>OU343224.1:360575089-360715532 GCA_910596185.1 Chrysanthemum makinoi | reverse complement strand
CTCATTTTTCATCCTTAACAGGTGATTAACAGTTGGCAACCAACAATCCGACCCGCATAAAAGCTCTACTTCCGCTATCATTTGTTGTGTACGGTTGACACGGCCCCTAATTTCAACAACATTCCTCCTATGATCTGCTTCATCACGTAAAGCAACTTCCAATTCACCTCTGTAGTACGCGATCGTAATATCTTTTAACAACTTTGAGCCACCAAACATTGGTAATTCATCACATAAAACCATGCCAGCAGACATCGTTATGTTTGCTTTTCTAATGCTATCACTAATAGAGATACCAAAAACTGTTTTTGTTACATAGCGTCATATATAGACACGAAATTTCTGACAAACTAGTTATGACAATTGTCTGTTTCCAATGGACAAGTGGATCACAACCCCAAATAAGTACCCACCCACACTTTGTTTTTTTTTATAGTATCTTCCTATTTTTTTCAAATATTTTTTATGACGAGTTTTCTAGTGCATAGCGAGCAAATGGTACTTTGGGCAACTAAATTGTGTACTCATGGCAACTATACTTTGGGCAACTAAATTGTGTACTCATGACAACTAGTTTATATAGTAGTACTTTTAGTCAAGTGGTGATGTATGCAACAAGGGGCTAGGGTTTGACTGGATTTAATTTACATCTTTCTATTTTTTAAACTATTTTTATGACTAGTTTGCTAGTGCATACCTAGCAAATGGTACTTTGGGCAACTAAATAGTGTACTCATGGCAACTAGTATACGTAGTAGTACTTTTAGTCAAGTGGTGATGTATGCAACAAGGGGCTAGGGTTTCACTGGATTTAATTTACGTATTTCTATTTTTTTTAAACTATTTTTATGACTACTTTGCTAGTGCATAGCTAGCAAATGGTACTTTGGGCAACTAAATAGTTTACTCATGGCAACTACAATAGTACTTTTAGTCCAGTTGTGATGTATGCAAAAAGGGGTGGGGATTGAGTGGATATAATTTGGATTCAGTCATATTTTATTAGTCATACGTGTACTCATGTAAACTGGCCAACTAGTTACAAAACTTGACAAATGTATTTGGGTAAAAAAAATACAATACCCATTTGGGTAAATCAAACATACAATATATCTAGCGAACTATTTTTTAATGTGTGCACGTTTGGCATAAATTTATGCCATGTTCCCTCTTCTTTTATTGTTATGCCCAAAAAAAATCAAACCTGCAAAGTGCAAGAAAAAAGAAAAGAAAAAAAAAAGTTACATATTGCAAGTAAGTAAGCATAGAATATGAATAAGTATCCATAAAAAAATTAAGGTAAATCCGACAATTCTTACGTTTCCAGTTTTATCTTATTTTATTTTATTATTATTTGTAATTTATTTTTTGTAATTTATTATATATTTTTTTCCCTCCTGGTTTCATATATATACATGTAATTTGTTTGACGTGGTTTCGTTTTTAATCTTAATAGTAGTAAACTGCAGTATATGTAATAATAAAAAAGGGGGAAAATGAAAAGGCGTGTATATGAAAGGTTGGTCATTTAATGCTACTTCTTGTGGAAGACAAAATGCTAGGGTGCCTGTCAACTCAACGGAGGCATCAGTTTTGGACACTGACACAACACTAATTATATTATAACTTAAACTAAACCTTCTATTTAAAACACACGCATAGCAATCAAAGGGGGTAAACAATAAAACATACAAAACAAAACTGAAAAACGGATGACTACACCTATGCCATTTTGTGAAGAACTTGCTGGTGTTGCAGGATCTAGTTTTGTTAGAGATATGATGATTGTTCGTTTTCGAAGGGATGTTAGTGTTGTCATGGTGGATGAAGCAGAGTTAATGAAGAAGGCTCAAGAAATCAGGGCACGTGTGGCTGAAAGGGATTATGTTATTGGAGAGTTGGAGCTTTTATACCCATTTGATTCTTGTGTGGAAAGTATTTCAGAATTAACCAAGCTGCAAACCGAAGATCTGACAGAAGCCACAACGATATTGGTCAATGTAATGAAGAAGCGGCAGTCCAGAGCTTCTGTCATTCATAGAGAAGTTGAAAGGCATGGTGTACTGAATCGGTTAATTGTTGTCTTGGCGGTGACGATGTCTTGTTTATGTTGGTATTTCTATTTCTAGTCATGTATCTTGTGTTGAGTTTTAGTTTCAGTGCTGTTGTGAAATGTGGATCTAGGCTTTGGCAAATGGATGTAAAATATTTGAATAAATAAAAGCCATGGTTTCTGTTAAATAATTATATTATGGTCACCTTTAATTGTGCCTGCATCTCATGATCTATTCTCAAAGAATACCGCCTCCATTGTTTCAAGAATAAATCTGTTTGAGCGGCTGTCATTGTGGACCTGTTTACCTGGTTAATGCAAGTAAATCTCATTATTAAAATATGCATATGGGAATGTAACGTTTCAAACAAACAAAGTGTATCAAGTAAATGACACAAAAAACATCATACTGTTGGTTTCCGACATGTCATATAAAACATAAACACTAATAACAATTAGAATGAACCACTAGACTTAAAGGGGTATAATGACCATGCCTATAAAACATAAACCCTAATAATAATTTAAATAACTTTGAATTAAATAAAAAATTTAGTAATAGAATATAAAATATAAAAGTGCACAGTTATTTATATTCATGTATAAATATATAAACGAATAAGGTAACAAAGTACATACGGGAGAGTACAACAAACCTGGATTTGTTTCTAAAAATAGATGAAAAGGACAACGATATTTTTTTATTTGGATTTTTCGCTAAAAGTGACCTAGTGTATAACAAGGAATGTGGGGATGTTGATTGTTGGGAGCATAAACTGATGTGCGGGGTAAAAAAAGGTTTAAGTGTTTGTCATTCTAGGTCCCTCATGTATCTTACGGCTGTCACACTAACGACTTAAAACTGCTAGTTAAAATTAGGACCGCTAGTGCTGAAGACAATTTATCATATAAACGTGTTGTCACTACCATAGGCGGATGATATAAGGGGCTAGAAGGGGTGCTGCCCCCCCCCCCCAATTTTTTTCTCACAACTACCGATTTACATGGATACATGGATTTATAAACGTATTTTACATTGTGTGCATGCTAAAAACTTGGTACCAATACATGGCTAATGAGAAAAAGTCAATGTTTATAATAAAAAAAGCACGCAGTTGCATTTTTTCACTTTAGTTTCTTTTTATTTTGTTTGCTATTCTATTTTTTAGTTGAAATTAGTTTTATTTATAATAATTGGACTAGACATGAATGTATAAAACTTTCAAAAGTTCAAGAAAATAGTTGTCAATTGGTACTAATTTGTTCAAGAAAATAGTTGTGAGTTGGTACTAATTTGTTTAATAAGTATTGATAGTTTACTGTTTTGTTTCTCGTTCTCGAAAATTTTTGGCCCCCCAAATCAAGACGGTCAAGCTCCGCCACTCACTACATGTTGTCTAAGGTGTCGGAATTAAGACTTAAAAATGTTATTACATGTTAGTACTGCTAGTGCTGAAGACCAAATAATATAAACATGTTGTTACTACATGTTTTCTAAGGTTACTCCTGCTATAACAATGTTGGCTGACCTTTAATTTGACTAGTCACAAGGTAATTGAATATTTTAGAAACAGTGTGTGTTACTCTTCAATTAAATACTCCAACCAACTAGTATGGCACACCATTCAAGTGTAATAAATGAAGAGGAAAAATACAGATGGTTATGCTAGTAGACGTTCTTATATAAACTGTGAATGCTATTCTTTTCGTTATAACATCGAAACCGGTTGAGAAAATGCTATGCAATGGGTGCAGGATGGAAAGAGAAAACAAGTATGATTGACCTTAGATGAAAGGCGTTCACCGAATAGAGAAATCATGTGGTATTGTTGTCCAATGAATTTTTACGGAAGCGACAACAATACTTTTTGTGGGGTTGCTGCATGTAGACTTGGTGGTGTACATGTTAGCAGGGGAAAAACAACTGCAGTTCGTAGAGGTGATGGTGTGATGGGGCTAAATGTTTCAGCATCTTGTATAGGCGGTGGTTCAGTGAGTATCAGAGGTAGAAGTGAGACTACATCAACAGCTGATGAAATTCATGATTCTATGTGTACAGAACCCAGTGACCATAGTGATGAAGAAACCCAACCACTTGCAAGTCGAATAACAAGTGAACCACCTAAAAATGACCAAGCAATTGAACAAGTTGCAATTGATACACCTAGGGAATGACATGCTCGTCATTGAACAAGTGAGCCACCACCTATTCTCGTTATATGTTGTATTTCATAATATATGTAGACAAAATTGTATAATGTATTTGTTATGTTATGCCAATGCAAGCACGTATTTAGTTAGCAAAAAATGGGTAAATCTAAACACTTGATAGACAATATGCAAACTGTATAATCAAGCTGCAAAACTGTCAAATACAATTTTTTTTTTTGAGGTCAAAGTGGGTAAATACTAACAAGGCTGGATAAAGCACTAAACCAGGAAGAGATAGTTACCATGCACGTGCCCAAAACATAGTTGAACACGTGTACACCCACAAAAAATGCTGACTATTGAAAGGCAAAAAAAAACTTATCTACAGTCCCCCAATAAAATGAAGTTGCCCTATATGATACCTTTCTACTTTGTTTAGTTATCTTAAAAAAAATGAAGTTTCCCTATAGGGTTGCTATCCTAAAACAGATATGCCCCATCAAGGTTGCCATGATATACATCATACTATAAAGCATTCATACACAGTATTATGTAAACGGACACCGAACGTAGATCAAAAAACAGGTGCATACTACGATAACCCCAAAGCAGATGGTTACACAAAAACATCGCATGTTAATTTTATGTAATTGTTGAACATTTTTTTTGGTAATCATAAGAAGCACCAACAAAAAATGTTTAACAATTACATAACGTTGCCTTACAAAAAAGGCTAAACTAGACAAACTATTTTGAGTTTTAAGTTATGTTAACACCCCAGTTTCTAAACGTTATCGACAGCATGAGCATGCTGCATAAAAATACCTACACTCCAACCTTCCATTCCTTAAAAACCAAATTGCTTTTAATCCTGCACCTCCTCGACGGCGGTCTCTTATTATAGCCTTTAAATGCCTCGACATCTTGAACTTCCGAAAACCCGATCTTGGTGTTTGAAAGCAGTGCCTCCTTGCATAAGGTTTTCTAGAGACCTTATGACCAGACTTGTCCTTAAAGGACGAAGTAGAAGCCCCAACATCCCACCCAAGAAATACCCCATAGTACCATTCATCGTCACTGAACCCAATGTCAGCATGAACAATGTCGCTAGCCAAAAAATCCATGAAAAGATTCTTTCCTTGACATTCAATTCCTTGACTTCTAGTTTGGAACGGAGGGCTTCTTAGGGGAGGTGACTGCCTTTCTTCCTCCTCCCATGCAGCAATATCAGAGGCAGAATTAGAAGTAGCAAGCTCCACAAGTTTATCATGTTTCGTTATCCTTTCACGCGATGGCTCATCAAGAACATCCAAAATTAGGTTATCATAATAGAAACAAGATAAGTTATCAGGTGCATGTGCAATGTACAAGCCGATCAACCCACATTCCTCGGCGACTTCATACATCCTTTTAATATCATAATCGCACTCAATAATTGTCAAACCAGTTGATAACGCAAATACTGGCCTACATAAATACAAAGCCCGTATCTCACACTCTAACTTGTTGGCCAAAAAGTCAAGCATTTGATTAAATTTCATCCATGTGGACTTACTCAACGTATGCACAAGGGTTCGCCCATACGCATAAGTTAATTTGGGCAACCGAATGAACTCACCATCATAATGAATCTCAACAACAATATTCGCAGCTACACAGCGTATAATATTCCTGTAATAAAGGTAAATAAATGTATACAAATGAGATTAGCAAGTATGGACAAAAACCTAGTAAGGGAAAGTGACAATCACGAAAGGTAATGGCAGGCATACCTTGGCTTGAAATCAAATAAGGCAACTGGAGGCTTAGCAGCAATTTTTGATGAAAGAGAGGGTTGGGAGATTGGCATTATGACTTGTGAACAAATGTGATCTAGATGAAGATTTGATATATATTAGGAAAGGTTGTATTATTATTTTACTATTTGTTCACATCTTAGGAATAACATAAACTGGTTGTATTATTATTTTACAGTTTGACCTGTAGAATAACATAAACTGTTAAAATAAATAGACGGGTGATTTTGTTAGAGTCTTGTCGAAAAATGTATGTAGTATATAATCCAAAATTACCACGTTTGTCACAAAATTATTGATGAAATATAGTTGTTTTTTCAAGCTGGATTAAATATGATATGTAGTGTGATATTGTAAATTATAGATGTGTTCAAAAGTATTATATGTTTTTTATTCGTCATTCATAAACAACGTTCGAACATTTTACATGTGCTTCGATATATTTTTATTCATAATAGATTTCATTTCAATACATTAAAGGATAAAAAATACATCAACGAAGCAACGACATTCATCAAGATACCAAAATATAAATTATGACAATGACAGAACGTGAGAGAGAGCACATAACAAGGTAGGAGGAGTAGAGGATTAAAAAAATTTGCGCAGCTTTGCCAGAAAGGAGATTTTTTTGAGAACTTGGAGCTGAGTCTCACTCATTAGCCTCATCAGTGTCCTGTTTTTCTCAAGCTCCTCATCCTGTTTTTTTACTATTGGTTTCTAATAAGTTTATTGTTACTAAATATATATGTAACTTGGGAATTATTCTTCAGGTGCATCGTGTCCTTAAAGCATTTGTGATGGGAGTCAATTGGCGAAACTGAGGTTAGACCTTTACGAAACATATTTGTTTTTTCAAAACAGTTTGCGTGGGTATGAGTGTACTCATGACTTTAAATGGTATTTGTTATTGGGATTTTGGCGTAAAAGGTTATGAAGATAAGTTCTTTTAACTAACTTAATATATCTAATCGCATGTATCATGATTGTTATAATTGATTCACAGGCTAGAGATGGGCCTTCTGAAGTTGATTTTGACATCTGACATCTCTCCAAATACAGTACCTCATCAAAATTTGGTATAGATACACCAAAGATTTCAATTACACATTGAAATACATTTCAATTTCTTCTTCATGCTATAAGATAAAAATAGTATTATCATCCATTAGTGGTTTTCTTTGCTGATGCGCGTACAAGGCGCGTTCGGGGTCAAAGGAAACTTCCTTTTCGTCGAGCAAGTTTTTCAACACCCTAGGTAGTGAACCTAATCGTTGTAGTGTAGTATTGGGTAAGCCTCAGGGATTGATATCATTCTCTAGGGGAATATGAATGCTAGTGAGAAATTACTATGCTAAGGTTGAGGTTAAGGATAGATGTAGGATGGTAGCCCGTTTTTTTTTCTTTTTTCATACACTTTTAATCTACCATCCTCTACGATAACATCAAAATATAAGGGATTTATACGAGCATCCCTACACTTGAGTTTTTATTACTCTAACACTAATTTAACCCGAATTGAAAAGATCAAAACACATGGAGTATTTAATTACGTAAATAAAGGGAATTTGAATTTAACGTTCTTTCCCGTCACTCCATAAAAATTTATTTTACCCATGAGTCCCAATCGTCCCAAAACTATGTACAAAAGATATGACTCGACTTAGCAACCGTGCAAGTAACTAGATAATTGAACTAAGGGTTTAATATGATAACAATAATACACTAAAGGTGAGTGCATACAAGGTAGGCTAAGGCGATTTGGGTGTACATTTGGGGGTGGATTGTAAACAATGCTCTTCATTGATATTTCCTAACAGAAACTGGTCTGCTGCGTTTTTCTAGAAAAATTACATCTTTAGAATCTGGAAAAATTCCTGCAAAACATCCATTATGACTCGATACAAGCATTTGACTCTAACAAACACACATATATATATAAATTTCAAGAATCGTAATTCTCATGTTCACGTTCTTTTGAAAATGTGTGTAATCCTCCCTACACTTATCCTTTTTGTAAAATACCTTTATATGTGATTAAGACGAGGTTAAAGACAAAATAAAGCATTTTCACAAATTCAAACATGAGAACAAACAATCAATGAAAAGATATATGACACACAAATAAGCAAACAATTAAGCATGGGTTTCCTCCCACAAAGCGCTTTTCTTTATTTATGAGTCTTATAGCTAGACTCGAAGTCGTGCCCCTACGTGACTTCATTACCGTTCTTTTTCTCTTCCACCAAGCCTTCATCAAAAGGTTGTAGACGTTGTATGCTTACCGTGAACTCTTTCCCAACGTCGTCTATTATGGAACGGTTCCACCTTTTAAATTAGTTTCTTTTACCGTATAGGGTCCGAACCATCTTCGCTTATTCCTTCCTCTTAATGCTTTTATTCTTGATTTATACAAAAGCACCTTTTCTCCATTCAAAAATTCCTTAGGGTTCTTTTGAGTTTTTGGTATTGTGGTATAGTTATTTCCTAACTTTTTACACGTTTTCACAATGTCGCATTTAACCCTTGAACCATGAATTCTCTAAGCCCTCTTTCCCATTCATTAATCTTCTTCTTTACAGTATTATTGGAGACCTGCGAATTCTCATCATTGATCTTCTCCATAATTTTCAACGGGTATCTCGGAACAATAGGTATCCTAATATATCCTTTGCCACTTTTGAGTATCATGAAACCCTCACCGCATTTGATGGTTGCCTTGGCAGTGGCCAGAAAAGGTGTTCCAAGAATGAGTGGCATGTTTCTATCTTCCTTAATGTCTAAGATCACGAAGTCCACCGGATAAACAATATTGGCCACCTCAATTAAGACATCCTCCGCTATTCCTACGGGATAAACATATGTGTGATTTGCTAAGGAAAGTCTAAGATTGGTCTTGGTTGGCTCCTCCTTAGTCAACTTACTATAGATTGATAGTGGCATTATGTTTACATCGGATCCTGGCTAAGGCATTTATATTCTCGATGTCGCCTATGCTACATGGTGTTACGAAGTTCCCCGAGGTTTCTCATTTTCTAGTTACTGGTTTTCTCAGAACCAACTCGTACATAGGTCCCATATGCATGGTGTCATATTCTTCTTCTTTTATTTCTCCTTCGAGGGCTTTCCTAAGAACCTCATTGTACCTAAAGTTTTTAACTTGGTTAACAATCGTTTTCTTATTGATCTCATGCTTAAGATAGTACTCGATGACCTTAGGTTCATTAGCTTCAGCCTCATCCTTGTCATTACTATCCTTGATGCCCCCTCCTTCTCATTTGCGTTAACAAACGAAGTGGGGGAAGCGTGGTCATCGTTTCTCACTAACACCTTCTCGGGAACCTTCGTTTTAATGTACTCTTTTACTAAGTTCATCATCTCAACCAATTTTGCCTGCATTTCCTCCCTTTGCCTATAAACCTCTTCTTCAAAATTTCGCTAATCTTTCCGTATGGGCTGCCATGTACTCTCTCATTTGTTCCTTGAAGCTTGGTGATAAGGTTTTAAAATGTACCTTTTTGAGGGGTCGTTTAAGCCCTTATTTGATCACTTTTGTATCCGTTATTACTTAATATCGTTCCTTTTCACTTTTTAGGTATCTTGAAGGCAAAATGATGGAATGACACTTATTCGGACGAAAAGGCGCGAATATACGAAGAAAATGGCCAAAGTCAAGAATCGAGACACTCAGGCTGTTGGAACTGAAGGGGACGGCGTCAGGTGTTATCTGCGACGCCGTCGGACCACCTTTGTGACGGCTCAGTAGCCAAATTGCTTATTTACAAGTGACGGCTATAGGTTTTAAAAGAGTTGGTCGTCGCAACTCAGACGGCCGAGATTTGATCCAGACGACGTCAGAGACTGAAGGGGACGGCGTCACAAGCATAAGGTGACGTCGTCGCACAACTAACGTGGCCAAGACGAAATCCTAATGACGGCGACCCGACGGCGTCACAAATCAAAGGGTGACGTCGTCGCATATGTAATCTTATATATAGAATCCGAATTTTTTAGTTTTCAGTGTGTAGTCTTTTGGAGTAAAAACCTAAACCGAACCAAGGCTGTCTTGTACAGTATTTTAGGGTTCCATACCCTATCTTACATCAAGATAAGTGTTTTACTTCATTAATTCAATTATGTCTTCAATTACTTGTGTGTATGCTTTCATGTTTCTCATGTCCGGCTAATTTACTTGTGTGTTTGCTTAGGGAATATGAAACTTAATTATTGAATATTGATTGATTGATTCTTATCTTAATTGTTAATGATCTAGTATTGCGATAGGTCATCCGTTGAGTAATTAATGCTTGATCAATTTTTGTGAACCTTAGCTTATAGTACCTAGAGTCATTGTAGGCTAAAACATCCGAAGAGTACCTTAGAGTTAAGTTTATAAATCCTAGAGATTTTGTAGGCATTAACCTTTGGTAGTTTCAAAGAGTTAGGGATAAACGCATACCCTACGACCTTAGATACACAACGCGATTAAGAATAAGGACGTGACAATTCAACCATCAATAGGAGATAATTAAGGAGTAATAAAACCTAAGTAAACACATCTTTAAATCATCATACGAGCACACAATAATTAGACATAGACTACATACACCTTAGTTTAGATAATTAGATAAGTAGAAGTAATCGGTAGAAATACCAACCCCCAAATCCAAACCCCGAGATTCGTACCTTTCCATTTCCTAAAAAAAACATAAAAATATAAAAAAATAATCTTCTTCAACCCCAACCTTAGCGTAGTAACTTCTCACTAGACCTACCGCATATTTTAAAAAATGAACTCTCAATTCCATTCTATGTTTTCGATCTTGGAACCTCTCTAGTGATTTCTGGTATGATCATTGATGATGATATGCCATTGTTTTGTGGATGGTTGGTGGACGTGAATGGTTTTGCCATAAGATCATTTAGAAGCCTCTTTGCCATCCCCACCCTATTATCTGTTCGTTTGCTTGGGTTTACAAAGGATCAGGCTCCAATAGTGGAAGCGTACACTGGCAACCATTTCGGTCACTCTGTATTCGTATACAACAAAGAACTTGAATTATTTGTCAGCATGGGAATGTTAGGAGATACAAGATCTTTCTACATCTCCCCATACAAAGAATCTCTTCTTTTGTTAAATCATACAGACCGTGCTGTCTATAGTATGTTTTTTTTATAACTTACCATTATATTCATGTTCCTTTTACACATTATCACTTGATTTGGTTAATGATATATCAATGCCATTTTCAACAGGTTTGTTCGGCTGAAGTTACGGATCAGGCTAAATGGGAATGAAGGTTAGTGGTTTTAGTACGCTGTCTATGTGTGAAGGAAGCATTGGATTGTTTAGATTTTTCGTAGTCGATGAATGTTATCAATCAAGTGGTTATATAATATGTAACAATTAAAGTTATAACCATGTAGTAATCATAATATGTAGTTGGCTGTCTGTATCAAACGTTGTATGTCAACGTATTTACTATTTCCTCTCTTCTGTTATCCCATTATCTATTTTTTTTAATCTGGGCAACAAGCAGTTGTTACCCAAAATAATTTTGGCAACCTAATTTTGTTCTTAGGGTAACTTGTTTTCCATACGAACTACTTTTATAAACCCACGACTCCTTCTAGACGTACATTTCGTATTCTACAACCTACTAATAACTACTAACTTGAGACAATGTATACTTCCAAAAATACAGGTTTAACATTCAACACTAGTACAAATTAACAAGCAGTTGTAAGTTTACTACAAGCAGTGGTATTAATTCGAGATATTTAATTTAAGTAATCGAGCATAAAAGCAGTGTAGCATTTTTTTATGTTTACAAACGTCGCATAAAGCTCAAAATAATCCACTCAAACGAATGTCACTCTACACATCTGATAACCTGATGCCGTTATGTGAAGATGTTCTTTAAAAAATAATCCAAGTGAAGATGTTGATGTTTTTAGAATGAGTGATGGTCTTTAAAATTGTTTCATCCATTGACATAAAAATCTGTTTTTAATCCCAGTTTAGCGAAGGATCTACTATAGAAGCTGACTAAACGAACACAACCTAGTACTCCTTAAGAAGAATAATAATTAATGAACAGTTATTCTCACTAAACACCTCGATATGTTGTTAATACTATAGTACTCTGAATAGTATTGGCGTTTACAACCTTGAAGTGTATCGACTCTAGATATCACCAAAACTTATATATAACTCAAACCTAGGACCTCCTTTAATAGGCTAAGGAGTCTTTTACAAAATACACTAAGTACTGTACAAGATAAATATACTTACAATACTTATCTAATACAAAACATCCTACCGAAGACATTCTAGAATATTACATATTCATCCCACACAATCATACTAGCAGTGACAAGTACATTAGCAGTGGTACGCGACTTTTACTACCACTGGTTTGTGTATTGCTGACACTCTTCTTTTCCGCTGGCTTTCCCGGTGGCTTTTCCTGTGCGGGTGTTTTGCCTTTATCCTTTTCTTGAAGGAGATCCGGTGGCTTGCTTCCTCGTGGCCCCGGCGTATTCAACCCATGGGATTCCCCGAGGAATTAGATAGGCCTTTCAACTTCAGTGGGCCTTCAGGGGTTTCCGTCTAAATACGCCCCTCTGAGCGATATAGGAAGGGCTTTTGGTAATGTAGCTTCCCAACCCGCGCAACTTTTATTTTATCCCGGCTCCCGCAAGATGGTCATTTTTTCCTTAGACCCAATCTATCCAACCAGATATCCCTGAATTAGTAGACGCACACTTGAATGGGGGCCGGGCTGCACCAACAGAGGAAGAAGGCATATCTTTCATCCTCACTTGTTTGACTTTCTTAGGGAAGTTTCTTGTTAGTTAGGGGCTGGTTTACGTATTTCGTTGCCCCTTTGTAGACTTTTTAGTGAAGTTATATTACCCATTTTTACCTTTATTCAAGCTTGATTAACCAGATATCTAACAACAAAACTTCAAAGAAAAAAAATCACTAAAACACTTTTTATATTATGCTTATTATAAGATAGAAGCATATATCACCATTTTGTCCACAAGCAATTTAGCACGTTTTTGAAAAATAAAATGTAACTAAGAAAACATACCTTTGCTATATCCCCTTTTTATGGTTTTAGAAACCATAGACGCGAAATACTTCATGATCTTCTAAGATACCCCAATCCTTTGCTATATTCCCTTTTTATGGTTTTAGAAACCATAGACGCGAAATACTTTATGATCTTCTAAGATACCCAAATCCTAGTATGAAGAACTCTCAAAGGAAAAAAAAATTAGAATGATCTATCACTATCCAACATATGATGATTTCTAAAAACACGACTCTTTGTTTTAAGAAATTCCCTTCTTTGTAGTTTTCAAACATACACGGATCGTATCAAGTTTTCAAAGTACAATATACTATAAAAAACTTGGTAACGAAGCTCTGATGCCAATTGTGGAAAACTAGAAGGGGGGTTGAATAGTTTTACCAATTTAAAACTTCCTTTTAAATATTTAGATCGACTTATGTCAATCCATTAGATTGTTTATGTTGGACGTTGATAGATGGATGTATAAACGTGAAATGAAATATAAAGAGTAAGAAGCACATCACCACAACACAAGTTATTTATAGTGGTTCGGCTACAAGGACACCTTCCTTGCCCTACTCCACTCCCCGAGTCACCTACTTGAGAGTTCGTAAGCACTACACCAACTCCTTGTGGCGGAGAAGCCTTCACAACGTCGCTTAACCTTTTTCGGTACAAAGCTAAATACCGAGTTCTTTCACACCAAGGCGAACCACACCTAACACAACGTCGCCTACCCTTTATACGGTGCTAGGCTAACCACCGAGTTCTTTCACACCTTAGGAGAACTAATCCTATCACAACGTCGCCTACCCTTTATTAGGTACTAGGCTAAGCACCTTAGTTCTTTCACACCTTAGGTGAACTACACCTTCACGACACAACACCTAATCTCAAGGAGATCTACTCCTTGTTACAACACCATCAAGGATATCACCATCCTTGTAGATAAACAAATACACATATGTATAACGATGCACCTCATCGATTATACGACCTAAGCATTCTCCCCAAATGCTACTTGATTTGATCCTTTGGCATCATTCACTAATGCCTTCGTCTTGACACCTTTAGCATCCTTCACTAATGCTTTTGACACAACGTTTGGCACCCTTCACTAATGCCTTTGTCTTGACACCTTTAGCATCCTTCAATAATGCTTTGACACGGATGATGAGCACCTTTCACTAATGCTTTCATCTTGACACTTTCGGCATTCTTCACTAATGCCTTCAACCCAACATCTATGGAGAAAGGAAGAACTATCAACAAGAGAACCTTAGTAGTCTTGATGATGACGAACCATGGCAACTCATGGACTTGAGCTTGTACGTCTTCAATAGGTGGTGATCTCTCCTTTAAGAGGAACCTGGTAGATCACACAAAAACAAAAGACAAACTACATAGATCACTTAGATTTGAGGTTAGAGGGTTAGAATACTTGGGGAAGTATGTGTGTAAAGTCATGAGTAGAAAGGAAGAAATGGCTCTCTATTTATAGAGAAAATTCTCTACTGTTCCCCGGATCCCACGGATCCCTCCCACAAGGGATCCGGCTAGCGTAAAGCTAGGGATCCGTGGGACGCTCCCTTTTACCCATGGGTATTTTGGTTATGGGTCATGGGTCATGGGTTGATCCATGGATCTTTGGCTAGATACAATGTATCTCTTGAGTGCTCACCAAGGGTTCAATGTATCTAGACATTCTCTTGAGTGCTCACCAAGGGTTCAATGTATCTAGACATTGGGTATGGGCCAATACCATGGGTTATGGATATTATCCATATATGATATAAGCATGATGTCATGCAATGGGTTATGGGTCAAGCTCAATGGATCATGGGCTTTGGGTTGTACCCAACTACATTCAATGTATTTGCCCAATGGGTTATGATACTTAAGTTTCTACCCATATATATTACCCAATATACTACATACTAGTTATGTGTATATTTTACCCAAATGTGTAAACACTAGTTGTTGTACATATGTAATATTAAATCATAAAATCACTTATACTTGTTTTAGTGTTTTATGTGAAAATGTGAATATGTTAGAAACTATTAGTTCAAACCATTTACGTATTTTATTTGTTTCGTTAAAATGATTTTACGTTTGTTATCGACAAAACATTAGAAGATCGTAAAATATAAATAAACGTTTTTACGGCTTATTTGTATTAACAATCTCCCCTTTTTTTGATGACAAAACATAAAATTATTTTAAGTAAAAGCTAAAATTGAAAAGTTTGAATTTGTAGTTTTACTTTCTCCCCTTTTGTCGAAACAAAAGAGCCTTGAAAGAAAGCAACACATTGTTTTAAGAAAAAAATGTGAAAGAAATAAAAAGAGATAGAGAGCAAGTAACGGGAAAGGATCTCGTCTTTACTCCCCTTGACGAGTCCATCCCTAGGTAAGGCGCCAAGAAAGTAATACTAATCTAGTTTGTTTGCAACTAAGTTTGCAAAAGATTTCGTCTAAGTGACGAATGTGCTCCCCCTTGATGATTGCAATTTTGCAACGGGATGTAATCCTAATATTGCAAGTAATTTGCAATGTATTGTTTTGACACAAAGCTCCCCCTAGCTTTAGGGTGTCAAAAGGCTTCAAGTGTAGATTGAATAACTACAAAACAAAGGTTAGAAGACAAGTATAATGCACAATTTCCTGCATATGTGATCCAAGTTAGTAGAAAAATAGTTTTCTGTCTCACGGATCCCACGGTTCCCTCCTAGTAGGGATCCGTCTAGGCAATTTTGTGGGATCCGTATAGCTGATGATTAAATTCAGCAATGGTGATGTAACAAGTAAGGTTAACATCAAAATGAGATATGTATTCAACCAAAAAACATATACTCAATGCAATATGGCAAGTAAACTATCATTCAATAAAACATAAGAGATGATCAACAAATCTCTAAAAACTAAGAGAATGATTTAGCCAAATTCTACTAATACTAAAACAAAGTGCTTGAGTCTAGGGATGAGTAGACTTGTTGATTTGGTCCAATCTTTCAAGAAGATAATTAAACATGAAATGCAACTCATTTTGTACTTCTTGAACAAGTCCTTGGGTGATTAGACAATTAGAGCAATTATTGTCTTGATTAGGAACATGATGTTTTGAGGAGGTTCTACAAATGATGGTGGAGGTACATTGAGTAATTTAGGATGAGGTTCTACTAGGAATGAGAGTGGTGGTAATGGAAATTCCTCCATATGATCAAGTCCTTGGTGGTTCCTTGTTTCCAACGATGGACTAGTTGGTGATGTAGGTGGTTCCTATTTTAACGAGAAGGTTGGTGAATGAGAAGTTCTCGGTGGTGAATGCTCTAATGAATAGAGAGAGGCTCGGTAAAGAAGTGTAGTCTATGCTCTAGGAATGAAGGTTTAGACATTTTGCTAGAACTAGGTACATTTGGTTTAGAGCTCGATGATCCCTTTTCTAACCTAAGAGGTTTAATGCTAATTATTGCGGTTCTCTTGGAAATTGTTGATTGGGTTTGTTGGGGTGAGATTCTAGCACTATTATCTCTTTCGGATGATGATTCGATGGATGGGAAGTCCTACCATTTGTGGGTTTAACCGGAGATGATTCGGTTGAGGAAATTTCGTGTACAACACGAGCAAGTTTCTTGGGTGGTTCTTGGTTGGATGAGTTAGCACTAGGAGCTTTCCTCATGATGAAATGACTAAGGAAAAGGTTTCTAAATGCTGAGAATTATGTTGTGTTTGATGACTAAGGGATTCTAGCAAGATGACTTATAAAGGGAAGGATTTAGCAAGTGCATTCAAGACTTAAGTCTCTAAAATCCTTTGGAATGTGATGATTAGCATGTACAAGAGTCAACTTCAGAGATTTAATTAGGATGAGGTGGAGTGTTCAAGTTAGCAAGATGAGCTTGAAATGATTGTTCGAGCAAGAGTTGACATAAATCTGTCACCCGGATCCTACGGTTCCCACCAATGTGGGATCCGTCTAGGCTAATCCTAGGGATCCGGCTCTCAGCAGCTAGGAAAGGATAGAAGTGATGTTTGAAAGGTCTAAAGCCTATACCTTTTTGAGTGTTTCAGTTCTCCTAAGTGTCTTTAAATGGAAGGGTACTTTAAATGTTCAAGGGCAATGAGTGATGTAGCTAATGATTGCCTTATATGGAAGAAATTGGAACTTTCGTGAGTACCAATGAATGAACAAAGATGACACTAAAATCTTGAGAGTGTCAAATGGAGCTAAATGATCCTAGTGATCAGATAGTGACTTAGGACAATGTCTTGGAGAAGATCCTAAAGGTTTTAAGGTGGAAGAACTAGAATTTGATCCATTTCGACCAATTTTGAGGTAAGGACGATTATGATCAATTTTGCCATAATCGAAAGATTTCTAAGTCTAGATGTGAGGGATCATGTGAGAAATAATGAGTGATCTAGAGAGCGGAAGAGTAATGGATTTAGGTGAAACGATAGATCGAAAAGCACTTTGAGTGTGATCCTTAATGAGCTATGAGTGAGTGTGAAGTTTACTAAGCTTGAGAAGGACTTAAGAGATCCTAAGGTATTAAGTTCAGCTAGTGTGAAGTAGTCTAGGAACATGATTTGAGGTGTAAAGGATTGAAACTCCACTTCTATTCTTGGATCCCACGGATCCTTCACTTGAAGGATCCGGCTAGTTACAAACTAGGGATCCGGCATCTGGGACAGTTTTACTTAACAGTGAGCGTTTGTTCTAAGTATCGAAATTAAAAACTAATGATCTCTACGAAGCATACATGTATACAAGTAAAACATACTAAGTATCATGTAGAAATAGCACATAAGCAATTAAATGAGATCTAGCTCACAAGTAACACAGAGGTTTATCAAACTTAACAAGTGCTATTCAAGAAGCTCAAAATAGATTTACGATCTAGATTAGTAAATCGTTTGTATTAACAATGGCGTGCAGATTAGATGATGGTGTTCAAGACAATAGGGTTGTTTTGGCCAACGGAAGCAATGAACTATGTATAGTCATTACGGATGGTGATTAGCATACAATGAACTTCGTCCATGAAGTCATGTAGCTCTTCTCGATCATAGCAAGATAATCGCTTGATGAGGCAAGTGGTTGTGATTAACTAAAAGAAAATTTTATTTTACAACTTGTTTGATTAGTAATCCTAAGACAATGCAAAGTATTTCCATTGTAAACTTACTTTAGGAAAACATAGGAGTATAAATTTCCCAAGTGAGAGAATGAATATGAGACTAGCGGTGCTCAATTACGGCTAAACACGACCATTTTACGGGTGATTCCACATACCCAACTTCTATCAAGGAAGCAATTCAACCATTAGGTTAAATTGAGTTTCTAGTGCAATAAGTTCTCCAATATTCATTCTCAAGTTAGGAAAATTTATATTCCTACAATGGCCTATCGAAGAGTAACAATGATGATACTTTGCTTCGTTTAATATTATACTTGAGACAACTAAGGTGACGAAGGCGTCATGTTAAAAATAAGTTTAAAAGTTGTCCATATGGTAAACAACAAAAAATGGTTGGATGAGCTAGTTCAACATATGTTGTTGGAAAGCTTTGAGTTTGGACTTTCGGATATGAACAATTATATTTGCGTTGCAAAATAATTTACTTGAGTATATCGGATGAAATAATCAAGTTGTCAATCCTACTATGATGCTTGGAGAGCGATCATGAAAAGGAAAATGGGAGAGTACATCATCAACACAAGTGTAGGTTATGATCCGATGTACATTCTTGTTATTTTTTAGAAAATGATACAACAAAGGAAATCATCTAAGCACATATGACAAACTCAATCAAAAATCCATTTAGTGTGTTATATGTTTTAAACATTTTTCAACCTATATGACTTATCTAAATATCTAAACTAACTTTTTTGACACAACTAGATGTTATCCCAAACACTCCTTCAAATAGCACATTGATTAGTAGAATATTACTAAATCGACAAACAAGAGAATGAAGAGCAAGGTAAGGAAACCACATATGCTATTCAATCAAACAAGCACAAAAGCTATTTGAGATAAGCAAATAATCAAGTAATGCAAAGAAGACAATTTATTATTTAGCATAGCATACGAAAGTTCTTTTCATCGCTTTGTGTTAAATATAAACATGTATACCAACCTTGATTAGTTTCTTTTATATTTATAAATATGATCAAAACCTTAATTTCAATAGAGGACACATTGTTATTCAAAAGAGAAAACATCCGTCTCCAATTAGATCAAAAGTTTGTGCAAAAGTTATGACCGAAAAATGACTTTTTATTATAAATCAATGATTCTGTAAATTATTGTTTTGAATCAGTTTATGAAATCATTTTTAAATGAAATTAGACTCATATACCTTTAAAACGATAAATGGCACGACTTCTAACGACTTACGGTTAAAAAGTTATGAATTTTTGAAAATCAGACAAAAATTGTCTTTTTGTACTCACGGATCCCACGGATCCCTTGCTTGAGGATCCGTCGGTGTAACTGAGGGATCCGCGGATCGACGAATTACAAAAAATGCGTTTTGACCCCGAAAAGGTTTAGTCTTTGTAGACTTTTTAGTGAAGTTATATTACCCATTTTACCTTTATTCAAGCTTGATTAACAAGATATCTACCAACAAAACTTCAAAAAAAATCACTAAAACACTTTTTATATTATGCTTATTATAAGATAGAAGCATATATCACCATTTTGTCCACAAGCAATTTAGCACGCTTTTGAAAAAAAATGTAACTAAGAAAACATACCTTTGCTGTATCCCTTTTTATGGTTTTAGAAACCATAGACGCGAAATACTTCATGATCTTCTAAGATACCCCAATCCTTTGCTATATTCCCTTTTTATGGTTTTAGAAACCATAGACGCGAAATACTTCATGATCTTCTAAGATACCCAAATCCTAGTATGAAGAACTCTCAAAGGAAAAAAAATTAGAATGATCTACCGCTATTCAACATATGATGATTTCTAAAAACATGACTCTTTGTTTTAAGAAATTCCCTTCTTTGTAGTTTTCAAACATACACGGATCGTATCAAGTTTTCAAAGTACAATATACTATAAAAAATTTGGTAACGAAGCTCTGATGCCAATTGTGGAAAACTAGAAGGGGGGTTGAATAGTTTTACCAATTTAAAACTTCCTTTTAAATATTTAGATTGACTTATGTCAATCCATTTGATTGTTTATGTTGGACGTTGATAGATGGATATATAAACGTGAAATGAAATATAAAGAGTAAGAAGTACATCACCACAACACAAGTTATTTATAGTGGTTCGGCTACAAGGACACCTTCCTTGCCCTACTCCACTCCCCGAGTCACCTACTCGAGAGTTCGTAAGCGCTACACCAACTCCTTGTGGCGGAGAAGCCTTCACAACGTCGCTTAACCTTTTTCAGGTACAAAGCTAAATACCGAGTTCTTTCACACCAAGGCGAACCACACCTAACACAACGTCGCCTACCCTTTATACGGTGCTAGGCTAACCACCGAGTTCTTTCACACCTTAGGAGAACTAATCCTATCACAACGTCGCCTACCCTTTATTAGGTACTAGGCTAAGCACCTAGTTCTTTCACACCTTAGGTGAACTACACCTTCACGACACAACACCTAATCTCAAGGAGATCTACTCCTTGTTACAACACCATCAAGGATATCACCATCCTTGTAGATAAACAAATACACATATGTATAACGATGCACCTCATCGATTATACGACCTAAGCATTCTCCCCAAATGCTACTTGATTTGATCCTTTGGCATCCTTCACTAATGCCTTTGACACAACGCTTGGCACCCTTCACTAATGCCTTCGTCTTGACACCTTTAGCTTCCTTCACTAATGCTTTTGACACAACGTTTGGCACCCTTCACTAATGCCTTCGTCTTGACACCTTTAGCATCCTTCAATAATGCTTTGACACGGATGATGAGCACCTTTCACTAATGCTTTCATCTTGACACTTTCGGCATTCTTCACTAATGCCTTCAACCCAACATCTATGGAGAAAGGAAGAACTATCAACAAGAGAACCTTAGTAGTCTTGATGATTACGAAGCATGGCAACTCATGGACTTGAGCTTTGCGTCTTCAAGAGGTGGTGATCTCTCCTTTAAGAGGAACCTAGTAGATCACACAAAAACAAAAGACAAACTACATAGATCACTTAGATATTAGGTTAGAGGGTTAGAATACTTGGGGAAGTATGTGTGTAAAGTCATGAGTAAAAAGGAAGAAATGGCTCTCTATTTATAGAAAATTCTCTCTGTTCTCCCGGATCCCACGGATCCCTCCACAAGGGATCCGGCTAGCGTAAAGCTAGGGATCCGTGGGGCGTCCCTTTACCCATGGGTATTTTGGTTATGGGTCATGGGTCATGGGTTGATCCATGGATCTTTGGCTAGATACAATGTATCTCTTGAGTGCTCACCAAGGGTTCAATGTATCTAGACATTCTCTGGAGTGCTCACCAAGGGTTCAATGTATCTAGACATTGGGTATGGGCCAATACCATAGGTTATGGATATTATCCATATATGATATAAGCATGATGTCATGCAATGGGTTATGGGTCAAGCTCAATGGATCATGGGCTTTGGGTTGTACCCAACTACATTCAATGTATTTGCCCAATGGGTTATGATACTTAAGTTTCTACCCATATATATTACCCAATATACTACATACTAGTTATGTGTATATTTTACCCAAATGTGTAAACACTAGTTGTTGTACATATGTAATATTAAATCATAAAATCACTTATACTTGTTTTAGTGTTTTATGTGAAAATGTGAATATGTTAGAAACTATTAGTTCAAACCATTTACGTATTTTATTTGTTTCGTTAAAATGATTTTACGTTTGTTATCGACAAAACATTAGAAGATCGTAAAATATAAATAAACGTTTTTACGGCTTATTTGTATTAACAGTTTAGACTCCCACCTTTGGTATGCATATGGTCCTGGCAGACTACCACAACGTGAAAGGACATGGGTTTTGGGTGAAGGTGTCGTGAATGCTCAAGGAGATGGGTTATTAGTCGTCATTTTAGAACGAATAATTGTTATTAGTAGTCATTTTAGAACATGTTTAGGCCTTGTCGCAAAGATCGACTTTGCGCTTATTATATTTTTTTTGGGGGTAAAGGTTTAGGCTATGTATGGGCTTTTTGAAACGGCCGTGGCGTGGCAACGAGTTGTTGTTGACGTCGTATGTATTCTTTTGTACGCGTGTATCATCGTGTTCTTTTTCTCAATAACATCTTCGCTATCTTCGCTTTTTTCTAAAATATTTCGGTTGCCGATTTGCGGTGGAAATCTTTTTGTAGGTGAAGGAATGGTTCCTTTTTGCTTTTTCGGACTTTCCCTTTGTTTTACCTCGCGTATTTATAGCGAGGATTTTCCATTGCTCGTGTGCACGCGTATCATTAATTTTCATTAACTGCTTTTGTGGGTAGGCACGCCTAGGCTCCTAGACCGCTGTTCCTCGCTATATTTGACATAAAATTACTTGGTAAGGAACGTGAATCTTTACATGCATTTTCTCTCCTTTTTGGTATTTGAATATAAATGATTACGTAAACACAAACAAATTTGCTTTTTGCGTGGAAACTAGCTGTGGTTTTTGCGACACTAGCACTGGGTACAACGACGTTAGCAAGTGGTTCGATTTCTGTGCATGAACAAACTTTAGAATTTGTTCAAACCACCCGTGGCCTCCTTCGGCGGCGATTGTAACTCTTAATCGAGTTTGTATCCCCAATTCAATCCAAATTAATTTGTACTAAAAACTAAATTTATTAACACTTGTAGCGCTTGTTACTAATTTTTAGCATATATCCCCAACCTGTAGCTTTGTTCAAATTATGTCTTTTTTTTGTATTTATTTAATTTTTTTAAATGATATAATAAGGGTTATTATTCTAACGCATAAATAAGCATGTAACTCAACACGTCATCATCTTCTATTATCGAGACACAAAAATTCTTACTACCATTATTAATCGTCGCATTGGCATGCATTCCCCAAACAAGTTACCCACCCACACTATGACTTTTTTTTAACTAAATAAAATTTCATCTTCATATTACTACTTTATTAGTAAATTTTTATTTTTGTAAAGTGACTTACTATCTCAAGCACAGTTGAATAACTCTTTAAACAAATATATACTAGTAACATAAAAGGGATCACATTCATAGGTTAACATGACATACACTGCATTATACAAAGATGATATAAGTGACTCCAAAATGTAACAACGATCCCCTAATAAAACGAAAGGTAGCAGCCCCATGTAATTAATACAAAGCACATCAAATCTCCATTGACTCCAACTTTTCAATTAAACCATTCAGCTCTTTAACACGGTCATGTTTTCTAAACCAAGAATATAGAAGTTTGGAACTCTCTGCAGATCCTCATTTTGCATCCTTACAGTGTGATTAACAGTTGGAAACCAACAATCCGACCCGCATAAAAGCTCCACTTCCGCTATCATTTGTTGTCTACGGTTGACACGGCCCCTAATTTCAACAACATTCCTCCAATGATCTGCTTCATCACGTAAAGCAACTTCCAATTCACCTCTCAGTATGCGATCGTAATATCTTTTAACAACTTTGAGCCACCAAACATTGGTAATTCATCACATAAAACCATGCCAGCAGACATCGTTATGTTTGCTTTTCTAATGCTATCAAGAATAGAGATACCAAAACTGCTTTTTGTTACATAGCGTCATATATAGACACGAAATTTCTGACAAACTTGTTATGACAATTGTCTGTTTCCAATGGACAAGTGGATCACAACCCCAAATAAGTACCCACCCACACTTTGTTTTTTTATAGTATCTTCCTATTTTTTTCAAATATTTTTTATGACGAGTTTGCTATTTTATGACTACTTTGCTAGTGCATAGCTAGCAAATGGTACGTTGGGCAACTAAATAGTTTACTCATGGCAACTACAATAGTACTTTTAGTCCAGTTGTGATGTATGCAAAAAGGGGTGGGGATTGAGTGGATATAATTTGGATTCAGTCATATTTTATTAGTCATATCGTGTACTCATGTAACCGCCAACTAGTTACAAAACTTGACAAATGTATTTGGGTAAAAAAAATACAATACCCATTTGGGTAAATCAAACATGCAATATACCTAGCTTAACTATATTTTAATGTGTGCACGCTTGGAATAAATTTACGCCATGTTCTCTTGTTGTATTGTTATGCCCAAAAATCAAACCTCAAAGTGCAAGAAAAAAAAAAAAAAGGTTACATATTGCAAGTAAGTAAGCATAGAATATGAATAAGTGTCCATAAAAAAATTAAGGTAAATCCGCAATTTACGTTTCCGTTTATCTTATTTTATTTTATTATTATTTGTAATTTATTATATATTTTTTCCCTCCACGGTTTCATATATATACACGTAATTTGTTTGACGCGTGGTTTCGCTTTTAATCTTAATAGTAGTAAACCGCAGATATGTAATAATAAAATAGGGAGAAAATGAAAAGGCGTGTATGTGAAAGGTTGGTCATTTAATGTTACTTCTTGTGAAGACAAAATGCTAGGGTGCTGTCAACTCAAGCGGAGGCATCAGTTTGTACAACCGACACAACACTAATTATATTATAACTTAAACTAAACCTTCTATTTAAAACACACACATAGCAATCAAAGGGGGTAAACAATAAAACATACAAAACAAAAGCTCGAAAAAGGATGACTACACCTATGCCATTTTGTGAAGAACTTGCCGGTGTTGCAGGATCTAGTTTTGTTAGAGATATGATGATTGTTCGTTTTCGAATGGATGTTAGTGTTGTCATGGTGGATGAAGCAGAGTTAATGAAGAAGGCTCAAGAAATCGTGGCACGTGTGGGCTGAAAGGGATTATGTTATTGGAGAGTTGGAGCTTTTATACCCATTTGAATCTTATGTGGAAAGTATTTCGTAATTAACCAAGCCGCAAACCGAATATCCACGTAAGCCGCAGCAATATTGGTCAATGTAATGAAGAAGCGTAAGCGAGCCCCAGAGCTTCGCCATTCATAGAGAAGTTGAAAGGCATGGTGTACTGAATCGGTTAATTGTTGTCTTGGCGGTGACGATGTCTTGTTTATGTTGGTATTTCTATTTCTAGTCATGTATCTTGTGTTGAGTTTTAGTTTGAGTCGTTGTGAAATGTGGGTCTAGGCTTTGGCAAATGGATGTAAAATATTTGAATAAATAAAAGCCATAGTTTCTGTTAAATAATTATATTATGGTCACCTTTAATTGTGCCTGCATCTCATGATCTATTTTGAAAGAATACCCTCCATCGCTTCAAGAATAAATATGTTTGAGCGGCCGTCATTGTGGACCTGTTTACCTGGTTAATGCAAGTAAATCTCATTATTAAAATATGCATATGGGAATGTAACGTTTCAAACAAACAAAGTGTATCAAGTAAACGACACAAAAAACATCATACTGTTGGTTTCCGACATGTCATATAAAACATAAACCCTAATAACAATTAGAATGAACCACTAGACTTAAAGGGGTATAATGACCATACCTATAAAACATAAACCCTAACAATAATTTAAATAACTTTGAATTAAATAAAAAAATTAGTAATAGAATATAAAATATAAAAGTGCACAGTTATTTATATTCATGTATAAATATATGAACGAATAAGGTAACAAAGTGCATACGGGAGAGTACAACAAACCTGGATTTGTTTCTAAAAATAGACGAAAAGGACAACGACATATTTTTATTTGGATTTTTATTTCGCCGAAAGTGACCTAGTGTATAACAAGGAATGTGGGGATGTTGATTGTTGGGAGCATAAACTGATGTGTGGGGTAAAAAAGGTTTAAGTGTTTGTCATTCTAGGTCCCTCATGTATCTTACGGCTGTCACTAATGACTTAAAACTGCTAGTTAAAATTAGGACCGCTAGTCAAGACAATTTATCATATAAACGTGTTGTCACTACCATAGGCGGATGATATAAGGGGCTAGTGAGTCGCCCCCTAATTTTTGCTCTCAACTACCGATTTACATGGATACATGGATTTATAAACGTATTTTACATTGTGTGCATGCTAAAAACTTGGTACCAATACATGGCTAATGAGAAAAAGTCAATGTTTATAATAAAAAAAGCACGCAGTTGCATTTTTTCACTTTAGTTTCTTTTTATTTTGTTTGCTATTCTATTTTCTAGTTGAAATTAGTTTTATTTATAATAATTGGACTAGACATGAATGTATAAAACTTTCAAAAGTTTAAGAAAATAGTTGTCAATTGGTACTAATTTGTTCAAGAAAATAGTTGTCGGGATTGGTACTAATTTTTTAATAAGTATTGATAGTTTATCGTTTTGTTTCTCGCTCTTGAAAAATTTTGGCCCCCAAATCAAGATCGGTCAAGCCCTCACACTCACTACATGTTGTCTAAGGTTTCGAATTAAGACTTAAACATGTTATTACATGTTAGTAATCTTGCTAGTCTTGAAGACCAAATAATATAAACATGTTGTTACTACATGTTTTCTAAGGTTAATCCTGCTATAACAATGTTACGACCTTTAATTTGACTAGTCACAAGGTAATTGAATATTTTAGAAATAGTGTGTGTTAATCTTCAATTAAATTCTCCAACCAACAAGTATGGCACACCATTCAAGTGTAATAAATGAAGAGGAAAAATACAGATAGTTATGCTAGTAGACGCTCTTATATAAAGCTGAATGCTATTCTTTTCGTTATAACATCGAAACCGGTTGAGAAAATGCTATGCAATGGGTGCAGGATGGAAAGAGAAAACAAGTATGATTGACCTTAGATGAAAGCGTGCAACGAATAGAGAAATCATGTGGTATTGTTGTCCAATGAATTTTACTGGGCGTTTACAACAATACTCTTTTGGGGTTGCCGCATGTAGACTTGGTGGTGTACATGTTAGCAGGAAAAAACAACTCGCAATTGTAGAGGTGATGGTGTGATGGTGTGATGGGGCATGTTGCAGCATCTTGTATAGGCGGTGGTTCAGGTGTGTATCGTGAGGTAGAGTGAGACTACATCAACAAATGATGAAATTCATGATTCTATGAGTACAGAACCCAAAGTGACCTTAGTGATGAAGAAACCCAACCACTTGCAAGTCGAATAACAAGTGAACCACCTTAAAATGACCGAGCAATTGAACAAGTCAATTGATACACCTAGGAATGACATGCTCGCCATTGAACAAGTGAGCCACCACCTATTCTCGTTATATGTTGTATTTCATAATATATGTAGACTAAATTGTATAATGTATTTGTTATGTTATGCCAATGCAAGCACGTATTTAGTTAGCAAAAAATGGGTAAATCCAAACACTTGATAGACAATATGCAAACTTTATAATCAAGTCGCAAACCGCCAAATACAATTTTTTTTTTGAGGTCAAAGTGGGTAAATACTAACAAGGCTAGATAAAGCACTAAACCAGGAAGATATAGTTACCATGCACGTGCCCAAAACATAGTTGAACACGTGTACACCCACCAAAAAATGATGACTATTGAAAGGCAAAAACTTATCTCAAATGATCCCCAATAAAATGAAGTTGCCCTATATGATACCTTTCTGCTTTGTTTAGTTATCTTAAAAAAAAATGAAGTTGCCCTATAGGGTTGGTATCCTAAAACAGAGATGCCCCATCAAGGTTGCCATGATATACATACTATAAAGCATTCATACACGATATGTAAATGGACACGAACGTAGATCCAAAAAGCAGTGCATACTACGATAACCCCAAAGCAGATGGTTACACAAAAAATCGCATGTTAATTTTATGTAATTGTTGAACATTTTTACGTAATCATAAGAAGCACCAACAAAAAAATGTTTAACAATTACATAACATTGCCTTACAAAAAGGCTAAACTAGACAAACTATTTTGAGTTTTAAGTTATGTTAACACCCCAGTTTCTAAACGTTATCGACAAGATGAGCATGCTGCATAAAAATACCTACACTCCAACCTTCCGTTCCTTAAAATCCAAGTTGCTTTTAATCCCCGCACCTCCTCGGCGGGTCTTATTATAGCCTTTAAATGCCTCGACATCTTGAACTTCCGAAAACCCGATCTTGGTGTTTGAAAGCAGTGCCTCCTTGCATAAGGTTTTCTAGAGACCTTATGACCGCATTCGCAATCCTTAAGGGACTAAGTAGAAGCCCCAACATCCCACCCAAGAAATACCCCATAGTACCATTCATCGCCATCGAACCCAATGTCAAGATGAACAATGACGCTAGCCAAAAAATCCATGAAAAGATTCTTTCCTTGACATTCAATTCTTTGACTTCTAGTTTGGAACGGAGGGCTTCTTAGGGGAGGTGACCGCCTTTCTTCCTCCTCCCATGCAATATCGAGGCGTAATTAGAAGTAGCAAGCTCCACAAGTTTATCATGTTTCGTTATCCTTTCACGCGATGGCTCATCAAGAACATCCAAAATTAGGTTATCATAATAGAAACAAGATAAGTTATCAGGTGCATGTGCAATGTACAAGCCGATCAACCCACATTCCTCGGCGACTTCATACATCCTTTTAATATCATAATCGCACTCAATAATTGTCAAACCAGTTGATAACGCAAATACTGGCCTACATAAATACAAAGCCCGTATCTCACACTCTAACTTGTTGGCCAAAAAGTCAAGCATTTGATTAAAGTTCATCCATGTGGACTTACTCAACGTATGCACAAGGGTTCGCCCATACGCATAAGTTAATTTGGGCAACCGAATGAACTCACCATCATAATGAATCTCAACAACAAGATTACATACTACATAGCGTAGTATTCCCGTAATAAAGGTAAATAAATGTATACAAATGAGATTAGCAAGTATGGACAAAAACCTAGTAAGGGCAAGTGACAATCACGAAAGGTAATGGCATGCATACCTTGGCTTGAAATCAAATAAGGCAACTGAGGCTTAGCAAAGCATTTTTGATGAAAGAGAGGGTTGGGAGATTGGCATTATGACTTGTGAACAAATGTGATCTAGATGAAGATTTGATATATATTAGGAAAGGTTGTATTATTATTTTACTATTAATAATGTACTTATTAATAGTATGAAAACTATGATCCATTTATTTTAATATGGAAATAGTAACAGGGAAATTTTTGGTTAATTTTTTATAAGTTTTTATGTAGAGTGTGTTTGTGCAATGATATGGGAATAAATGAATTGACAAACCTATCTGTGGCACTTTTAATTTTTTCTTGCAATGGACGGCCAAATGTCATGATTAAATGGACGTCCAAATGAAGAATAAATGAACCTGAGTTGTGGAGTATTAAAAAAAGATTATCGCGACCGCTTTACAACATATTTAGATGTAAAATGTGTACATACTTTTACGTCGTGTCTCCCATTTTGTTTGAATGAATGTTACACGCATTACCCAAGGTTCGTGCATGCAAGGTATTGTATTATTATTGGTTTATGTATGCATGTTATAAGTGTCTTTAGTGTAGTAAATAGTTGTTATGAATCCATTGTCTAGTCATTAATGGCTTATGTTTGCATGAATATATCAATAGATGCTGCATGATAAAACTATGAAAGTGCTCTTGCTGATAAGTTTAAAATTGTTAGTACAAACGATAAAATCTATGTTTATAAAAAAACTGAATCATCTTCTTGCGATATGCTAGCGCCGACGCCGGGATCATCAACTTGCAACGATAGACCATGTGCCAATCGATATAAAAATATACAAACCTACACACCACAATCACCAAAGATCCCCCCTTGCTTTGGAACGTTTTCGGCTAACCTAAATGAAATCTTATAGTCATTCGGGTGTACCCCAATCTTTTTAAAAATATTTGCTTGCTCTAGAACAACTGGTAGTTTGACCTGTAGAATAACAGAAACTGTTAAAATAAATAGACGGGTGATCTTGTTAGAGTATTTTCGAAAAATGTATGTAGTATATAATCGAAATTACCAAGTTTGTCACCAAATTATTGATGAAATATAGTTGTTTGTTCAAGCCGGATTAAATATGATATGTAGTGTGATATTGTAAATTATAGATGTGTTCAAAAGTATTATATGTTTTTTATTCGTCATTCATAAACAACGTTCGAACATTTTACATGTGCTTCGATATATTTTTATTCATAATAGATTTCATTTCAATACATTAAAGGTTAACAAAATACATCAACGAAGCAACGACATTCATCAAGATACCAAAACATAAATTATGACAATGACAGAACGTGAGAGATAGCACATAACAAGGTAGGAGGAGTAGAGGATTAAAAATTTTTGCTGCAGCCTTTGCCGAAAGGAGATTTTTGAGAACTTGGAGTGAGTCTTACTCATTAGCCTCATCGCTGTCCTGCTTTTCTCAAGCTCCTCATCACGAATTTCACGCATAGATTTCCAAAACAAAGCAGCAAGCCTAGACCCAACCACGCACTCCAAGCTCGACTGATCGCCGCCCATCATCGTGCAACGCCGTTAGGTCGATCACCTTTGCATGCATGTCACTTAAGAATTTGAAGTCTCGCTCGTTGTCACGACAAACAAGTTGTTAACCATGTCTTTAAGTAAGTTATCCATTTCTTTTGTAGTAAATTGTGATGTGGCTAGTGTGTGTCCCTGACAAAAGTTGTATGAAAATGGGATATATGTTGTCCGTTTATATAACCCAAATGGGTTTGGGGAAAGCGGGGTGGGGTGACATGGACTTTATTTTGAATTCAAGTCTATCTGAATTAATATGGATAGTCAAGTGGTGAATAGTTGAGTCATGTCAAGTAATTACAGTTGCACATTAGGCCAAGTTTAATTAATGAAGCTTATGTTGTACTCAACCGATTCCACGCCACAAGAAAACCATTTTAAGTAACTAGTTTCTAAACCGCTTTGAATTTTGTTTAGTTCCAAATGCAACAAAATTTTACGGCACTTGGGTTAGAAAAACTATTACTTGAGCATGTTGTGTAAATACGCCATTAAACCGTTTATATTCATTACTTTTTGGTTACATCAACTAACACACATATGCTATTATTAGGTGTACATATCGTTTATATTTTATGTAATACATTACACTACCATAATATAACTTCGGACTTTTATATCATAAAGTGTGACTAAGTGTGCACTTGGCTTCACTGTCTATCTTAAATAATGAATGAGTATTTTGTAAAAAACCCAAATCGGGGATGCACATAAGTAGGACAAACTTTATTAATGAGGAAATGACGTAATAAAATGATGGTGGTAGCTAGTGGCATGTACTTGAAGGAAACTAGTCCATTAATTTTTCAACTTTAACTATTGCACAAAAAAGGCACAATGAAACTTGTGTCCAACAAGTTAATTGTTTTTGGGCAAGCACATACATACGATGGGCAACTAAATCATATGTGGTCCTATTAAATCATGAACCTTATGTGCGCTTGTAAATTAAAAGTAATCAAGCTTGGTAGCTAAGTATATATTTCCTATATCGTATTATATGTGCGGGACACAATGTAAACTAAAATCGTGAAAATAAATTGTTAAAATCTGAGAAGCAAGCAAATTTATGTACTTTATTTTTGGTTGGTTCTAGTTAATCTACACATATTTTAGATAATCTGTTGTTGGTTGTGGTATTCGTTTGATGTTAGTACTATAGAGTATAGACAAGTAAGTATAAAAAATGTTTATGAGAAACTATGTTGTTGGTTGTGGTAAATAAAAATTGGGATTTCAAATAAGAATGATGGTTTATTAATGGTGAATAGATGTAAGGAAATGATGGTGGTACATAGTTGCATATACTTGAAGGGAACTAGTGTGCACAAAACTCAAAGTCAAACTGCTACAACACAACACCCAAGAAACTTTGGCCAACAATAAATTTGTTCTTGGGCAACTAGACACAAATAATGGGCAACTACTTAAAAGCATGGTGTATTGGTTCGGTCACAAAGTATAACAAATTCGTATAAGTTTATTTATGTATGTGTTGTCCGTAATTGTATTATATATATTGGTTATAAGAAGCACGGTGTCTAGTCACAAAGTATAACAAATAAGTAATAATATGAGTGGGTTATGATAAGAAGATACCGTAAGCACTCCTTATACGACATACCATACGTGACTCATAGTCAGCGCGTGTCGCCGCTATCATAGAATGTTACCACTCCGTAGGTATGTTAAATTGGGCAAGACACCGTGTTTATGACAGCCTCGTTGAGAGGAATAAAACCTAAAAGAAAGTTGGGTCGTGTATTAGGATATAGTTAGTCAATGTATGAAATTAATAAAAGTGACTTTTTATTTATGTGGTCAAAGGTAAATATAAGAATACAATTGTCGTGGTTTGTATGTCATTGACATGGCTTCGGTAAGCAATATGTTACTTACTAATGGACGTTTTAGATAATGGAGAACATTTTCATGCACGGTCTTGGGTTGTATAGAAACTACTGCTTTTGGGAAACTCATCCGCTATGTAGTTCCCGATATGTTGCTCCAACCGTTAATCTCTTGCTTGTGTTACCATAAGCTCGGCCGCTAGGGTAATCAATATCCGGCTGGATCGGGATTACAAATGGAGGGCCCGCTTTTGGAAAGCAGACTTATCTCATGGCAGTGTAAGACGCAAACAATTATGGCCAATTCCACCACTGAAGGTGAGTATGAAGTTGCCGCTTGACGTTCTAGAACTACGTTGAAGGCTCGACTAGTCATTCAAGGCTTTAAATCAACTAGTTTTGGATTGTAAATTTCATGCATACTTGGTCTCAAGTCTCGAGATGTTTTTTTCAAAACTTTGTAACAAAGGTAGTACTGCTATTGGAAATCTTAGTACGGCTAGTGTGTATGATTCAACTGCTTGTTCTTTTTCTTAAGTCCTGCTAGTGGATATCATGTTTTTGTGGTTGGGTTATACTTATAAGTTATAACTACTATGTTTATGAGCACTAGGATTTTTTTGAGCTTTGCTGCTGGACCTTTTAGTGTAAAAAAAAAAATTAAAACATTAAATAAATAAATAACAAAAAAAATAATAATAATAACATTGTGTAAAAAAAATTATAATAACTTGGTTGGAAGATTGGAGTGCAAAGCTGTTCCAACTGCTAGCTTGCATGAAGAAACTGCTAGTGTTACGAAAACACTGCTAGTTAGGTTATCATGAGTGTGGAAAACTAGAAGGGGGGGTTGAATAGTTTTACCAATTAAAACTTCGTTTTAAAATATTTAGATCAACTTATGTTAATCTATTTAGTTGTTTATGTTGGACGTTGATAGATAGATATATAAACGTATAATGAAAGATAAAGACTAAGAAGCACATAACCACGACGCAAGGATTTATAGTGGTTCGGCTACAAGGACACCTTCCTTGCCCTACTCCACTCCCCGAGTCACCTACTCGAGAGTTCGTAAACACTACACGACACCACCTCCTTATGGCGGAGAAGCCTTCACAACGTCTCCTTATGGCGGAGAAGCCTTCACAACGTCGCATACTCTTTTTCCGGTACTAGGCTAACCACCGGGTTCTTTCACTCCAAGGTGAACCACACCTATCACAACGTCGCCTACCCTTTATACGGTGCTAGGCTAACCACCGGGTTCTTTCACTCCAAGGTGAACCACACCTAACACAATGTCGCCTACCCTTTATTATGTACTAGGCTAAGCACCTAGTTCCATTACTATGGAGGAACTACTACCCAATATTTCACAAAACCTAAACCCAAAGGAGACCCACTCCTTATTACAATACCTTCAAGGATATCACCATCCTTGAATACACCTATCACTATATGTATAACGATGCACCTCATCGATTATACGACATTGGCATTCTTCACTAATGCCTCTTGACACAACGCTTGACACCTTTCACTAATGCCTTCGTCTTGACACCTTTTGCATTCTTCACAAATTTTCTAGACACGAATGTTAAGCATCTTTCACTAATGCTTTCGTCTTGACTCCATCAGCATCCTTCACTAATGCCTTCAACACAACACATCTATGGAGGAAGAAAGAACTATCAACAAGAGAACTTCAGTAGTCTTGATGATGACGAAGCATGGCAACTCATGGACTTGAGCTTGCTCGACTTCAAGAGGTGGTGATCTCGCCTTTAAGAGGAACCTAGAGAATCATACAAAAACAAAAGACAAACTACATAGAAAGATCCCTTAGGATCAGTGGTTAGAGAGTAACAATACTTGGGGAAAGTATGTGTGAGATTGGCAAAATGAAATGAAGAAATGGCTCTCTATTTATAGAGGAAATTGTTCACTGTTCCCCGGATCCCACGGATCCCTCCCACAAGGGATCCGTCTAGCGTATTGCTAGGGATCCGTGGGACGCTCCTCTTTGCCCATGGGTATTTTTGGTTATGGGTCACGGGTCATGGGTTATGGGTTAATCCATGGGTTTCTTTCTAGATACAATGTATCTCAAGAATACATTGAACCTAGTTAAGTGGTTTGGACAATACCATGGGTTATGGGTCAATACCATTTGTTAGTTTTTACCCATTTTAGTATATACTTGTTTTTACCCATTTTAGTATACACTTAGTTTTTACCCATTTTAGTATACACTTAGTTAAGTATATGTTAGCCCAATATGTAAACACTAGTTGTTGTACATATGTATATCTAAAGCATAAAATCACTTATACTTGTTTTAGTGTTTTATGTGAAAACGTAAGTGTGTTAGAAAACTATTGAATCAAACTATTTACGTATTTTATTTGTTTCGTTAAAATGATTTCACGTTTGTTATCGACAAAACATTAGAAGATCGTAAAATATAAATAAACGTTTTTACGGCTTATTTGTATTTAACAATCTCCCTCTTTTTGTTGATGACAAAACATAAAATTATTTTAAGGAAAAAACTAAAATTCCAAGAAAATTTGAATTAGTAGTTTTTACTTTCTTCTCCCCCTTTTTGTCGAAACAAAAAGTGATAAAAGAAGCTAACACAATTTTTATAAGAAAAATATGTAAAAGAAATTGTAAAGAGAGCAAGTGACGGGAATGGTACTCGTCTTAACTCCCCCTTGACGATTCCATCCCTTTGAGAGGGCGTCAAGTACATAACGTAGATAAACTAATGTGTTTGCAATTATGTTTGCAAATAGTTCGTCTTTGTGACGAAAAGTGATCCCCCTTGAAAATTGCAAAGTTGCAATGGGGTGTCATGAAGTATAATCCAAAAGTGGATTATGTTGCAAATTTTGCAATATCGTTTGACACAAAGCTCCCCCTAGCTTTATGATGTCAAGATCTTCATGTGAATTTTGAAAATCTACAAAATAAAGGTTAGAAAACAAGAGCATAGTGCATAATTTCCTGCAAATAAAACTCAAGTTAGTAGTAATTTGTGCTTCTGTACCACGGATCCCACGGTTCCCTTGGTGGAGGGATCCGTCTAGGTATTTTGAGGATCCGGGTATGGTGACAGTTTCTTGAACAATGAAGATATGCCAAACAATGCTAATGAGGAGGTGAGATATGTAGCACAACACACAAAATAATCATGACATATAAATATTCATTCAATAAAAACAAGAGATAATCAAACAAATCTCTAAAACTAAGAGAATGAACTAGCCATACAAGTACTACTAAAGCTAATGAGTTACCCAAACTCAAGTTTCAACCTAGAGCTTAAGGATGATCAAGGATGAGATAGGTTTCCTAAACGTTTTAAGTTTGAGCTTGTGACTATGAGGCTCATTGTTGTTTATGTTTGTTGACCTCTTCGAAACGTTCGAGGAGGTGATAAAACATGAAACGTTGCTCCTCACGGAGTTCATGTATCAACCTTTCAACATGTTGACAATGATAGCAATCCTTGTCATGGCTTTGAGCTTCTTGGAGCGGAGGTTGAAGTGAAGTGGGTTGAGAATCCTCAAGTAGAGGAGGAATTGGTGGGGACTCATTAAGTGGTGGCTCAACAAAGTTTGAAGGTGAAGGCAAAGAAGTGTCACCTTCCATGTGGTTGGGTGGTTGACTTTGATGTCTTCTCATAATCCAAAATGGACTATTTAGGGGAATTAGAGAATTTGATATTGGTGCAAGTGTTGATTCAACACTTTGGTTTTGTTGCACAACCATTCCAAGTGAATTTGTTGGTAATGGTGGAAGAAGAGTTGGCCAAGGAGGTAATTCCTCTACGTTTTGAGAGTGTGGAGATGATGTGGTTCTAGGCATCGATGATGTTGGTTGGGTTGAAAAGAGTGTGTTTGGTTTAGTGGAATTTGGTGATGATATCCTTGTGGGAACAACCCTCTTGGGAATTAGTTTGATTGGTTTCCTTGGTTTAGGGGAAATCCTAGCATTTGTGGACTTAACCGGAGATGATTCGATTGAGGAAACATCGTGTATGACCCTAGTAAGTTTCTTGGGTGGATGAGTTAGCACTAGGAGCTTTTCTTATGATGAAATGACTAAGGAAGATGTTTGTACTTGTTGAGAATTGTGTTTGTGTTTGATGACTAAAGTGTTCTAGCAATGTGGCTTATAAAGAGAAGAATTTGGCAAGTGCATTTAAGACTTAAGCCACTAATATTCTTGGAGGTGTGATGATTAACATGCACAAGATTGAAGTTCAGAGTTTCACTGATCTAGGAACTCATTTAAGATGATATGGAGTGTTTGAGCAAGATGAGTTTGAAATGATTGTTTTAGCTAGAGTTTGACTTAAACTGTCATCCGGATCCCACGGTTCCCTACTTTGAGGGATCCAGCTAGACTAATCCTAGGGATCCGGCTCTCAGCAGTTATAAAATGTTAGAAATGAAGTTTCTAAGAGCTAAAACCTATATCATCTTGAGTGTTTTAGTTCTCCTAAGTATCTAAGATGAGGGTGTTTTTGAATGATCAAGAGTAATGAATGTTATAGCAAATGATTGCTTTTTACGGATGGAAAATGGGACTAAATGACTACCAATGGATGTTCAAGGATAACACTAAGAGTTTTGGTGGTGTCAAGTCATAATAAATGATCATAGAGATCAGATTTTAGCTTGAGATGAAATTTGAAAAATCCTTAAAAATCAAAAGAATTGAAAAAAAAAAAACTAATTTTTTTTACCCATTTTGAGATAAAAAGGACTAGAAACAATTTCTTAAAATTGTTCAATGTGTTCACCTAAGTGTTTTGAAAGATGAAAAACAATTTGTGAGTATTGAAGCGGAAATATGGTGAGTTTTGATGTGTTGATAAATCAAAAGAAATTTAGACTAAGGTCTTATGTAAACTATAAGTGAGTCTAAGGCTTTCTCATCCTTGAAGTAGTCTTAGTTGAGTTCTAATATCTTATGTTTAGCTAATGTGATGTTATCTAGGGAGCTATCTAGATGTAAGGAATGCTGTATTGTTGATCTGATGTCACGGATCCCACGGTTCCCTCAAAGAAGGGATCCGTCTAGGCTAATCCTAAGGATCCAGCATTTGCAGATCAGAATCATCACAGAATCATGTGCAGATTTTGCACACTAAACAACCATTAAACAAACACAAATATAAGCATAAAACATCTCATAGAAAATAAACGCTGATACAGATTTCAATAATTTGACCACATTTAACAAGACTCAATACATAAACATAAAAAATAGATAATATTTTATGGCTCGACACAAACCTGCCTCTCTGTCTTTAGATTTTATAAATAGAAATAAAATAAAACTTTATGTCTCGTTGTGTCCTACTACTAGGGGATGAGCATCGGTCTAAAACCGAACCGAACTAACGAAAACCGAATCGAAACCAAAACCGTAAACCATTAGTATATAGAACCTAAACTGAACCGAATATGGTAGGTTCAGTTTATATAATTTATGCATGTTTTTTTTGACCGAAACCGAACCGAATATGATCAGTTCAGTTTAGTCCGGTAGAGATCGGTTTTCCGTTTCAGGTCATTTTTCGGTCCAACATGCTCTACCCTACCTACTACATTAAACTTTACTTAAAAAAATAAACGCTGATACAAATTTTAAGTATCCGACCACATTTAACAAGACTCAAATACTCAAGGGACCACTCTTGCACTTTTACCTCTTTCTAGAAACCAAATAAAAAAAAACCCGGACCGACTTAAACCCGGATATATATATAAATAAACCCAAACACCCACATATCCCCATTTTACCCAAACACACACAAATTTATCGGATCTCAATTAACCCAATCCAAAACCCTAGGTCAGTCTGTTCTTTATTTTATCGAGCTTTAATTCCAATCATTTCCATACTTATGTTACGTTTATTATATCTGTTTACATGTTTTAGTAGTTGCTAATTTTTAATTATTAGGTATTGTATTGGTTAATTTGTGTTATAGGTTTAGGTTATAATAGTTTTTACGCGATACTATTTTTGTTATAGGTTTAGGTTATACTTTACGCGAATAATTTACGCGATACTATTGGTTAATTTGTGTTAGGTTTAGTTAATTAAGCGAATAGTTTACCGGATGATATCAGTTAGTTTTTGTTGGGCATAGGATGTACTAGTAGTAGTTTTCTACCCTAATAGTTTATTAAGGGGGTGTTTGTTTCGCCTTATATTTCCGGCTTATGGCTTATTTTGGTTTCAGGCTTGTGTTTCATAAGCTCACTTTCTGTGGCTTTAATTTGTAACTTTTCGGCTTATATAAGTTCATTATGTCATAATGAACTTGTATAAGACGAAAGGTGTCGAAATAAGCCACAGAAAGTGAGCTTATGAAACACAAGCCTGAAACCAAAATAAGCCGTAAGCCGGCTATATAAGCCGAAACATACACCCTCTTAATTTGTTCAGTTTAGGCTTTGAAACATAGTTTCGTTATTGATAGTCTTAGTTTCACTTGTGTTTACGTGAGTGCCTTCATTGTACCAAGTATGGACCTTGGATTTATGATTCTTAGCGCAACCAATTGCTTCATTTTTTTTAAACCGAGGGTGCAAGTGTATTTTATGACGTATTTTGGATTTAATTGATGAGTTTTGCGTAGTTTCTATTTTAGGTAGTTTAACGAACGAAATATGTTAGTTCTTCGGTTAGATTTTAATTCGGCTTTTGGTAGTGCTTGTTTTCTGTATGTTTATCTGGCGTTTTAGTTGGTTTTGAGCTGTTCTGTTTTCGTTTTCTAATGTTTAGGTTAGCTTATTTTAGGTTTACGTTATAAATTGTTTTTTTTAAGTTAAAGTATTATTTAATTGATTTGACTGGAACTGACGTTGCTAGTTTTTGGTTTTGGTGTGTTTTCAGTTTTTGAGGAATTATTGGAAATATGGATCCGGTGGATGCTGAGATTGCGAAAACGCAAGAGGAACGGAAAAAAATGGAGGCAAAATTAGCGCCAGACGCTATTATATTCGATACTGATGTTTATAATGCGGACAATCGGTTTCAGGGTTATAATACGGAGATTCCTTTGAATGATGACGACGATACCGCTGATGCTACGAATAACGAGCTGGCCATGAAAATGGCTTCTTACAGCGCACATAAGTCGATTATGAATGATATTCCGCATGGCGGTGATGACGAGTCGTTGGGATTTAATAAATCGAAGAGGATTATTGATAGGGAGGATGATTATCGTCGGAGGAGGTTGAATCAGGTAATTTCGCCAGAGAGACACGATGCTTTTGCTAATGGGGATAAGACGCCTAAACCTGAAACGAGGGGGTATGCGGAGATTATGAGGGAAGCGGCTTTGAAACGGGAGAAAGAGGAGACTTTGAAAGTGATTGCGAGAAGGAAGAAGGAAGAGGAAGAGAATAAGGCGGCGGGGAAAGATAAGGAACCGGCTGCTGCGCAGCCGGCTCAAAAGAGGCGGAACAGATGGGATCAGTCTCAGGATAAAGAGCCGGGTGCAAAGAAAGCTAAGTCGGGTTCTGATTGGGATATGCCAGACTCTACTCCCGGGATTGGAAGGTGGGATGCTACTCCCACACCGGGAAGAATGGGCGATGCGACTCCATCGTTATCTCGGAAAAACAGATGGGATGAAACTCCTACACCTGGTCGTGTGACTGATTCAGATGCCACCCCGGCAGGTGGTGTCACGCCAGGTGCTACGCCAGCTGGTATGGCATGGGACGCCACACCTAAGCTGTCTGGAATGGCTACACCGACCCCAAAACGTCAAAGGTCAAGGTGGGACGAGACACCAGCAACTATGGGTAGTGCCACACCTGGCGGGGCTACACCCGCAGCAGCATACACACCTGGTGTGACTCCTTTTGGTGGGGTTGACCTCGCTACTCCAACTCCAGGAGCTATACAAATGCGTGCTGCTATGACCCCTGAGCAGTATAATCTGGCGAGACACGAGAAAGACATTGAAGATAGGAATCGCCCATTGACTGACGAAGAGCTTGATATAATGTTTCCTCAAGAAGGGTACAAGATTTTGGAACCACCTGCTTCGTATGTTCCTATCAGAACGCCTGCTAGAAAGCTTCTGGCCACACCGACTCCTTTAGGAACACCACTGTATTCGATTCCCGAAGAAAATAGGAATCAGATGTATGATGTTCCGAAAGAGATGCCAGATGGGTTGCCATTTATGAAGCCTGAAGATTACCAGTACTTCGGTGCCTTGTTGAACGAAGATGACGAAGAAGAGTTGTCTCCAGATGAACAAAAGGAGCGGAAAATTATGAAGTTACTTCTCAAGGTTAAGAACGGGACTCCACCACAGAGGAAAACAGCTTTAAGGCAGCTTACTGATAAGGCTCGTGAATTTGGTGCTGGGCCGTTGTTCAACCGTATTCTTCCGTTGCTTATGCAGCCTACTTTGGAAGACCAGGAGCGACACTTGTTGGTTAAGGTCATTGACAGAGTGCTTTACAAGCTGGATGAGCTCGTTCGACCTTACGTTCACAAAATTTTGGTGGTGATAGAGCCTCTGTTGATTGATGAAGACTATTATGCTCGTGTTGAAGGGAGAGAAATCATTTCCAATCTCAGTAAGGCAGCTGGTTTAGCTACTATGATTGCTGCGATGCGTCCTGATATTGATAACATTGATGAATATGTGAGGAACACCACTGCTAGAGCTTTCAGTGTTGTTGCATCAGCGCTTGGAATTCCGGCACTGTTACCATTTTTGAAAGCCGTCTGTCAGAGTAAGAAATCGTGGCAAGCTAGGCACACTGGTATTAAGATCGTTCAGCAAATTGCTATACTGATTGGTTGTGCGGTTCTTCCCCATTTGAGGTCTCTGGTCGAGATTATTGAACATGGGCTTAACGACGAGAATCAGAAAGTCAGAACAATCACTGCTTTATCTTTGGCTGCTCTTGCCGAGGCTGCTGCTCCTTATGGTATTGAGAGCTTTGACTCTGTTCTCAAGCCTTTGTGGAAGGGTATCCGCTCTCACCGTGGAAAGGTCTTGGCTGCTTTCTTGAAGGCAATTGGGTTCATTATTCCACTGATGGATGCCATATATGCCAGCTACTATACCAAGGAAGTGATGGTTGTACTTATTCGTGAGTTCCAGTCTCCTGATGAAGAAATGAAGAAAATCGTGCTCAAAGTCGTTAAGCAGTGTGTGAGTACCGAAGGTGTTGAAGCAGATTACATTCGAACCGATATTCTTCCAGAGTTCTTCAGAAACTTTTGGGTCAGGAGGATGGCTTTGGATCGTAGAAATTATAAGCAGCTTGTTGAGACAACCGTTGAGATAGCTAATAAAGTTGGTGTTCCCGACATTGTGGCTAGAGTAGTTGAAGACTTGAAAGATGAAAGTGAACCTTACAGAAGAATGGTCATGGAAACAATCGAGAAAGTTGTAGCGAATTTGGGTGCATCTGATATTGATCCCCGTTTGGAAGAGCTTTTAATTGATGGTATTTTGTATGCGTTCCAAGAGCAAACTAGTGATGACGCCAATGTGATGCTTAACGGGTTTGGTGCAGTTGTGAACTCACTTGGGCAAAGAGTAAAGCCGTACCTTCCTCAGATTTGTGGTACTATAAAGTGGCGTCTAAACAACAAGAGTGCTAAAGTTAGACAGCAGGCTGCAGATCTGATTTCGAGAATTGCAGTGGTGATGAAATAATGCCAGGAAGAACAACTTATGGGTCATCTCGGGGTTGTCTTGTATGAGTATTTAGGAGAGGAGTACCCAGAAGTTTTGGGATCGATATTGGGTGCTTTAAAGGCGATTTAGAACGTTATTGGTATGACTAAGATGACTCCTCCGATAAAGGACTTGCTCCGGCGTTTGATCCCAATTTTGAAGAATAGGCATGAAAAGGTTCAGGAGAATTGTATTGATTTGGTCGGTCGTATTGCTGACCGTGGTGCAGAGTATGTTCCTGCAAGGGAGTGGATGAGGATCTGTTTTGAGCTTCTTGAGATGCTAAAGGCCCACAAGAAGGGAATCCGTCGGGCTGCTGTGAACACATTTGGGTACTTTGCAATAGCTATTGGACTGCAAGATGTGCTGGCTACCTTGTTGAACAATCTCAAGGTGCAAGAGCGACAGAACCGTGTTTGCACCACTATTGCTATTGCTATTGTTGCAGAAACATGTTCTCCGTTCACTGTTTTACCTGCTTTAATGAACGAGTATCGTGTACCTGAGCTAAACGTGCAAAATGGTGTGCTGAAGTCTTTATCTTTCCTTTTTGAGTACATTGGTGAGATGGGGAAAGACTACATCTATGCAGTGACTCCATTACTTGAGGATGCTCTTATGGATCGAGACTTGGTTCATAGACAGACTGCGGCTTCTGCTGTTAAGCATATGGCTTTAGGTGTTGCTGGCTTAGGCTGTGAGGATGCGCTGATTCACCTACTCAACTACGTATGGCCCAACATTTTCGAGACGTCACCTCATGTTATAAATGCTGTGATGGAAGCTATCGAGGGGATGCGAGTGGCATTGGGTGCAGCTGTTGTGCTCAACTACTGTCTACAGGGGCTGTTCCATCCTGCAAGGAAGGTTCGGGAAGTTTACTGGAAAATATACAATTCTCTTTATATCGGTGCTCAGGATGCTCTTGTGGCGGCTTATCCCGTGTTGGAAGATGAAGGAGACAATGTTTACAGTCGTCCTGAGTTAACTATGTTTGTCTGAGGTTTCTTATGCTTTTGGTATGAACTGTTTGATTTATTTTGTGTTTTTATAACTTATATGGATGTTAGTATTGTCCAATAATAAATGTGTCTGGACTATGTTAATGTAATAGCAGCATAATTGCTTTTCATCGTTGGAATTCGTGTGAAATTTTTGCATTTTTTTGTTTTCTGGATGATAGGTACCCGCTGCATGTTTGAAAGTGTTCTGGTGTATCAACAACAGTCTAAACTTCATGGTGATCAAGAGGTAATTTAAAACTCTTATATGACAACACTCGAGATGTATTAAACTATGAATAGAAGAAACTATTCCATGGGTCTTGTTTTGATTATTTCTTGTTGTTGTGTTGCGTTTTAAATGACTGGAACTGCTGATATTGGCGAGTCCACTGCATATTGGCAATGAATGGAAATACGGTTCACCTAGTGAAAAACTCTCTTATTCCTTTTATTATAATTTTTTTTTTGTTCCAACTAAACGAATTAGACTAATTAGTTCATCATTTATAGTTGAAACTCCAATGCCCAAACAGTGGTCTTGTGGTGGTAGGTGATCCAAGTGTCTCTGTATGAGAAGCTAACTCTCTCGAAGTGGAGTGTTAGTAGCGCAAATGCTCGTGATGTGCTGGTACCCGGTGTTTATTTGTATAGATGTCTTCTTTGACTCTGTAGCTGGTGTTCCGCTGGCTATATTTATTGTCAATCTTACATTTACTCGTGGCCATAATGTGTCTTTGCAAGCTATGGACTTAATTACTGATATTTTTTTAAATGCAAATCCTGAACCTTTTAACACCATTCCCAAGTAGCTAAGTACCATTTGCTATATAGTCAGAGCAGATTTTCGTTTTGCAGCTGCTCTGTAGGAAGTGTAGTGGCCCTTACAAACCACCTCCAGATTAGAGTACTAGTGAAGTTAAGTTTTGGTGTGGCAATACACCGAATAATTTCGCATCAGTGACCTAACTGACATTTAGTGTGCGTGATTGTCTTGTTTAGTTGTAAGGTTGTCCCGTATTGTCATGATTGGTGTTGCATAGGGGGAAACACTGGTTGACTGTTCTTTCTAGGTTCTTTTGTGACCCTAACTAATAACTGACTAGGAGCGAATTCTATGGCATGTTATGTGAGATCCTAGTAAGATGGCTTCAAAGATTTAGATAGTACATACTGTTACTAAGATGTCTTGTGATATAAGATACTATTTCGCTCGTATACTCGATTTCTCTTATTGCTAAAACATTTATCGAGATTAGTTACAGGCAACAAGAGCTAACCTAAGAGCAGGATAGGTCACATTTGTGAAAATGGAGAAAAAGAATTTGCAATTTAGGTCGAACATAATTTTATATACAAGGAAACCTCTACTTGAGCCACTTTGGAGAGAGGGCAAGACGTATTGAGCAAATAGAGCCCTAGCCCTCAGTTTTCTAGGTTACCAGGCTGAATGGGTGGCCCAAAGAGTTGCAACTTATGCGATTTAACGCTGAGACCTGCTTTAGTGAACTCCTAAGCCCTCACTGCTAAGTCACACTCGTGGGATTGATTATACCTCGATATATGAGTTGAGAACAAGTGGTCAACAAGAGTGAAAGTGACTTTAGTTGCCCAAAACCGGTTTATGTTAGAACACGAAACCTTAGATTGTTTTATGTTAGAACACGATTCTTTATTGTTAGCACATTAGTTAATTGGTTTTGGCAACTGGAGTACTCTTGTCGACTCATATATGGAAGTCTTGAAGAAACCCCACGAGTGTGGCTTTTAGTGAGTAATTCAGATTTTCCAGAAACAAGTCACGAGTTAGAATGTTGTAAGCTGCAATTCCTTGGGGGCACACGCGCAGACTGACAGTCCATAATCGTTGGGGACCAGGCTATATGTTTGGCTCCATGGGTCCTGGAGTTGTATGTTAAGGTTTACTTACCACGTCATCATAGCCCATAGGTAGCTTGAGTAGGGTTTTTCCCCGTATACATGAAACAATATGGCATTTAATTGCACCTCATTTATCTCATTTCAAATTCGTACATTCTCATTTCAGTGAGACTGCATGAGCTTTGAGCTCAAAGCTGATGCAAGTTCACTTTCATTTCAACTACTTAGTTAATCACTTCAATCATGTTTTTAACTTTGATTTTCGTCAAATACATCGTCTAAACCGAAACTTGAGTAATTAGCTAAGCATTTGTCTAAACCATGTTGGATAGCAATGGTAATCGCCTATTCGGAATCCCAACAATTGAAAGTAATAATGGTTAAAGTAATAATGGTTTTACCGGCTATAAATAATATTGTGACATATGAACTGAAATAACTTTAGACCAAAAAAGAGAAATTTTGCAGAAAAAAACATGCTTCTACTAGTCATGTGATCACTGTGAAATTTGTTCACAGCCAGAGTTCACTTGTAGCATATTTTACGTTGGCAACCAAGTAGTTTTTACAGTTCATCTGAATTCAGAGTTACGTTATGGTTTTTTAGTAATACTTATCAAAAAATCAACACTCCCTTGCAACAAACAGCAACCAGTGGCTAACGATATCCAATCCAGCACATTTGAATCAGAAAGTTGTTATTCGATTCTCTTATTGCCGAGTGCCAACATAACCAAACTGATGCAACCGCTATGAAAGCTAAAGATCATATTCAACAGCAATGACAATAAACAAGACATAAAAATCGAGTTCACGTTATTTTGAGATGTTGAATTAGAAAGTTGCGGCATATATCATGTAACACAGATAAAGGGTATACAAGATCACCACCCAAGTCGATTGGTTAAACAAGTAGCTGGCTGTGTTTGAATACAATATCTGAGAAAGTTGGGAATAATCTGAGCTATGTTAATTATACTGCTTTGTGGAATGAGTTGCATGAACATTACTCTCAAGAATCTATCAAGTTTCTAATGATATTGCAAATCGTATTACCATAAGTTGAAAGGTTTGTGGGATGAATTGGATGCTTTGGAAGCACCTTCTGATTGTGATAATGACACAACAAATGGTGAAAGAGGACAAAGAAAAAGCTATGTATTGTGTACATTATGCATTAAAAATTGTAATGCTTAAAACATCTTAAAAAATTTTAGAAGAAAAGTTGCTAAATGCTTTATAAGTAGTATAGATTGATGGTAAAGTCAAACTTTATTTATGAAAACGTTGCAATATAAGAGGTAAATATAAAGATAATCATTAATATAGAGATTATTTTAAGCAGAATGGGTATGTTAGTCTTTTCTTAGTTCTCATTTTGAGAGTTTTTAAGGACTTATATATTCTCTGTAGTATAAATAAAGATAACAAATTGGTACGCACTCTCTTTTTTTGAACAATACTAAATGCACTCTTTGATAAGAATAATTTATATGGTTAAAACAAAAACAAAATGTGTTCTCATGTGTGTTACATAACTTAGAGTGTTTGTCGAAAAATGATTTATAAAGTTATAACGAAAAAGTTAAGACTTTATATAAAAAATTCAACACCTTTTTTGTAGACAAATGTTTTGTCCAATATTTTATAAAGTTAAAAGAAAATATTTGTAAAAATATTTTTATAGTTAAAATGAAAAACAAAATTAAGATTTCGTATCAAATTTGTCACATTGTAAGTCTAAAGTGTTCCGTTGAAACCACAACAGAACACAACAGACAACCAATATGAAAGCATGACACGAACTTTAAAACATCAATTGAGCACGCATGTGAACATATAAATGATAACCATTTTTCTTCTTTTATCTATGTGGGATGAGAGTCAGCATGACTTTCATGACAAAAACAATCAAGTACCTACCTTTTCTCTTGAATGATTTTTGTGTTTTATTCTGATAAGTATCAATCCATAAAGATTTTTTTTTGAACGACGGAGATATTATAAAACTAGCAAAAGCTAGAAGCACATAACAAGAAGGTTATGAAGAGTAAATGATTCCTCAACCAACCTACCCAACTAATAGTAAGCTTAGGATTTCTAGATGAAATCCATAAGTAAGAAAAAGAAACAATACTATCCCAAAGTAAGGACTTTTTGGGAGGATTATTAGAAAAAACTAGCCTATTCCGAAAACTCCATAAGGACCACATAAGCGTCCAACCTACACCATCAAGAAACGTTCTCGCTTTGTTATCGATGGGAATCGAATCAATCCAAGACAACCACTCCGATATGTTAGAGCAAAAAGGAACATCAAGCTCCCACCATTTCGCCAACAAAGACCACAAGTCTTTAGCTAAATTACAAGTAAAAAGAATGTGGTTTACCGTCTCAACATCCTCATGACAAATAGGGCATAAAACTGAGTCAACATCAATGCCTCTACGGTGTAAGTTCACCCTTGAAGGAAGTTTATTAAGCAAGGCTCTCCACACAAAAACATTTACTTTAATAGGGATATTACGGTTCCAGCGAGTAGCATGAGGACCAACGGGAAGGAGGTGCGAATCAACCAAAAGCCGAACCGAGGCAACCGTGAAACCCTTGTGAATATTTGGAGTCCATGACCAAGAGTCTGGATTAGAGTTCAAAACTACAGACTCAATATGAAGCCGCAACTCATTAAACTGGGAAGCTTCGATACCACCTCTAGGATCACGTCTAAGGACCGTATTCAACTCATGAGGAGGCAGCCGATGAGCAACACAACAATCCTTATGCGAATCTAACATATGAATCCTGGGATACAAACTCTTGAGGGTCTGATTTCCCCACCAAACATCTCCCCAAAACAAGATCGACTCACCATTCCCAAGCTTACGCTTACATAAGGCCATAAGATCAATCCCCTTGTGCTTTAACTTTTTAATCATAGACAAAATACCACTCCAAGGACTAAGGCAAGATCTTGCAAAATTATCACTGAAGATACCCCATGAACAACCATAAATTCCTTTGATAACACTAATCCAAAGATCCGATTGATTATGAAGAAATCTCCATATCCACTTAAACAACAACCCCACATTAAGCGCATGAATACTCCCAATACCAAGGCCTCCCAACTCTTTGCTAGCAAGACATGTATTCCAACTAACCCAAGCCATTTTCTTGTCACCCAACTCACTGCCATTGAAAAAATTCTGGCGCAATAAAGATTGCTTTGAATTTACTTTGATTATTAATGCTATGCTCCATGACAAGTACAAAGAAGTTCTTAGCTTTTCCATATGCACATTAAAGATCATTAATCTTCTAAATTCACTACAACATTGAATTCAGTCTTCCAAACAATATCGAATAAATTCCTACATCACATATGCATAAAGAAGAGATTAAAAAAGTATTTGGATACATGTTGCGATCATAGTATTGATGTATTATATGTAGCGTAAATAGAATATATAGGGTTTATTGTATGGGTACAGAAAAAAAGTAGTCAAACGTGTACAGCATGATATGCTTGTTATAGGTGCAGTAACATGACATGATGATTATGAACCCTAGTGCTTCAGATTTAATGGGACCAAATGGGCTGTTGTGCAAATAAATGGGCGTAGATAAGTTGTTATTGTCAGGCTTTTAAGGCTATCAGTAATGGGCCAAGATACTTATATAGTTCATCAAATGGAGGTACCAATAATACAGGGAACATGGACATCAGAAAGGCAAATTCAGGAATACTAATTTCAGGAATATTCCAAAGGATTCAACAGAAAAAAGACGTGGCAAATTTGACCCATTAATTCAGAACTGAGTCAATTCAAGTTTATGTATTATATATATATATATATATTTACTAACCACCGTTTTTGCGTGGTATAGAAATGGTTGGTATACATGTGATGGTGTCAAAATCTCATTGGCTTAATACAAATTCTACTACCAAAAATAGAGATGTGGCGAACTATCATTGGTGAAAGTGTGTTTTGGAAATTACTGTTCACGTAGTTGTTTGACAAACATACGGAAATATATATACGCATTACCTGTACAAGTGAAATATCTATTTCCCAGTATGTTCCAGATTCATCTACACTTCCATCACCCATTTATTTTGTTAGTCAGATTTCGTTATCCTAATTTCAAAAGTCCAGAAACGTCTTCAAAACACACACACACTCTTTGCAATCAAAAGTCAGCGACACCCACACACTAAATTCCGACGACTGTTTTTTCAGGGGGTTAATAATTCAAGGTGCGTTTTTTTGTAGTATGATTCTTTCATAATTTATGTTATTCACGACAGTCTAATTTTGCAGGACACATTTTTTTATGATTGTGCCCTATTTACCGGTGGGTGAGGTTGCGTTCAAGGATAGTGAGGTTGTTCTCAGCGAGATGGTGACATAATTTTCTATTATGGGTATGCTTTTCTGTACATCCCTGATATCAAATTTCTGACGGTTTATATGTTGTTAGTATGATTGTTACATCATGTATGCTTATCGGTTATTTTGAGGCAAGTTGGATGATGCCCATAAACGGTTTGATGAAATGCAAAGGTCCTTGAATGACGAAATAGCATGATGATAGTGCGCTATTCGTAACAAGTTTTGTATGGAAAAAGTAATCTTATGTATATTCAGATAAAGTTTGAGAATTTATCAAGCTCTTCAAAGATTAAAAATCCATTTTGAATAACGATAGATGAAATTATTGGCGAGTGTTTGGGATTATGCTTGCAACACTGCGCTTTTCAAATACATGTCCTAACTTGCTCTCCAAACGCTATTTTATGATTATATAATGTTGTTAGAATGAAACTTATGTGTTTCAAATTCAAGCCAACATGACAAGTTGAAATGATTGTACATGATTGGAAGCGGATTTATTGAGTAAGTATTGTATGGTTATAGATTGACTGAGTACTGTTATTGAGTAACATTGTGATACACAATATGTTGATACCTTGAGTTTTTTCTTTTCTTTTTTAGAATAAACCATTGTGTTGATCTAAGGGTAGTAGGGGGAACATTGTTTTTATGGGTAAAAGAAATTTTTTTCTTTAAAACACAAACCTCTTTTTTTATGAAAACAAAAAGTTGTTTTCCTTGTTTTCCTTTGTAAACCCTCCCTCCCTTCTTCAAAATAGAAAATACATTGTTCATAAAGTTTTGGAGATAAATTTCCCATCCAAATTTTTACAAAATTAGAGATAGAAAACAAGAGAATTTTTTCTCAACACTAAATTTCCGATAAGTAAGTTCAGTACTTACATATATGGTTAAAATGACTATTGATCATCTACATTAAGTTCTGTTTGGTTATAAGAGTAAGTATTGAACTAAATGTTTCCTATAAAAAATACATTTGGTAATAAGAAGACAAAACAATAGTATAACATTTTGTAATGGTGCAACAGAAACTAACATTTGTTAGCGCCAATCTTTTGTGTTTCTTCTAAAGTTGCAACTCTAGATTCACATCAGATACATATTACTTTATGGAGTGCTTGCTAGGCGGGAAATGATTCTTTAACTTTCATGTTAATTTTCATGATTTTTTTAGTAAAAGTATCAATTATAGTTGAAAGAGGCATTACCGAGCCTGCTAGGATTATTGATGGAATGCCTGAACCAGGCGGTTATCTCAAACTGGTAGATTTGGGGTTAAACAGTTACTTAGTTACTTGGATTTGCATTTTTCAGGGATGGAAGAAACACTCAGACTCTCTAATCCCTCGGAGAAGTTTCAGTCAGATGTAGCAAGCAGAAGTTTTTACAATGGATCCGGGTACAACTGTTAACCAAAAATCGTTGAAAGGTCACAGTTACAAATTGAACACAACATATTTGCGTAAACAATTATCTGAACCAGTATTTTAATTTTAAGGGACTATTAACAAAAAAACAAAAAAATAGTTTTATCCCTGTGAAAGCCCAAGCCAAACATGACATGACAAACACCGTTGTAGCAGGATGTGCGACTGGGGCACATTGTCTGCAAAAGGTAACTATTATCACTCAAAGTATTACTCATCTCCATCATCCATGATTATGGCTCACAAATAACTTATCTATTGAATTTTAAAGGGGACGGGATAAGTTAAATTTACATAAAATGGTTGCATTTTTCGAGTTCTATTATATAAGCATAAGTTAAATTTACATAAAATGGTTGCTTTATATTATGCATATGTCGTACAGACTGATAATTTGTTATCCATCTTTAAACAAAAACTTGGACAAAACCTCTAATAATTATGGTTTATGGTTGGGCAACTTAACTTGGTTCAGTATTGGTTTGATTAACGCTAGAGACTTATTGTTTTTTCCTAATAAAAAGGTAATCAGTCAAAATTATCTTAAAATGAATTAGTCCAAGTTGTAGAGACTTTTTCATTGATTATTGGTCATAAAAAGCATACCTCCACCATGTTTTCAAATGTGTATGTTACCATTTTCTGTAGATGATCAGGTATATGACATGAAAATTAAATGAAATTGGAATACTTTTGTGTTATCAGTAAATAACAATGACTGTAGTTTGTTTTAAGATTTCTTCCAACAAATTGGTAATCAGTTCACCTGCAGACTCCCGACAAGATCAGTTCATCTGATCAATCATGATGGATTTTATTTGCTACTCAAACATCATTAAATTAAGGTTTATGTTAATTCAGACCAACTGATACATGCTAACATTGTTGTAGGCAGTGGCTTCCAGCTTGAATAGGCTATCAGTTGGAGACCCCCTTCCCGAAAACCTTATGGATTCTCCTACAAGGTCTGACAGCATATGCAGCAAAGTTAGGAATTCAAACAAGATGCGGAAATTTGACGGTTGTTTATCCTTTTGGTATAGGCGTAGGCCCCTGTTGTTCTTTTGACGAATCAATAGAACTCACCTGCATATCGACTTACGACCCCCCAAGGCTATTCATCAAATCAGGAAACCTCCAAACAAGATTTTAGATTTTTAGATGTGGGGCTTATAGATGATACAACGAATCTGGAGGTGTAACTGCCAATTATTATGCATGGACTAACTTAGAGGCCACCCCTTTTACTTTTTTCCTAAATGTATAAGTTGACAGTCACTGGATGCAAACATTGAAGTGATCATAGGAACTAATGGTGGTGAACTTCTTTAGTGGTTGTTTAGGATTATGTAGCATATCAAAAGATGTAGGAATCGGGTGCTGTTAGACATCTATACCAAAACGTCTCAAAATTTTCAATTATACACTTCTTACCTTGAAAAAACATACAAGAGTTGTGTCCTTCAATCGTTGTGGATTTGCATTTCTTCGTGAAGAGAAAAGTTTTCAGTTTCATTGTGTAGATAAATTATCCAACGATTCCGAGTTTAATACTAGGACAAAGTCAAATTTTCCAATTGTGCTCGAGTGGGTAACTGCAAGAAATCTGAGTAGCACACAAGCTAATGTGTGCAAGGGAAATAGCTTATGCACTGATATGGATATTGGTGGATATTGTTTCAGTTGTAATAAAGGTTACGAAGGAAATCTGTATCTTGATCCAGGTTGTCATGGTATGTTTAAATCTAAATTTTGTTTGATTTGAAACTTTTAGGTGCAATATCGATACAATATTGTCTTCGTATAATTATATTTGTAATCAAGGATGTTCATATTATAGGCTTAATGTCTAATACTAATTTACTAAAGAATTTCTATTGATGATCTGCATGTATGCTTATATCTTTACAAAGCTACTTGCAAATAGAATAACGAAATTTTTTAACTTAAGGAGTTTTACACACTCTTCTAGACTCGATTTTATTTTTTATTTTTTTAATTTATTTTTTCAAATTTTTTTTAACTAATCACTCTTTACAAGGAAAATGTATTTGATGGCAACATATATCCCAAGACTAATAGCCTATAGACTTTTTCCTGATTGCCACAATGCATGATTTTTATAAAATCTAAAGGAATTATTTTCCTAATGAGTTTACCGACTACTATTTAAGCTTTAGTGACTTGCTTCCATTGACAAGATTTTCGGAGACCCAAAATGGGATGAGGAAATAGTGTGGGTCCTGTCTAAAGCCTTTCTCGATTGTGAAGTAAGCAGCACTTTTTGGCAATGTTATTGTTCGGTGTTTGTATTAATAACTTTGATGTTATGAAAAACTGAATTGCTTTTTGTGTATGTTGTTTGACTCACGTGGTAAAGATCAGAAGAGAGGAAAATTGTTCCTGGAGGAGGTAACATTTACCACATTTATGCCTTATTATATGCGATCTTAAGGTGATGCTTGAACACAAGATGACTGAAAACTGGCCCATTTGCGTTGCTCATTGAAACTGTAGCTTTATGAAAAAAAAAATAGATTTATTTACGGGCTCCATATTCTCTTTGTTTGTTTATGTTACAAAATGCAGGTATTTTTCTTAAGATTGTTTTGTTGTTATAGTTTTGAATGATTTTAACATTTGTTGTTTTATACTCTTACCAGAAAATAGAAACGGCACGCCACCTATTACTACATGTGAAGCTATTAAAAAAGATGGGCAACGGCTAGAGTTTCGGGTACGCGAAACCTGTGCTTCATACTTACTCACTTGAGATCATGCATTAAATTTTACAAATACAATCTGGATTATACTTACATTTATTTGGTTCTTATTCTAGATTAACCAAGAAGGCGCTAAGGAGTTGGTCGTTCTCGGGTTGTGCAAACTGTCACAAACAGGTACCAACGGCTAGAAACTTCATTACCAAATCAGCCAGGAGGGATGTCTTACCATTCAAGTATCTTCATCACTTTTTAGTTTTTACTACTATATGTTTCATATATGATATGGTGATAGAACATCGTTATCATATTCAGTATCAGTTTGATTTCGCTATGGATCAACGAATTAGTTCTTTGCTTCTGTGAATTTAAACATGTATGGTTCAGTATAAGTACTTATATTTAGTTTCTATTTGCAACATTTGAAATGCAGTATTCGTTCATGTACATTCTAAGAGTTTATCTACAAATTTTAACTATTGTATTTGTTAGTATTATTACTATTAAATCTATAGCAAATACACACCATCCATTTCTAAATGTTTGTTACGGCACTGAGATAACATTTTGGTCATTGTTTGCAGTTGGTAACAACATTCAAAATGGCAAATTATTTGGCATTTATTTATGTCATTAGTAGTAGCCTTGACACTAATGTCATTTTGATGGTCCTACTTGAATGTGATTAGTGTAGTTATATGCATGATCTTATATGCCATCAACAATGATTTATCGAGCTCTCTAACAGTATGGTTCTTACAGACTTCATGAAAAATAAATTGTTGCCGCATAATTCTCTTAAACATAAATACAGCCGCCCCGCAGCAACGCGCGGGCAAAACTTACTTGTTATCTCTAACAAGTGAAACATATCAAATGAAAACAGTAGCTAATAAGAAAACGGGTCAAAAGGTCACCAAAGTGTCATCCAAGTTAACTATTGTACTATCAAGTATCAAGATCTTATTGTTTGCGCATAGCATCGTTGCGCCAATGTGCAGCCGACTTCACTACACCAGAGAGTTTACAAGCTTTTTTACTCCATATAAGTTTGTTAATGTGTTCTATAAATTCATAGCCAAGATCTTGCAAAGTTAAAATCCATTTCTTTACTTCCTTATTTAACATAAAGAATCAGTCTACATGCCGTATTCCAAAATGATAGTTAAAATAATATGTACATGAGCTGAGATAATATATGCCAAGTGAATCAATCTAATACTTATCAATTTTCAAGTTACACAAAGCCCCTTCAACTTTCTCCTCTTGTGTTTTCCATGCCTAGGCCGGCCATGGGGGCCCGCTAAATGGGCTTGCCATTTGTTTGGTCCAATCCAATAAACTGAGTACTATCTTAGTTATTAGTAGCCCGTTATTGATCTCTAGTTACGTAGGTAATATATATAACATAAATACGATAAATACATTATATAAAAGTAGACGAGTACCCGCGCATAGCGGCAACGGTTCTTAGCAGCAGACAATTAACGATATTCGATATAGTGGTAAGTGTTTCGTATAACGTTCAAAATAGAATGTAAAAATATCAAAATGTAATTGCAAACTGTTGTAACATGTGATAATTCAACTCTAGACGAGTACCCGTGTACAGCAACGTGATTTTATAGCGTCAGATAATTTTAGTGATAAAAAAAAGTTTACGGGTTATAAGCAAAAATAATAAAAGTTTGAAGATTTGAGGATTAAACATAATATTTTGAAACCCGGTTCGACCCGGGTGGTACAACCAGTTGAACCGTTCCGGTTTAAAAAAACGGTTCAATTTATATCGGGTCAACCCGCTGGGTTAGAAGCGTCCTGGGTCAACCCGGTTTCCAATGTGTATTAATAGTTTCCTTTTGGATTTGTTGCCGAAATGTCTTGTTCTTTGTTTTCAGACATTATAGCAAGAGTTGATGAAAATGATGGAGAAGAGAAGGATAATTTATACTACTCATTTTCCGTAATTATTGCTCCAAGTAGTAAATGCAAAATGGTAAGTCATTAATTGATAATTGTCGGTTAACAAATTTCTTCTCTCAGCCCATTATAAGACCATATAGAAAATGGTAACACACTAATTGAAAAATTAATTGTACGACTTTCCATTATTTTCACCATTTGCAATATCTTTAAATTGATTTTGAGGTTTTTGAAATTTTCAAACAAAGTTGACTATTTTTCAAACGCATGGCTAGTTAATAGTTGCCTGCAATAGTAGTTGACTACAATGCATTTCAACATTTCATTTTTCAACTTTTCAACATTAATAGTTTATAGCCGAGTACTCGCGCCTAGCGGTGGCGGTGCCTAGTTGCAAACACAATTTCGGTGGTAGCAATTTAGTTTTCAACATAAGTTTGATGCGTTGATTTGTGTCTGGTGCGACGGTTCATGTGAGTTCTGCTACTGTGGTTTATACATAGTTTCTAGTCGTGGTTATAACTTATCGATGTATACAAAATTAGTCGTGGTTAAAAATTATCGATGTATACAAAATACTAAATTGAAATAAATTCAATATTTTAGCGGACGTCACATATTGCAACATCACAAATGAGATTATATATTCCAATCCAACCTACCAACTTTCTTTTAAATAAATTCCCGTATGAAAAATATTTGGCTATCAATTCCCATATGGAAGATATGCCAAGTATAAAACAAATTATTGATGGAAGATATATTCTGTATGAGTTTCAACATTTTATTCTTTCCCTTTTTAAACATTCAATCAATACGTATAGCATTTAGCATATTAAATCGTTTCACAGTAATGTTTATGTTTATATATATGGTATTGCTTATGTGTTGCCATGCATGTTTCGTGAACCATAACTCATTCAACAATTTAATTTTTTCAACATTCAACAAAGTCAACAATTCACCTTTTGATCATTTTTCCTTTTTATGTAGTTAAGATTTTTATTTTTGACATTTTAAAAGGTTTCAAAAATTTTGACTTTCAATATTCAATATTCAATATACAAGTTTTCACTTTTTTCCTTTGACAATTTTTCCATTTTAGATAGTAAAGATGGTGTCTCGGTGACCCATAGGCTCACATATATGTCTAGCCATATAATTATTTATTATGACATGAGCACTCCAACATCCACCACTTCAAGTGATAATCGATGATGATACAAAAGATATTATCCCGAAAACGCAACACAAACCCGTAGCCGAACCCGAACCCACAGACGCACAAACCAAACTTAGGAGAAAAAAGGTGGAGAAACCAAAAAAACCGAATGGACCACCCCGTTAGATGGACTTCGAAATAAGAAGTTATTTAGCTAAAGGATAGGTTCAAATATCCGAGTACGACAACATCAGGAATAATCAAATTGCCTCGTCATTTTGTACTTGAGTCCTTAAATACTTCATGGAAACATATGTGAATACCTATTATACTCGCCATCAATTAAACTCCAAATTCAATTATATGAAGCCGCGAGTCTCTTTCTTTGTGATTAAATACAACCAATTGTATGAAAACAAAAAAAGTGGCAAAATGATCAAGATATTTTGAAGTCCACGAATAATACTAGAGTAGTGATTGGGAGACCTAAATCATGTGCCTAAAGATATGACTAGCCGTATGTGGCATCATCCTGATGGTTACAAAGAATGGGACCCACTTTTTTATAAACCATCAGGATCATGCCACACGTTTTTAGGCACATCTTTAGGCACATAATTAGGCTTCCCAATCATTTTCCATAATACTATAAGACGAGAAAAGGACATCCTTTTGCTTACCGATATTAAAGAAGTCCGAAAAAGGGAGCGAACGAAAATTCTAGATTTAGTGGTGGTTCTTTTAAAAAGTAAAAAACTTCCGAAACCAGCTCATCTTCAGTTCCATTTGATCTCAATCTAGAGTTTGATGATGAATTTGGTGATTCGCAACCTTCACAAGCCTCAGATCGAAAGAGGAAAGTAAAAGGAAAGAGAACGTCAACATCGTATTCTACCACTTTTCTAATACGGAAGCCGCGTTGTCCCGATGGAAGAAGGGTTGGCAGTTTTGATGAAAATTGTGGCTAAGTTAAAAAAAATGAATGATGCAAGATATAAGAAAAAAAGGAATTTATAGAAAGATCTAACAACGGTTGGTAGAAGAAAAAAAAGTCAATGTAAATATAAACAAGCAAAAAACGGAAGATTTGGACTACTACAATATGGAGTTTGAAGGTTTGTGCGGAAAAAGACTTAAGCATGCTCAAAAATGAAAAGAAGAAATCAAACAAAATACAACCTCAAGGACTAAATTTGTTATTTATGTTTATGTGTTTTTTATTTTCAAGTTATATTTTTTAGTGAAGTTGTAATGTTTTATTTTAAATAAATGAATGAATGTTTTATTTTATATATTGTGTTGTTTAAATTAATTAATACTTCACACATCTTAAAATAAGTGTCATGTTTTGACTTTTTGAAGTCTTTTTTTTTTTTCAAATTTGATTTTAATATTTTCTTTTATGTTATATAGTACTTGATGCAAAATATATAAATGTATTGAGTTTTACATATATATTTTCGTTGGTATAACTTTCATCAAGTATTATATAACACAAACAAAAATATTTAAGATCAAAGTTGAAAAAAAACTAAAGTCAAAACATAACACTTATTTATTTTGATAGGAAGAGGATAGAAAAATAAATAAGTGAATAGAAGAGAGAGTAAATGCTACAAAGGTTGAGATTTTTTTTAAAAAAAAAGATAAAAAGCTGATGAGACAAAAGAAAACTCTTTACCACACCCCATTTAAAGAAGATTTATAAGATATAATGAAAAAGTCAAGATTTCATGGAAAAAAATTCGACACCTTTTTTTTTAGGTAAGAGTTTCTTCCAATATTTTCTAAGATAAAGACAAAATATTTCTAAAACTAACTTTGAAATAAAGAAAGATAAATTTTTCAGTCCAATATTAAGACAAACCATTAGTAAAAATAATTATGAAACAAAGGGGAAAAAAATTAAGGGTACTTAGACCATTTTATTTGATAGTTACACCACTTTGTACAAGCTGTATAACACATCGTACAACACTGTAATACACAGATTGTGATGAAAGTATAAAAAGTTGTGTTGTGAGTATCAACACTCTAAAAATAAAGGGGAAAAAATTACGATTCATATCAAATTTTCAATTTTGGCTTAACTTAAGAGATATACATTCTTTGACAGTTGGATATATAAATGATAACCACATTTCTTCTTTAGTCTATGTGGGATGAAAGTTAACATGGCTTTCATGACAAAAACAATGAAGTACCTACTTTTACTCTCGAGTCATGCTTGTGTTTTATTCTAATAAGTAACTCATCAATCATCATCCATATGCACATTAAAGATCATTTATCTTCTAAATTCACTACAAAGATTGAATTTAGTCTTTCAAACAATACCGAATAAAGTAAATACAAAACTTGAAATCACTACAAAACTTAAGATCATATTGAACATATCATTGACAAGAAAACAAGCGACAAAATTCCAAGAGCTAAAACAGGGACGAAACATAAACTTTGTAAACAAAAAAAGGTACATGTCAAACTAAAAATTGAAGATTGTTATTAGTTTTTTTTACGCTTTACTCGTTTCTGTCAAATGTGCTTTTAGATTATAAACCACTAAACTCAATGTACCGAGAAGCAGGTAAATTATGGTATAGATTAGCCAACCTAGCAGAGTAGTAGGAACATTATTACTTGCTCAGTTAGATAGTTGTCATTCGCTGTCAAGTGTCAAGGTCTCTGATCGATACTATTGCTAATGATGATGCTATATTCATATAATCAATTAAGTACCGTGACTACAGTCTAGAGAGGGTGCCCAAGAGAACAAGATCGATTTATTATGAGGATTGAGGCTTCGTATAACAGAATCTATTTTAAGATACTCAAAAGCTCCTGTTCGTAGAATTCCAATTAGCATAACTAGGATGTAACTGACATTAATGTGTCATTTTGAAACCCGTTAATGTTCGATTATAGAATACTCACTTAAGCATAAACCAACAGTTTTACTACTCGCCAGTTTTACTAACAAGAAAGCAAACGGAATTTCATTTTGTAAAATGTTGTTATTATTCACCAACCTTTGCTTGTGGAGTATTGAAATTCAGAGTGGAGATAGTTTTTGAGCATTTCATCACCATTTTTCGTTTCAGAACATAGTCTTGGGGGGTATTGTCACACCCCCAAAATCCCTGTTTTGCAGCGGAATGGAATTCCTGGGGGATGACTGCCATAGCATCACAGTTACAGTTATATTGAACGACCTAAAGTGCCGTTTGGAAAACACATCGTTTGATATAATAAAACATTCAGAGTTTACAAAAGATAGGTCCCAAAAAGATAGTCATCACTTAAAGTGCATAAAATCCATGTGAGACACGTCATCACCGCGACTCTATGATAAGTCCTTATGCATGCCATGAAGTGTATGCCTTAGATACCTGAAAATACATTGCTAAAAGTGTCAACACAAAGGTTGAGTGAGTTCATAGAGTTTATGAAAATGTTTATTACGACCAACACAAGTATAAGTTATGTATAACAAATATGTCACATAAAAATGTTACAATTGCTAAGCACATGACATCGAAGCTAGACTGATCATGATGTTCGCCCCAAGAGTGTTTTGCCAAACAACTCAAATTCTGACCTGAAATGAAATGCATCCGTTTGACCAGTTGGGACCACCAACTTGGATAGAGGAGTCACCCTCAATAGATCTATTCACTCACCCTCGCTTCTTCCGGAATTAACGGTTCATGATTATGAAATGGGGACATTCAATTGGCAATGAGGTAACTTAAGCAATGTAAATGAATTTGAATATACTTGGGCTCGTAATAAAATGATGTGCAATGTATTCTCCCCCATAGGTTTGAAATAATGTATAAACTTGAAAGACGGGGCTATGAAAACTCACCTGATACAATGATTATGATGATATAATGGCAATACTGAAATGAGGTGCAATCTCTATCTGCAACCTAATATGAATGATATGATCTATAATAAGTCATGATGTAATGTTATGCATGCAACTCATATGATATCTATACCATTTGTGAATTTTTGAAAATAACGTATATCGTCGAAAAATAAGTTTAAAACGTATTGTGAAATTATAACTTACTTTACAAGTATTTACGTTAAAATGATATCCTACGATAATCATTTAATGATTTATTATGAAATTATAACTTTTCGTCAGAAACAATGTCATTTGACAATTCATGAAAGTGACTAAATGGCCACGAAAAGCTAGTTGTAAAATGGTGCACATCGAGTGTTAGGATACAAACTCAACGGTTTTGGAAAGCTAGTAGCATTATCTCAAGGTCTTAACTTTTAAATTTTATCATAGAGGTCTCAATCATGGAGAAAAACATAGGTAAAGTAGGGTACTTGTACCAAAAATATAGTTTAAGGGTAGTTTTCGGCAAAGTTTGAGTGACCGTATTTTACTCGTTACAACTCCGTTTGACGAACTGTTGAACGTTTTGGAAAATAGGCTAGGCGAACTTACTTTTACTAGAAGACATCGTTTTATAAAAAGTACTCCATCGATGTTAAAAACGACTCCCAACATGGTCCTTAGCGGCAACTAGTTTTTGGCTATTAGAAAATATATTAGTGTTTTATACTTGTAATAAAAGTTACGACAACATTGTTTAAAATGTGAATAATTTAGTCGTTATAAGTCCGTTTTCTACGTTTTATATGTCCTTAGCTTCGTGTTAAAGTATACTAATATATTTTTTATAAATCGACTCATTTAGATAACGCTTAAGACTCATTTTTAACCCTTTAAAATCTGGACAGCATGCTGAATTTTTCAGAAAATATAGTTTTCGTCGTTAAACTTGAAAATAACATAACTTCTTCGTTATAACTCCGTTTTAACCCGTTCAAGCGACCACGTTTTCGTTTTAAAGTATATTTTCTGGATATCTAGCCCAAAATATTTTACAAACCGTCGAAATTTCCAAATTTAGCAAAAATGATCAGACCCTTAATTATAGTTGTCGAAATGGGTTTTTCTCGCGTAATACTTATTCTAACCACTTCAAATCAACGCCAAAGCTATTCTAAATCTACCATACACCTTCTTAGGGTGTCATGGGTTCCTAGACATCATCAAAATGATTTGTTTCAAGGAATAATTATAGGATGATATATATTCATTATATGTACTAAAAACAATTAAAGTGGTATAGATAATTATATAATTTGCATGTTTTCCTTAAGCATGATAAAAATAACCAAAGTATGAATATGGAAGAATGAAAATGATCATGAAATGCTTACTAGTGTAGTGATGAGGTTTAAAGAACAAGGTTTTTCCTAGTTACCCTAGGTTTTTATTTCAAAACCTTGATTAAGAGTATATTAGAGTTAATATTTTAGCTTGATCTTGCAAAATTCTTGGATTTCTTCTTGGTCTCTCCCTTGGCCGATTTGTAGATGGAAATGGAGAGTAATATTTTTGATTTCACCTAAGATATATGTTATGTATGTGTATATATTTGTTAAATGTTAGTATATAATTATAATAGATATATGTAAGTCTATACTAGTAGATATTTTGTACCAAATTTGTGTTGAGTCATCTTAAATGTCGACAAGAATGAAAACAAAACAAAGTTATTGAATTTTGTTTAAGTAAATGTAATAATGTATATGTATAGTTGGTAATTTTGTGTATATAATTAAGTATTTAGGGTAGCGTTAGCTAAAAATAAATTTTAACGGAACAAAATAAAATATACAAATGTCATAAAAATTATAAAAATGCATTTCTTACAAAAATTTAGTGAATAAATAATTATCGAGTTGAATTTACGAAAACCATCGTAAATATTTATACTTAACAATTTATGTACAAAATAAATTGAAAACATCGGGTAAACTAATAATATAATTTTTATAGTCTTAAAATGAGTATAAAAATATACCAGGATAATTTTTGGAAGTGTCGGATTAATTATTCAAAATAAATGATTATACGATAGCGTTTATTTTAATAGGAAATTATACGTTTCATGAAAAATGCAAAACCATGCATGAACTAATATGATGATGATGTTGCTAATGATATGTAGACTAATCTAGTCTATATGAAATGTCCTCGATGATTGCTCATGAATTCGCAGCTAAACCATTAAGGTTACGCGAATTTGACACTCGTAAATCTAGTTTACGACAAATGATGAATAGTGAATCATGAATAGTGATTTTCTCCGGGAATGAATAATGTTTCGTGAATAGTAAAATTTTGAAATATGTTCTTAGAATATCAAATCGACTTCAAAAACGATGAATAGTAATATGATGAATAGTAACTGATGAATAGTAAATTCCCGAGATGAATAGTAAATTTGAGAAATGACCTGAAAGTACGAGTTGTCACAGGTATGAACTTGATAAGGTTGGTAGTACATTATACGCAAACTTGTATTCTTTGACTTTAGTTTGTACAATCTGAGAGCAAGTCTATTGCAAAAATCTTGAAAGTTTTTCTTTGTTGCAACTTGCAAGAGTAAAACCAATCTCATTGTCATCATAATGATGGCCGGTAATGACGGACTACTTGTTGAACCGAATATATCGTTCACTAAAACCAGGGACGGGTTCCGCTGGTGTCCGGTTGTCCTATGGATTTCTTTTCGATATAGTGTTAATTTTTGATTTTTTTTTTCATAAGTATATCTTAAATGTCCCCGGTCCATCAAAATGTTTTTCTATATTACTATTCAAAAACTTTTGTGCACCCGGTTATGTTTGGTCCTGATCTATCCCTGACTAAAACCCCAACACAAACTTATAGCATAAACAAGGGATGTGATTAGTACCAAGGTAGTTTAAATAATTTTAAAAAGCAAAAAAAAAAAAAAATTAAAAATTAAAAAGCCTTAATAGCCAATGTTTCTTAAACTGAAATTAAACAATTGGCTTAGAATTTTCCTATGGCTATTGTCAACAACTTTTCTTCTTATTTAGGAAGATAATGATTACAAATTGGTGAAAAAAAGAAATATCAACAACTAAACGCACCCTGTGAATTCTTGATAAGAATAATTATAGAGTTAAAAACGATAACAAAAAATGATCTCATATGAATTTCGTATATTAGAGTGCGTGTTGAGGAAGATTTATAAATTTATAACAAAAAAGTTAAGATTTATAAAGTTAGAACACCTTTTTGTTAGACAAACGTTTCCTCCCATATTTTCTTGAATTAAGAGAATGAATTATCAAAAATACTTTCGTTGTTAAATTATTAAAAAATGAATTATCAAAAATACTTTTGTTGTTAATTTATTAAAACAAAATTAAGACTTCATGTCAAATTTTCATAATATGCGTTTTGTTATTTTGTTTAAACAACACCACGCACCCAATATGAAAGCATGACACTAATCCTAGAGCGAGAAATGAGTAGGTAGTTGAGAATATAAATGATAACCATATTCCTTCATTTTTCTATGTGGGATTGGAGTTGGCATGGATTTTATGAAATAGGCCATGAAGTACCTAGCTTTTCTGACAACTGATGTTTGTGTCTTATTTTAATAAGTATCATACATATGCACATTAAACATCGTTTATCTTCTGGATTTACTTTGATCACTGATGCTAAGCTCATGATAATCACCAAGCGACGATGTAATTAGATACAAATCTTCCATGGAGAACTTTATCACTCTCACACCATAGTTCATTGTTCCAAACTATATCAAATCAAGTAATACAAAACTGTGAAATCACTTTAAAAGTTAAGTATCATATTGAACAACAATGACGAGATAAAAAAATAGCGACAAACTTCTGAGAGCTAAAACATGGTTGGAACATAAAGTTGGTAAAAGAAAGGTACATGTCAAACATAAAATTGCATGGTTATTTGTTTTTTTCAGCGCAGTACTTGTTTCTATCAAATATTTTTTTAGACTATAGACAGCTAAACCCGATGTACCGAGTATCACATAAATAATGGTATAGATTACCAACCCACCAGGAACTTTACTACTTGCTCAGTTAGATAGTTGTCATCCCTATCAAGGTCGGATCGAACCATTGCTGCTGATGATGATGATATATTCATATAAGTCTTTGTTGCCTATAAATCTTAACATCGATACGACTTAAACCATAGTATATATATTTGGTTATCACTTTTTGTTTTACTCATCTCTGTTCACGATTTTATCTAAGAAAGCGGGGTTGATTAACAAACGAGGAGTCGATTAACTGGTGTGTTGATTGTGTTGCTTTTAAATTATAGTTTTCCCCAAAGTGATTATAAACCATACAACACTTGGATCTTCGTTAATCTTCAACGTTTGTTATAGTTGTTTATGAAAGTTACCTATTTTTCTAAAACAAAAATATTAATAATTGTATAAAATTTAGAAGTTCGTACAGCTTAACTTTTTTTGGGGCTATTTCTGGTTCCATTTGTAAAGTACCGTTTTCACTACATTGCTGGTTTGCTAACTTTTTTATCTGATAGTTTTGTTGATCTAATTGGACAAGTTACACTTAAACCAACCTAGCTACTAGGAACGTTCCGAGGAATACTGATAGTTTTGTTGATCTAAAATGACAAACGAGTAGGCAGTTGAGAACATAAATGATAACCATTTTATTTCTTTTGTCTATGTGGGATGGGAGTTGGCATGGATTTCATGACATACGCAACGACGTACCTAGCTTTCTCTCGAATGATGTTTGTGTCTTATTTTAATAAGTATCATACATATGCACATTAAACATCGTTTATCTTCTGGATTTACTTTGATCACTGATGCTAAGCTCATGATAATTACCAAGCGACGATGTAATTAGATACAAATCTTCCACGGAGAACTTTATCACTCTCACACCATAGTTCATTGTTCCAAACTATATCAAATCGAGTAATACAAAACTGTGAAATCACTTTCAAAATTAAGTATCATATTGAATAACAATGACGAGATAAAAAAATAGTGACAAACTTCTAGAGCTAAAAAATGGTCGGAACATAAACTTTGTAAAAAAAAAGGTACAAGTCAAACATAAAATTGCATGGTTATTTGTTTTTTTCAGCGAATTACTCGTTTCTAACAAAAAAAAAAAAAAAAAAGTTAGATTATGGACAACTAAACCCGACGTACCAAGTATCACATAAATAATGGTATAGATTAACCAACCCACCAGGAACATTACTACTTGCTCAGTTATATAGTTGTCATCCCTATCAAGGTCGGATCGAACCATTGGTGATGATGATGATATATTCATATAATTACAAAAGGTAAATCTGTAGATGTTAAACAATAAACTGAATGAAAGTTCGAGAGTATAAGTCTTTGTTGCCTGTAAGTCTTAACATTGATTAGGACTTCAACCAGTGGCGAAACCAGAAAAATCCAATGTGGGGCATTTTTTTTTTTGACAATAGCAGCAAAATACGGATGAAAAAATTGGATTTAAAATGATATCGAGTATTATTGCTTAGAGATTGGGGATTTATAAAGTTTTAAAGTGTTGAACGTTGTGTTTTAGTATGTTGGTGGGGGGCAATTTGAGTTTTCAGTGTGGTGCACTTTCACAAAAATGTCAAAATTAAAAAAAAAATTACACTAACATCGCAACTTTTTTGGCTAGCCATGAGGGCGCCGCCACCCCGTACCTAATACATAGGTCCGCCCCTGACTTCAACCATAGTACATTTAGATATTATTTTTTGTTTTACTCATCTTTGTTCATGATTTTATCAAAGTATGCGGGGTTGATTAACAAACGAGGAGCCAATGATCCATTAAGTTAAGTGTACTTGTTGATTACGTTGCTTTTAAGTTATATTTCCACAAAGTGATTATCAACCATACAACACACTGATCTTCGTTAATCTTTGTAAGATTATGTAAACGTGAATATTGATTGACTAATAATGTTTGGTACATCAAGATTATATATGATACATAATGGGCCGAATATACAATGGGCCAAATACTAATACTAATACTAATAGACTAACACTCCCTCGCAGTTTGAGCGGGAGGAGACCGAACACTCAAGCTGTCATGAAACTCAGTAAACAAGGCACGTGGTAACCCCTTGGTAAAAATATCAGCATACTGAATCCGAGAAGGAACATGCAGAACTCGAACTTGACCATTAGCAACCAAATCACGAACAAAATGAATATCAATATCAATATGCTTGGTACGTTGATGTTGAACAGGGTTAGAAGACAAGTACACTGCACTCATATTATCACAATAAACAATAGTAGCATATGACAATAGTGTATGGAGCTCACGTAGTAAATTCTAAAGCCAACAAGTCTCAGAAACATCATTGGCAACACCCCGATACTCAGCCTCAAAGACTGGAATGAGAAATCGTCGACTGACGTTTAGAGGACCATGAAAGTAAGTTGTTGCCAAGAAAAACACAATAACCTGATGTAGACCGGCGAGTGGTAGGGAAACCAACCCAATCAGCATCCGAATAAGCAACCAAGGACTCAGTAGTAGAAGAAAATAACGGTAAACCATAAGCCAAAGTCCCCTAAACATACCGTAATATCCGCTTGAGAGCAGTGAAATGAGGCTCGCGAGAATCATGCATATATAAATAAACCTGCTGCACAGCATAAGTAATATCGGGTCTAGTGAAAGTGAGATACTGAAGAGAACCTCAAGACTCGATATAACTTAGGATCGAAACGGATCACCATCATCACCCAAATTAGACTCAGTGTCAATAGGAGTCCGAGAAGGGTTACAACCAACCATATGTGCACGCTCTAATATCTCCATAGCATACTTACGCCGTGACAAAACATCCCGAAGAGTCACGTGTAACTGACACACCCAAAAATAATTAAGAGCACCCAAATCTGTCATAGAGAACTCCTTATGCAAAGAAGCAATAATCCATCGTAATAAACTATCGAGGAAGCAAGTAAGCACAATATCATCCACATATAGTAGTGAAAAGCGTATCATTACCTTGTCGGTAAATTAATAAAGAAGAATCACACCGATTCGAAGTAAACCCAACAAGAAGAATATAAGCAGCAAACCTTCAAACCATGCCCGAGGCGTCTACTTAAGACCATAAAGAGAACGCTGTAATAAACAAACATAATCCGGATGCTTAGGATCCCGAAAACCGTGTGGTGATGCATATAAACAGTTTCAGCCAAATCACCATGCAAAAACGCATTCTTGACATCAAGCTAATGAACAGGTCAATATCGAGAAATAGCTAAACTAAGAACAATCCAGACTAAAAGTCTTATCAACATCCACTCCCTCCACCTGTGTGCTACCATTGGCAACAAGACGTGCCTTTCACCGACTAAGAGTGCCATCAGCCAAATACTTATGGCGAAATAACCATATACACCTAACAACATTGACACCCGTAGGACGAGGTACACAAGTCCAAGTTTTATTCTTAATAAGTGTATTATATTCATCAAACATAGCATTTCGCCAATTTGGATCATCAAGAGCATCCTTATACGACCTAGGTGAAGGAAATAGTGGACACATGACCAGCATACTTAGGATTAACGAGTAGTCCCGACACAAGAACGTGTGACCATGGGATGAATAGATACAACAGGTGGTGGCGTTGGTGGGTCAGGGACAGGTGCGTGAGGGACAGGTGGCGTTGACGTTAGTGTAGGTGGGGAAGGGGAGGTAGGTATGTTGACTGGTTCATGAGGTGTAGGTATGTCAACTGGTGGTATAGGAATCAGGTTTAAAGTAGGACCAATTGGGGTGGTGTTGATAATGGTGGAAATGAGATTGGAAGAATCTTCTAAAAAATCATAGGCTCTGATACCATGTAAGATTATGTAAACGTGAATATTGATTGACTAATAATGTTTGGTACATCAAGATTATATAGGATACAAAATGGGCCGAATATACAATGGGCCAAATACTAATACTAATACTAATAGACTAACAATCTTCAACCTTTGTTATATATAGTTGTTTATGAAAGTTACCTATTTTTCTAAAACAAAAATATTTTGTAAAAAAAATAGACCTTCGTAGAGCATAACTTCTTTCACGGCTATTTCTGGTTCCAGTTGTTAAGTACCGTTTTCATTACATTGCTAAGTTTTTTATCTGATAGTTTTGTTGATCTAATATGACAAGTTACACTTCAACAAACCCACCTATTAGGAACGTTCAGAGTAATACTTACTGGATATTTGATGAAACAAAATGATTTACCACTGAATGATTTAAAGCATCTGAATGATTTAAAGTCTCTGAATCAAGTTGGTTCTGAACGAAAAATGTTGTTCTGAACAAAATGATATATCCACGACATAAATTATTATAGTAACATTTTGAATAAGAGATTTATTTTTTCAATTATCAATCATTTTATTATACATTATGAGTCACTACGTTTTGGTCTTATAGATTATTTGAACTTTTAATTATTTGGTGAATATTGTTGTTAGGACCGAAAAACATATGGATTTATGTGGTTTTGGAGGTCGGGGTTGGTGGAAGAAGATGAATATCTTCATCTTCTATTGAGAGAAACTAGAGAGAGGGAGGAGAAACAAAGGATAACTTTTATTGATAAACCAAACACTACACTAACCAAATGCTTAACCTCACCCCTCATGGAGAGTCATGAGGGGTATTTATAGGCTCAACAAACGATAACTTTGCCACTTAAATGATACTAGTCCTTATGGGCAAAGTATACTACGCATCTAGTCCAATTCACTTAAGTGACGTTATCTTTATAAAAAAGCGAGGCTAACAATCTCCCTTCAAGATATCGTCACACGTGAATGGTTACAATGAGAACTATAAATACAAAACAAAGTAAATTACTTTAGTAATAAACTATGTTGACGTTGTTGAAGCGCAGAGTCTCTGTAGTCTAGATACTCAGGCAAACTTAAAGTTCTTCCTTCCGACGATCTCGGCATTTGATCTTTGCAGCACGCACAAAGACAAATCCTTGTAGCTCTGAACTTCAACTGTAATGGTCTAGTTAGGTTATTACTCCCTCCTAACTAGTGAGCCTTTTTCTTTTTCTGCTCCCTCCTGAATCGACAACTCTCTTCCAACACGCAGCAGAGAAAATAGACTCTTGATTGTAGCACAATGGTTGTCGTTCTGGGAACATCGTAACAACATAACTTACTTAGTATTGCATCCAAGTTGGTAAAAAGCCCCGATGTGCACACACTACTTCTCCTTCTTCGGTCTTAAGCACAAATCCCTTCGTAATCCAATCACAGAAGATGAAATAGCAACTTCTCCCTCCTGATGGTTGCGAGCTATCGGAATCATCATAATGTTGCGTACATACCGTATTACCTTTTTCTTGATGCAATATTAAACTGTAGTTTGATCAAAATTTCCGTGAGAATATGTCGCAAAAATACTCTCAATACGTCTCTCAAACCAACCTTAAAACGAACCTCCTTTTGATTCACCGGCTAATTGTAATGACCACATATGGAGAAAACCCGATACGAAAAACTTGAAAAGGAAGCAAACATCCCAACTTTGTGACTTACTGCTTGTTCTAAATTCTTGATCAATCCACAACTGTGTGTGACACTGAGCACTACAACGTAACTCCTTAAAGTGATAGTTGTACCCTGTGAGCACTACAACGTAACTCCTTACATCAGTTATAACCAGATTTTCAAATTCATAATGTGCCCAACAAGTTATCTTGAGACATGCATCCAACCAACCAACGTCTCAAAGATAAAGAAGATCACCCGTGAAATGTTACGTCAATTTCTCGTAAGTAATACCATACAAAAACCCCGTAATCATTTTTTTTCCAATTGTTGCTCAAGCCGTGAATTATGTATCCTTACGTGAAAATATTACCATACCAAAAATACCATTCTTAAAATCATCCTTAAATAATTGTATCCAAAAATTCTTGTTAATGAGAAATTTCGGATAACAAAAATTGTTAACTCAATTTCATTCCAAACTGTTGTTAACATAGTCCAATCTATCAAGGCAAAGTCCAATTCGGCCCATCACACGAGATCCATCAGCCCACATTCAAATGTAATAACCCGACCCAGTCCAACCTTATAACTGTTTATATTAATAAGGGAGGTGATTTGTACACTCTTTTAATTGATTGGCACACTCTAAATTAGAGTGTATTGACATTTATACCTTCATAGGATGAAAATGTATAAAAGTAATGTAAGAGTACAAATATCAAGACACTCTAATTTAGAGTGTGCCAATCAATTTGAATAGTGGGAAAATCACCTACCTATTAATAACTTCCACACCCAACATTTCACATAACCTAAAAGAATAAAACTAACCCTAACACAGAAAATGTACGCCTCCCAACAAAGTTTTTGTTCCCAAATCAGATCCAAAAAAAGACGTATCCTATCAATCTTTCGCACTCATCTCAGTCATCAACCACACAGCATAAGCAACACGTATTCACAAACACCAAACCTTTTCGTTCTATCTCAGATAATCTAATCGAGCACAAACGAGGGCATCAAGATCATTTTCAAAATGGTCTCGGGTAGGTATTGTGTGATGTGATTTTCGTTTTTGGTTTTGTCAATTAGACAAATCAAAGAGATGATGTAACATACTTGTTAACCTCATTTCTTTAAATATGTATAGTAATCATAGTTAGGTCGATGATGATAATGATTCAGTTGAAATAATCTTTAAAAGATTACAAAAAAACTTGAATCGAATCTGAGATCAATTAAATATTTTTCTTTTTGAGTCATGATTGAGATGGAGCAAGAGTTAGGATAGATTGTAGTTTGATGTTGTTGGGTTGTGAATATGGCTTAGGTTATATTAGCAATGGGACTGATGATGTGAATGAAGTACTGAGGTCGAATGAGGTTTTTGGTATTTGGTAGATTTCGTCTTTGGTCGTGGTCCTTTTTCAGTTTAGTTTACGCATAAGGTGGTTTTAAATTCTTGCTCGTAAAAATTTTACGCGTAACTTCTTCTCGAATCCTTAAGCGTAAAACTAGTTACTCGTAAATCTTTCTTTTTAGAAACATCTTATGCGTAAACAGTCTCATAAGCGTAACTTACTTAGTCGTAAGACTGTCTTTATGCGTAAGCCAGGTATGCGTAAAAATAGTCCCTTAGACGTAAACCCAGATTCTTACGCGTAAGCCATCTTACTTAGGCATAAAAAGTTTACTTGTAACCTTCTTACGCGTATTCCATACGCGTAAGAACATCCTTAGGCGTAAGTTTAGGGTTTTGACCCTTTGACTTTTTTCCGGCGAGATTTCCGACCATGATTTCCTTTCAGCTTCATAATAACCCAGAAAAATGCATATGAAATGCTTCAGGAAAATGACAAAAAAATGCATCGAACTTGACACCTATTGTGATTGTGTGTAACAAACTATTTTTTTTCTTCATTGTAACACAAAACTTTTGAATTTTTGTCATTGTATGTACGATTTCCACCGTGTCACAACACGTGGACGCCAACTCATCGGGTATTACCGTGGGCGCCAACTCATTTAACCACTATTACTTTTAGGGATAATAACAAAAATGTATCGAACTTGACCAATTTTGTCATTGTAACACAAACCTTTTGAATTTGTTTTAATGTATGTATCCAAATAATCTAAACTTGGCATCGTTAGTCCTTTATACTAACGGTTGTTAGCACATAACTTAAAATTTCGTTTTCTTACGCCATCCCTTTTTATACGTTTTCATTTGTTTTCTTACGTTTTCATCCGTTTTTATATATTTTCGTCCATTTTCTTGCCTTTTGTATACGTTTGCCCTGTTTTATACTTTTTCGCCGATTTTCTTACGTTTTCATCCGTTTTTATATGCTTTCACCCGTGTAAAATCAAACAAAAACGTGTAAAAACAGACGAAAACATGTAAAATCAAATGAAAACGTGTAAAAACGGACGAAAACGTATAACGGGCTAACGTTGCATTAATAAAATAAACGGACGTGTGTAGCTATAAAAACGGATGAAAACGTACAAAAATGGATGGAAGCATATAAAAACGGATGAAAACGTAAAAAAATTGGCGAAAACGTATAAAAACGGACGAAAACTTATAAAAACAAAAGAAAATGAACGAAAAATGTATAAAAACGGATGAAAACGAACGAAAACATATACAAAGGGATGAAAACGTAAGATTTTTTTTAAAGTTATGTGCTAACGGCCGTTAGTATAAAGGACTAACGATGCCATGTTTAGATTGACTGGATACATAAATTAACAAAAATTCAAAAGGTTTGTGTTACAATGACAAAAGTGGTCAAGTTCGATACATTTTTTTGTTATTATCCCTAGAAAGTAATAGTGGGTAAATGAGTTGGCAGTCCACGAGTAACACCCCGATGAGTTGGCAGTCCACGTGTTGCGACACGTTGAAAATTGTCCATACAATGACAAAAATTCAAAAGTTTTGTGTTACAATGAAAAAAAAAAATTGTTGGCTACACACAATCACAATAGGTGTCAAGTTCGATGCATTTTTTTGTCATTTTCCCAAATGCTTCTTTGACCCGATTTGACCATGTTTAAATAAGCCGATATGTCCAGATGACCCACTTTGACTTCACGTTTGGTACAAAAAAGTCAAAGAAATGAATAACAAAGTATGTCTTGGACAAAAATGACACAAAGACAGATTGTACATGATAGACCATATGACTTTTTGGACCAAAAGAGAGGATACATAAAAAGTTTAAAACTGTTATCAACAAATAATGAGAAAAAAATTTTCAGATTCAAAAATATTGTTAAAAAACAGTTTAAAACTTGACTCGAAAACCACACAAATCATCAAAACATAACCATGGCTCTATACCACTTGTTAGTACCGATTTTCTTAAGATTTATGTGGTTTTGGAGGTCGGGGTTGGTGGAAGAAGATGAATATCTTCATCTTCTAGTGAGAGAAACTAGAGAGAGGGAGGAGAAACAAAGGATAACTTTCATTGATAAACCAAACAATACACTAACCAAATGCTTAACCTCACCCCTCATGGAGAGTCATGAGGGGTATTTATAGGCTCAACAAACCATAACTTTGCCACTTAAACGATACTAGTCCCCATGGACAAAGTATACTACGCATCTAGTCCAATTCATTTAAGTGACGTTATCTTTATAAAAAAGCGAGGCTAACAATTGTTTAGCTTATAGTAATGTACAACTCATGCATAAGTAGGTAAATTTATATATAAGTCAAAACTGGCACTTGGATGAGAAGATAAAGAATGAAAAAAGAGAGATAAACATCAAAAGAGAAAGTATTGTAAAATACATACATGGGAAATCGTTCAAAAAAGGGCCAATTAAAGATAACATTTTGTTCTAAATAATTTTGCATCTCCTTGATGCTGAGCGATTCCATCTTTAGTAAAATGATTAACAGTGATTTTTTTTTTACCAAACATCACTACCTTTGACCGATTCAGATATTTAGTGTTGAATTGTTTCATTAAAGGGCTATCAGACACAGCCTTAGGGGGTGTTTGATAACCTTTGAATGATGTAATTCAGAGGATGAATCTAAATCGGTAAGTAATATAATTGTTTGTTAGCAAAATTTCCATGCACTGTATCATTCTAATTTGTTCTTATTCATTATGGACGGTGGGCATGCATTCTCATTCAACAACCATATTGTCTCAATATTGCACTATTATATCCATGTCACATGGTCCTTATAAATTAAACTTTAACTATTTTTTAAATCGATCTACTTGTTTAACATTCACACAACAAATTCTTAAATATTACTTTATTTTTAAATCAATAATAAAATTTTATGGTGTGTTTGGTAGCGAGCATAAATGGAACAATTAGCATTTAGCATTTAGCGTTTTTGAAAAAAGCTTGCTTGGAATGATTAGCATTTATAAGTAAAAAACCGCTAAATGCTAAATGCTCTTTGAATTAGCATTTAACATTATGTCATTTTACATAATAAAATTACGGCTACAACTATTCTATCAAACACTTTTATAAATTAAACTGCTATTGCTAACTGCTACTGTTAACTGCTTATTACTAACTACTACTACTAACTGCTATTGCTAGTTTCACCAAATACACCCTAAAATATACGCAACAAGCTAATCAGATTTGTAAAGAGGGGACATGAGAACATATTTCGATTTACAACAATACTAATGACAAAACGTAATTGTTTATTTTATTATTTTAATTAGCATTTTTTTTAACATTATCTATGCACTTACGTCTTATTACTAGAAGTAGTTTCTGATTATGCATGAGGTTAAAGTGTTAATTTATTCGAGCTAAAAATTGTTTGATCAAATAGTATATTTTGTTCAATATCAAATCAGACATAAGGTTAAATTGGTAATCTCAGTCAACTCAGATTGCTCATTCAGAACAAATATCAAACAATTATTTTCACTCAGAATCAGGTTCACTCAAAGATCTTGGAATCATTCAGAAGCTTTGATTCATCCAGCGCTAAATCATCTTTTTTATCAAGGTCTGGTTTAAACCAGTGCAGACTAAAGTTGTTAAATTCATATTATTACTGACTCCTATAATACTTGAGAGTAGTAAAGGTCCTATCAGTGACTATTAGTGAGACATCACTCACAGTTAAACTAAAGATTGAAGACCCAATGAGTATTTAAATTAGGGATTATTGGTTCTTTAAATGTCTTACTTGCCATTTTGTTCTAATTTTGCGCAACGTGTTATTTTTTTCTTATTAATATATCGTACTTTTGAATTTCAATCCTTTTGGTATATTATAGACAAGTTGTATGTATTACTTGATCGACCATTATATACCCTCTACCATTCACACGCTCAAATTAATTAGGGCAGGGGTAAATTGATCAAAAGAATACACACAACTTGTCTATGATAACCAAAAAGATGAAATTCAAAAGTAAATAAAAATTTAATACGTTACACTTAGAAAAATTGAGAATCTTTGTGATGCGTTTCAAAACGAAAAAAGGAGAAAATAATGAGAACAGAAGAAGATCAATAACACTGAATTTGACTTGGATAAAGTTCCCACCACCAAGCCTAACAATCTGATTGAATCTAGGATAAAGTACTTAAACACCACCAAGATTAATCAAATTGGCGAAAGAAGATGTTATCAGTGATAAAGCAACAACACCACACTAAGAACAATCAACTATCGACTCCTTTCGAGTATAGACACTCTAGATTAGCTTCAAGTGATGTTTATTTCAAAACTGAGATATATCTCTAATACAACTTGAGAGCCTTTATATAAGAGGCTGGAAAACTCTTCATAAGGCAAAACATTAACTTCTTGCTTTGATTATGAAAGATCTAAAGTCTCAAGTAAGATAAAAAGCTGAAAATAATTAAGGAAGTAATAATAGAACTGATTAGAGTAAAGACTCAATTAACCGACTTGACTCATTCAAGCTTTTAATTCTCTTCATGGGCTGAACTAAACTTCATTGGGCTGCCAACAGATTAGGTTCTTCCCTCCAAGAGACTTGAACCCAAATATGGCTTCAGAATCTAAATCCGGTCCAACACGAGTATGACACATAAAATGAGCCTGTTTTGTATTACCCGATGCCCCCGCATCAACCTCTCCTGGTTGGGAAGAATTTGTCCTCAAATCTTCCAAATAGCCATCTTCAAGATAAGGAGAGAGATCACCGACATTGAAACTTGCTGATATGTTTGAATCTCCTGGTAAATCCAACTTGTATGCATTATCTCCAATTCTTTCCAACACCTTGTATGGTCCATCACCCCTTGGCATCAACTTATTTTTCCTTTTCGAAGGGAACCTTTCCTTTCTTAAGTGCAACCATACGAGATCACCAGGGTCAAAAAGAGCCTTCTTGCGATGCTTGTTTGCCTTTCCCTTGTACACGTCATTGGCATGCTCAATCCTTGTCTTGACTTGTTCATGTATTTTCTGCATTTCTTTTGCACGAAGTTCTGCCTCAAAGTGTACTTCATTACCCTTAGGAAGAGGTACTAAATCAATAGGTGTGAGAGGGTTTATTCCATAATTCACCTCAAATGGTGTGTGGCCCGTTGCATAAGTAGGAGATCGGTTATAAGAAAACTCAGCAAAGGAAAGTTTAATGTCCCAATCCTTCAAGGTTTTGCTCACCATGGTCCTCAACAAAGTTATAAGTGTACGATTAGTTACTTCTCGTCCATCCGTTTGTGGATAATAGGTCATGCTAAACAACAATTTGGTACCGAGCAACTTCCATAACGATTTCCAGAAGTAGCTTAAGAATTTGACATCCTTATCAGAAACTATGGTCTTAGGAACACCATGAAGACGCATAATTTCTTTGAGGAACAAATCAGCAATGTTTATGGCATCATTAGTTTTGTGACATGGAACAAAGTGAGCCATTTTGGAGAAGCGATCCACCACAACCATGATAGCATCTTTTCCACGCTATGCACGGGTAAAGCTACAATAAAATCCATAGAAATATCCTCCCATGGTTGAGAAGGAACGGGAAGTGGAGTGTACAAACCTTGATGAAATTTGCTCTTTGCCTGATGACAAGTTGCACACCTATTAACAATAGCAGTAATGTCACCTTCCATTCGTGGCCAATAAAAGTGTTCTTGTAGAACGCCAAGGGTCTTGTTGATGCCAAAATGACCAAACTAACCCTCCTCCGTGGGCTTCTCTTATTAACAACTCTCTTATGGTTCCCTTGGGAACACAAAGTTTGTTGTTTTTGAACAAAAACCCATCTTGGACAGAATACGGGCCATAAGCTCTTTCTTTACATTCCGTAATCACTTTAGAGAAGTGATCATCTAGGTACAATTCTTTAATGAAAGAAAAACCTAGAATTCGTGTACCAAGAATAGTAAGCATGGCATATCTCCTTGAGAGAGCATCTGCAACAATGTTAGAACTTCCAAACTTTTATACTTTGAAGCAAAAGTAAATGATTGAAGAAATTCTACCCATTTTGCATGTCTTGGATTGAGCTTGCTTTGACCATTAATATGCCTCAAAGCTTGATGATCAGAATGAAGAACAAACTGTTTGGGCCTCAAGTAATGGTTCCAGCGATCTAGAGCACGCACAATAGCATAGAATTCTTTATTGTATGTGCTGTAGTTTTTTTTTGATCCATTCAATTTCTCACTGAAATATGCTATGGGCGCTTATTTTGCACTAGGACGCCCTCTATGCCAACTCCACTTGCATCACATTCAACCTCAAACAATTGGTTGAAATCTGGAAGAGCCAATATAGGAGACTTACACAATTGCTCCTTAATTTCCTCAAAGGCCTTTTGTGCAGATTGAGTCCATTCAAATGAATTCTTCTTTATACATTCAGTGAGAGGGGCTACAATGGTGCTGAAATTCTTGACAAACCTCCTGTAAAATGAAGCAAGTCCATGGAAACTTCTTACCTCGGTTGGACTAACAGTTGGCCATGTTTTTATTGCTTCGACTTTTGATTCATCCACTGAAATACCCTCTTTTGAAACAACATACCCAAGGAATGTTACCTGCGGGGTAAAGAATTCACACTTCTCCAACTTTCCATAAAGATTCTGATTTCTCAAAACATCAAAGACCCTCCTCAAATGTTGAGAATGCTCTTCTGTTCCTTTGCTATACACAAGGATATCATCAAAATACACCACAACAAAGTGACCAATAAAAGGTCTTAGAACTTCATTCATAAGTCTCATAAAGGTACTAGGAGCATTAGAGAGTCCAAATGGCATTACCAACCATTCATACAACCCACTTTTTGTCTTGAAGGTTGTTTTCCACTCATCCCCTTCACGCATTCTGATTTGATGATACCCACTCCTAAGATCAATTTTGGAAAACAAAGTGGCACCATAAAGTTCATCAAGCATATCATCTAATCTTGGAATTGGGTATCGATACTTCATCGTAATGTTATTGATGGCTCGACTATCGACACACATTCTCATAGTTCCATCTTTCTTGGGAACCAATAGAGCTGGAACAGAACAAGGGCTCATACTTTCACGAACATAACCACGGTCAATAAGTTCTTGGACTGTCACGCGCAGCTCTCGAGTTTTTCCTGGATCACATCGATAGGCTGGTTTGTTAGGAAGTGGTGCCCCAGGGATTAAATCAATGTGATGCTCAATACCCCTAAGTGGGGGTAAACCCTGTGGTAAATCGAAGGAAATACATCTTTGAACTCATCTAAAAGGGGACGAACATCCCACGCTAAAGAGCCCCTGTCTTCTTTCGAACTTGTTTTCAACTAAAAGCACAACATAAACATCTTTCCCTTTGCTAATAGCTTTCTCAATCCGTGTTTCACCATGAATAAACTTTTTTCAGCCTTGTTAATCAGCCCTGTGTTCAGTTTTTAGGAGTAAGGTGGGAGATAATGGATCCAAAATTACCTTCTTCTTGCCCATGAAAAAAAGAGTAGGTATTTTGTCGACCATCATGTAAAGCGTGCCTATCATATTGCCAAGGCCTACCAAGTAATATATGACATGCATCCATAGGTATAACATCACAAAGAACTTGATCTTGGTAAGAATTACCAATAGAAAAGGAAAGCAAGGCCTGTTTGGTTACCTTCACGTCGGTTCCCTGATTTAGCCACTGAAGCTTGTATGGAGTTGAGTGTGGTGATGTAGGAATCTTGAGTTTGTTGATAAGTGTTGTTGATGCAACATTGGTACAACTACCGCTATCAATAATAAGACTACACACTTTTCCCTGAATCGTGCATCTCGAGTGGAATATGTTTTCCCTTTTCTCATCATTTGAATTACCTCTTTAGTATGAAGTACTCTTCATTATAACCAAAAGTTCTCCTACATCAGGTTTGATTCTTTCTTCAAAGTAATCTTCATCATCATAGATTGGCCTCTGTTCTTCCTCTACAAGACTAACACCTTCAACTTCCTTCAAAGTCATGACTCGCCTATTTGGACATTCAAACTTGAAAATGCCCTAAACCCTGACATTTGAAGCATTTCTTCTTTGGAGCATCTAAAGTAGGACCTTTGCCTTTGTCTTGTCTAGTTGAACTTTCGATTTTTGAAGCATTTGCTGGTTTGTAAAAGGGATTCTTGAAAGAAGCACCATCCTTGGTTGATGACTTGAGGGCTGATTTTTCGCTTCTTATTCTTAGCACGTTTCTCTATCTTGGAAGCTAACTTGCACACCTCATCAAATGACCAATAAGGTTGCAACTCCAGTTTCTCAGCTACATCATGGTTTAACCCGCCAATGTATCGAGCAATTGTTTGTTCTTGTTTCTCTTGAACTCCACCCGTAGCATAAGTCGTTCAAACTCACGAGTGTAATCATCAATATCAAGATTACCTTGCTTGAGATTTGCCATCTTGACATAGAGATCTTGTTTGTATGAATCTGGTAAAAATCTCTCTTTAAGAAGCTTTTTGAGTTTTCTCCAAGACTTGACCTTAGGCTTACCATTGCGTTCTCGTTTGGATTTCACGTTCTCCCACCATAATGAGGCATATTTCTTAAGCTTCAAAACAGCAACTTTGTAGCTTTTCTCGTCAGAATACCCCTTGACATCAAAAATATTTTCGATGTCATTTAGCCACTCGATAAAATCATCCGGATTTGACCCTCCATGAAACTCTGGAGGTTCTGCCTTGACATCTCTAAGCTCATCTCTGACCCTTCTTCTTCGATTGTCTCAAAGACCGACCTGAAATATCGTAACTTGAGTCACTTGGGTTAGATAAGTCACCATCAACGGCATACTGAAAATCATCTTGATTTCTCCCATTGAACCTTCGTGGTGGTTCATCAAGTAACCTTGCAAGCTGTTGGGTGATAAGTTCGTTTGTTTCGAGTTGTTCAATTTGTTGATCGCGTCTAAGGTTTTGAGCTTCTTCCAGTGTCATGTTAAGAGGGATTGCTATAAGATGAGTTTAGAAGGATAAGAACAGGAAACAAGGCAACCTGGGTTTGCTTTGATACCAGTTGATGCGTTTCAAAACGAAAAAGGAGAAAATAATGAGAACGTAAGAAGATCAATAACACTGAATTTGACTTGGATAAAGTTCCCACCACCAAGCCTAACAATCTGATTGAATCTAGGATAAAGTACTTAAACACCACCAAGATTAATCAAATTGGCGAAAGAAGATGTTATCAGTGATAAAGCAACAACACCACACTAAGAACAATCAACTATCGACTCTTTTCGAGTATAGACACTCTAGATTAGCTTCGAAGTGATGTTTATTTCAAAACTGAGATATATCTCTAATACAACTTGAGAGCCTTTATATAAGAGGCTGGAAAACTCTTCATAAGGCAAAACATTAACTTCTTGCTTTGATTATGAAAGATCTAAAGTCTCAAGTAAGATAAAAAGCTGAAAATAATTAAGGAAGTAATAATGGAACTGATTAGAGTAAAGACTCAATTAACTGACTTGACTCATTCAAGCTTTTAATTCTCTTCATGGGCTGAACTAAACTTCATTGGGCTGCCAACAGATTAGGTTCTTCCCTCCAAGAGACTTGAACCCAAATATGGCTTCAGAATCTAAATCCGGTCCAACACGAGTATGACACATAAAATGAGCCTGTTTTGTATTACCCGATGCCCCCGCATCACTTTGTAACGCTTGTTAAGAAAAGAAAAAAAGTACACGAAGTAAATTTCCATAATGTTGATGCAGTCCCTTAAGCATATAAGAGAACCATAGAACAACAAAGATGAAAGCATGACACTCACCTAAACAAAATGAACAACATTAACTCACCAGAAAACTTGTTATTTTCACGGCGTAAGTTTAGTAAATGTATCATTGTGTTAATAGTGGTCGGAATCTCTCCAGTTGTTAAACGACATATCAAGTCGATAAAGTCCAAAAGTGACGGCAACGACGACGGGAATTCACGAAAATGAAGTTATTAGAAAGGAACAAAAATTTTAGGGAACTTAAATTAGAGAGATCGGTGGAGGGTTTTGAGTTGAAGAATCCAAGTTGTTTTCTTCTTTTTTTTTTCTTTTTTTCAAATACGGATCTTATAATAAAAATAATAAAAAAATATAAAAAAATAATAAGACAAAAAAATCTAAGCGGTTTTTTTAATTTTTTTTCCTTTTTTTAATTTAGCGGGTTTGAAGATGATAGTGAATTTTCGGATATGGGTGATTTGGGGATGATTTAAGACTTTGTAATTTTCAATTATGGTATGTAAATGGATATGTGTGATGACACATTGACAAGTGGGCTCAAAATGATGACATAGAATCTAATCGGTCATAATACCTATTTGTGCCTATAGTGACAGGTTACAAGGATGGTAGAAGGATTTTTCAAAGTCCATTATCTATAATTGAAAATTTGGAAAAGTTTATAACCAATACGTAGACTTATAAGTTATAACCCATAAAAGTTGACACCTATTTATTTGATAGAAAAATGTTTTGTCCAGTATTTTCTAAATTAAGAGAAAATATTAGTAAAAATATTTTTATAGTTAACATAAAAAAGTTAAGACTTCGTATCAAATTTTCATGTTAGCCGATAAACATGTTCCTTTGGAAACACTGGAACACATCACGCAACTAATATGAAAGCATGACAATAACCTTAAAACAACAAACAACAAGACTGTTGGATATATAAATGATAACCATTTTCCTTATTTTGTCTATGTGGGATGGGAGTCAGCATGCCTTTCATGACAATAACAAAGAAGTGCCTAGCTTTTCTCTCGCTTGTGTTTTATTCTAATAAGTACCATCCATACGCACATTATAGATCATTTATCTTCTACAATCACTACAACATTGAATTCACTCTTCCAAACAATATTAGATAGAGTAAATATAGAACTAGAAATTACTACAAACTTTGTCAAGAAAAAGGTACATGTCAAACAAAAAATTGAATGGTTATTGTTAGACTATTAGTATTAGTATTAGTATTTGGCCCATTGTATATTAGACCCGTTATGTATCCTATATAATCTTGATGTACCAAACATTATTATTCAATCAATATACACAAACTTACATGGTGACACAACAAAACCTTCGATCCACTAAACCCTAAATTTAATTTTTTTCGTTTTTCTGTTTGTCGACCAAAGAGTTGTTGACTGTTCCGTTTGTTTGTCAACCAAGATTCTGTGTTTCTGTTTGTCGTTCAAGGTTTCTCGACCAACAGTTGTCGATTCATTGTTCTGTGTTTCCATCGATGATTTTGTTTGTTTGTCGACAGTTTGCTATTGTCGTCTAAACCCTAAATCGATTACTAAATTTTACCAAACCCTAAAGAATTCAACATTTAACCTAAACCAAACCCTAAAACCCTTAAACATTTGATCATTCAACCCTAACCAACCTATTTTTTATACGACTCATTCAACCCTCACCAGTTTGTCGACCAGTTTGTTAACCAAGGACGATTTACTAAACCCTAAACGCTCACTACAGTGACTATGGATACAACTCCCCCATCTGTCCTCATGTTATCGGATAAACTTATGGCCATGAATCACTTGACTACTTTTGTTCCGATTAAGCTTGATGTTGATGAGATGACTTACTCATCATGGGTATATTATTTTTCTCACCTTTGTCATGGATATAGGATCTTGGATCATCTCGTTGATCCACCCGCGTCCTCATCTACTACACCTCCTCCACCCCCGACTAAGGATGCGGAATGGCTCAAGGTTGACTTCATCATTAGGTCTTGGATCTTGTCTACACTTGCCTTGAATCTTCAAAAACGGTTGGTTGCTCTTAATCCCAAATCTGCAAAAGAGGCGTGGGTGTGTCTTGAGGGGATTTTTCAAGACAATAAACGCCCTCGAGCTATGGCTTTGAAGGCGGAGTTACGTAATCTAAAGCTTGGGGACTTAACAATTGATGCATACTTTCAGAAAATTGAGTCAATTGCATTGGTTTTGAATGGTCTTGTTATCCCTCTTAGTAACGATGATGTTCTTGCGTTTGCACTTGAAGGCTTACCTAACACGTATGATGTGATTTCAACCATTATTGCTAGTCGGGAACCCTTTCCCGATCTCAAGACGGTTCGTTCTTTGTTGACCACGCAAGAGATGCGCATGAAGTTTAAAGTTCAAGACTCACTTGTGGATGCTACATCCGCTTCTCCTATGGTCTTGTTGGCAAATAATACTCATCGGCGTCCGTCTAATCCGTTGGAAAAAGTAAACAAACCTTATTTTTTGTTTGCTAAAGGTCATTGTCGTTTTGGTGAGGCGTGTCGGTATCTTCACAATGACGTTCATGGTAAGTCTACACTACTTCCTCGCAGTTCCGGTTCTGTGGATATGGATACCTTGCAAAAATTATTGGCTAAATTGGGTTTTAATACTTCACAAAATACCACTTCTGCTACTATTCATGTTTCATACCATGCAGCAGCCTACCCAACACCGGCCCAACATCCTAGCTATCCCACGCAGCCATTCCACCCGGCCCATTTGTAACCAAGCTCACAGTCGGCCCAGGTGTATCCAATGCAACAACAACAGTTCAACGTTTTGCCATGGGGGTCCAATCCCTATGGCCTGTCACCAACACAGGGGGGGTCCAACCCACATGGCATGTCGCCATCAGTGGGTTCGTTTGTTCCTAGTCCACCGCAACAGCAGGTTCAATATGTTCCTGGTCCACACCCAAGGTTCACTTTTTGCACAGGCGGTTCAACAGCAGGTCACCAGCGGCGGTTCACCAATGCAAGGGGGTTCACTAGCAGGTCAGGTCACGACCGGTTCACCACAGCAGCCTGGGTTCCACAAGGGACTTCGACAGGTCCGGTTTTTGGTTCAGTTTTTATCCCGGGTCAACTACTTGCGTCGGGTCAACAGGGTTCGGGTCAATCGACTCTCTTGCCGCATGCTTTTGCTACTAACACTCTTCAGGACCCGTCTACTGGCAATTGGATTATGGATACAAGTGCGAGTTCTCATCTTAATGATTCTGTGCATTATCTTAGTGATATTCTTAATGAGTGCATTTATCCGTCTGTCGCGGTTGGTGATGGGCGTTTTATTCCCGTTACTAACTCGGTCATAGTATATTGTCTACACCTTTTCGTCCTCTTCATTTAAACAATGTTTTAATTACCCCTCATATCGTTAAAAATCTAATTTCTGTGCGTCAATTTGTTCGTGATAATTATTGCACTGTTGAATTTGATCCTTTTGGTTTTTCTGTGAAGGACTTCCTAACTCGACGGGTACTCCTCCGTTGTGATAGCACGGGTGATCTTTACCCTGTTACGAAGCCTTCTCCTATTCCTCAAGCATATCTTACCAGTCAGTATATGCGGCATCAACGACTTGGACATCCAGGAAGTGAAGTGTTGCGGCCGTCTTGTGTCTAGTGATTCTATTTCTTGTAATAAAGAGAAGCTTCCCGTTCTTTGCCATGCTTGTCAGCTTGGTAAATACGTGAAGCTTCCGTTTGTTAGTTCGTCTAGTATCTTGTACTTTTGTTTTGACATTGTTCACTTGGATTTGTGGACATCCCCAATTCGAAGTCTTTCTCGGTTTTAAGTATTATGTTTTGTTTCTTGATCATTACTCTCAGTATGTTTGGGTTTATCCGTTAATGAATAAATCTGATGTTTTGTCTAAATTTCAGTTGTTTTGTAGTTATGTTCGTACTCAGTTTAAGTGTGAAATTAAGTAGTTTCAGTGTGATCATGGTGGTGAGTTTGATAATACAGCCTTTCATAAATTATTTTCAACCAATGGCATCCAATTTAGATTTTCTTGCCCCCGCACCTCTCAACAAAATGGAAAATCTGAACGCATGATTCGTACCATCAATAACCTTATTCGTATTTTATTGTTCCAAGCACATTTACCACCCAACTATTGGACTGAAGCTCTTAATATGGCGGTTTATCTATACTACATTAAAAGGAAATATGGTCAACATGGTCAATGTTGGAAAAGTGAAAAGTGGAAAAAATGAAATAGTGAAAATGGTCAATTAGTCAACTCCACAAATATGATTTAACGCCAGCATGTATCAAAGTTTTGCATATACTCCGAATTGCATGGAAAGTGGAATATCAATTAGTCAACTTTTCTAATTAGTCAACTCCGAATTGCATGGAAAGTTTTGCATGGATGCCAGCCTTTATCCCATTCGTATCTTAACTAATTATAAACCAAAAACCCCCAATCTTGAAAAGTGAAAACTGAAACTTAAAAATGGAAACTCACAACTATTAGAGGAAACTTAAAAATGATAGGCTGGACATGAGCTATTGAAAGAAACACGGTTGAAAATGATATTCAACTATAATGTGAAGTTGAAACTTACGAAACTATATATGGAAATCCTAATTTACACAGGTGGAATCCTAATTCATACAACCCATCACAAAATAACACAAAAATAGCTCCATTTCTCTCTTTCTTTAAACACCACTCGGCTCACCTCATTCTCACATACAAAACTAAACCTATCTCTTTCTAAAAAACACACCTACAGCCGCCACCACCTTTTCCGCCGTCTACCGAGGTCACCACAATCTTATGATTGTGTAGGTGGTTTCGGTGGGCTAGGTGGTTTCGGTTGGTTTTGGTGGTTCCGATGGGTTTAGTTGGTCTTTGGTGTGCTTCTGGTGCTTATTAGAAAGAAATGATGGTGGTTTTGATGGCTTCAATGCTTTTCGTAGTAGATCTTTATATCTTTTAAGCTCTGGTGTTTGTGTGTATCAATGATCTCATACGTTTCATATTTATTTTTCTATCTATGGCTCTTGGACGAGATCTTTATGGCTCTTGGGTATATCCGTTTTGACTCTTTTTTCTTTCAAGTTGTTTGTTTTTACGTGCTCTTATATTTCTTTGAAGCCAATAGTATTATTTGAGGGTGATATTTTCTTTAGTTGGTACTCATATGGAGAAATAAGAAAGGTTGATTAATTAATACCATGATGGGTGCTACATTTGTGATATGATATGGGAGGATGATTTTGTTTTTGTTGCCGTGTGTTTTTTTCACTTTGGAGAGATAAGGTTGGATAGATTGTGTTGATTGTACTTGGAGAATTAAGCTATGTGCATGTTTGAGGCTCTGTATTTGGTTGTTTTATGTGTTTCAATGGTTTTGATAAGATCTCTCAATATTAGTTGACGGGTCTTATGAAAACTGTAGCTTTTATGATAATCAGAAAACCAAATATCTTACGAGGCTATGATGACCAAATTTTAATATGAAGTGACGGTGATTATTATTATTTGGCGGGGCAAAACTTGGATGAAGGTATTGTGTCGAGATTAAATTCTCCACAATGCAACTTTCTTTTTTGCTGCCAAGACACACCGATACAGCTTAGCTTCCTAAAAAAATCAATCTGAGCTTATTATTTTAAGTTGAACTTTTAGTATTTTGAAAAATTCCATCAAGTGAAAGGACTAAACATAGCAACGAAATTTAGTAGCGGTATAGTTATAATGATATTTTGGTTAAATGTTGTGTGTAACCAAAATATCAATACAACTATCTGCCGCTATAAAATCCCGTTTCTATGCACGGGTACTCCTCTATTATCTCATAATTGATATAAAATTTATTTTCAGTTTTAATAAATATTTTTATATGTTCTTGATAAATATTATGAATTTTTTCTTGAGTTGAATTATCAACGTTACAACCATTTGCAATTACATTTTGATCTTTTCATGTTCTATTTTGAATGTTATACAAAACACTTTCTACAATATCGCATCTCATTAATTGTCTGCCGCTAGAAACCGTTGCCGCTAGGCACGGGTACTCGCCTAGTTTATTGAATATCCTACCTTCCCGTGCCATTAACAATGACATACCCTTTACCCGACTTTTTGGTGCTACACCTGATTATAGTGTCCTTCATGTTTTTGGATGCCTTTGTTACCCACATATTGATACCAACCATAAATTAGGACCTCGTGCTACACCTGTCATATTTTTGGGACATGCTGCCAATCATTTTGGTTATCGTCGTCTTGATCTAAATACCAACAAAATTATTATCTCTCATCATGTTACCTTTGATGAAACGGTTTTTCCGTTTCAAACCTTTTCGTCCAAACCCACCCCCTCCTATGATTTTTTGGAAGATTCTTCCAATCTCATTTCCACCATTATCAACACCACCCCAATTGGTCCTACTTTAAACCCGATTCCTATACCACCCGTTGACATACCTACACCTCATGAACCGGTCAACATACCTATCTCCCCTGACCCACCTACACCAACGCCAACTGTCTCTGCCGCACCTGTCCCTGACCCACCAACGCCACCACTTGCTGAATCTATTCATCACATGGTCACACATTCTAGTGTCGGGACTACTCGTCCTAATCCTAAGTATGCTGGTCATGTGTCCACTGTTTCTCTGTCACCTAGGTCATATAAGGATGCTCTTGATAATCCAAATTGGCGAAATGCTATGATTGATGAATATAATGCGCTTATTAAGAATAAAACATGGACTTGTGTACCTCGTCCTGCGGGTGTTAATATTGTTAAGTGTATGTGGTTATTTTGCCATAAGTATTTGGCTGATTGCACTCTTAGTTGGTACAAGGCACGTCTTGTTGCCAATGGTAGCACACAGGTGGAGGGAGTGGATGTTGATGAGACTTTTAGTCCAGTTGTTAAGTCAGACACCATTCGTACTGTTCTTAGTTTAGCTATTTCTCGACATTGGCATGTTCATCAGCTTGATGTCAAGAATGCGTTTTTGCATGGTGATTTGGCTGAAACTGTTTATATGCATCACCACCTGCGTTTTGGGATCCGAGCATCAGGATTATGTTTGTTTATTACAGCGTTCTCTTTATGGTCTTAAGCAGGCGCCTCGTGCACGGTTTCAGCGATTTGTTGCTTATATTCTTACTGTTGGGTTTACTGTTTATATGCATCAGCCACCTCGTTTTCGGGATCCTGAGCATCAGGATTATGTTTGTTTATTACAGCGTTCTCTTTATGGTCTTAAGCAGGCGCCTCGTGCACGGTTTCAGCGATTTGTTGCTTATATTCTTACTGTTGGGTTTACTTCGACTCAGTGTGATTCTTCTTTATTTATATACCGACAGGGTGATACCAATAATGCTTTAGTCCATTGGTAAGAGCTTTGGGCTTGGGTCAATAGACCCGGGTTCAAGCCTCTTCCATGGCACTAAAGATCATTTGGTACCATCCCCCTACCGCAAATGCTCAGATTGACTGGTCAGTGAGGGGCCTATTGGAGAAAATGGCTAGGGTTCAAAGCCCACCTCCTGATAAGTACAGTCACTGGGACAGGTGCTCATTGCCTGGGGTCGGGTCCTTGGGGGAGGGTCCGGTTGGCATCCTTAGGATGCATGGGACCAGGGTGATCCCACCGACAGGGTGATGATACTGCTTTTCTGCTACTATATGTGGATGATATTGTGCTTACTGCTTCCTCTGATAGTTTATTACAGCGGATTATTGCTTCTTTGCATAAGGAGTTCTCTATGACAGATTTGGGTGTTCTTAATTATTATTTGGGTGTGTCAGTTACGCGTGACTCTTCTGGGATGTTTTTGTCACAACATAAGTATGCTATGGAGATTTTGGAGCGTGCACATATGGTTGGTTGTAATCCTTCTCGGACTCTGGTTGACGCTGAGTCCAAGTTGGGTGATGATGGTGATCCGGTTTCCGATCCTACGTTATATCGGAGTCTTGCAGGTTCTCTTCAGTATCTCACTTTCACTAGACCCGATATTACTTATGCTGTGCAGCAGGTTTGTTTATATATGCATGATCCTCGAGAGCCTCATTTCACTGCTCTCAAGTGGATATTGCGGTATGTTCAGAGGACTTTGGCTTATGGTTTACAGTTATTTTCTTCTACGACTGAGTCCTTGGTTGCTTATTCGGATGCTGATTGGGCTGGTTGCCCTACCACTTGCCGGTCTATATCAGGTTATTGTGTTTTTCTTGGCAATAACTTACTTTCATGGTCCTCTAAACGTCAGCCGACGCATTTCGCTCCAAAGGCTGAGGTGAGTATCGGTGTTGCCAATGCTGTTTCTGACACATGTTGGCTTAGGAATTTACTACGTGAGCTTCATATGCCATTGTCATCTGCTACTATTGTTTATTGTGATAACGTGAGTGTCGTGTACTTGTCTTCTAACCCTGTTCAGCATCAGCGCACCAAGCATATTGAGATTGATATTCATTTTGTTCGTGATGTGGTTGCTATTGGTCAAGTTTGAGTTCTGCATGTTCATTCTCGGTTTCATTATGCTGATATTTTTACCAAGGGGTTACCATCTGCCTTGTTTACTGAGTTTCGTGACAGCTTGAGTGTTCGGTCTCCTCCCGCTCAAACTGCGGCGAAGTGTTAGACTATTAGTATTAGTATTAGTATTTGGCTCATTGTATATTAGGCCCGTTATATATCCTATATAATCTTGATGTACCAAACATTATTATTCAATTAATATACACAAACTTACACTTATTAGTATTTTTATGCATTACTCGTTTCTATTAAATGTGATTTTACCTTATAAACCACCAAACCCAATGCACCGAGAATCAGATAGATAATGGTATAGATTAGCCAGCCTACCGGGAACATTATAACTAGCTTAGGTAGATAGTTATCATTCGCTGTCAAGGTCCGAGATGAAGATGCTAATAATTAATGAATGAATGTGACCACATAATCTACTAAGGGTACCCAGGAGAACAAAGATCAACTTAATATGAAGCTTAATATATTGTTTATTGTGTACATGTTCTATTCAATATGCATAGAAACAAATTTACTGAATCCAAAATCACTTAATTAAGTCTCAATTCAGTGACAATAACGACATAAACTTTGAGTTGCACTCTTTAAAGCTGATGCAAGTCTCACTATCTTTTTAACCACACATGAAGTATCACTGAAATCACTTAATTAATTCTCAATTTAGTGTTTGATTCACGGTGATTGGATCATGTAATGATAACGATGTTAATAACATTTACTTGCTAAGCTTTGTGCTTAATCGTCAGTTGTTTAAGGTTTTTTAGGTACAAGTTCAAAGGATAAGGATATGGGTAAAGAACCTATGGAGTATATGTTGTTGGAAGCTCGCCTGTGTTATTTAGAGACGCAAAGTCTTTTGAATCTATGCTATGACTTATGATCCAATGTTGAACCTCTCTTTTGTTAAGTAATGGTTGTGTTTGTATAAACTAATTTAATCCGTATGTAAAGGCTCATGCCAATTAGTAAAAAATGGTTTATGAAACGGGTCATATAGTAAACCCGTAGTAATGTTTTGTGTTTTGAAACTAGCATGTTAAATGAAAGTTTATGTATTTGTTCTAATAGTTGTTTTTTGGAAATTTTCAATGATAATACATATTTGTACGTAATAACATGATTTAAAATAAATGGGTTGTTTCACGATGTGCAATCTTGAAACTTGCCAATGTTTTGGAATAATCACTCGAGCATGAACCGACAGTTTTGTTACGAGATATTTGAGGGCTGCTTTGAGTTAACAATAATATCTAACAAAAGAGCGAATGATGTTCCCTTTTGTCAAATGTTGTTACATTATAGCACACTGAAGAATAACTCGGTAGTAAAACTCTTGGTTGGACTTGATTGATTTCACCAACCTTGGCGTGTTTCAGCCCTAGCCTGAAGATTATGCGTTGGATTGTAATATGTTATTAAAATTCTGAGTGGATGTAGCTTTTGAGCATTTCAACATTTTCTTTTTCTTTTAGTGCGTACTCTTGTGGGTATGAACTTGACATGGTTGGTATTACATACGCAAACTTGAATTCTTTGACTCTGAGTCTGTGCAACCTGAGAGCAAGTCTATCGGGCAAATCTTTAGAAGTTCACATTGCCATCAACTGGAACCAAACTAATGAGGGACTACTAGTTTGGGTAGTTGAACCCCAACACAATCTTATAGCGTAAATAAAGGAGGTGATTAGTACAACTTTAGTTTATGCACTATCAATTGTTAGCACCCCAAACAAGTTTAATGACAAAGTATAGTTATGTAAAGCATTGCATTTCATATCTAACAAAAAGAAAAGAAAAAATAAAACATGAGAGATAGTTTAATAAACAAATTGTTATTATATAATTTTAGAAAAACAAGAAGAAAAAAAAATCTAAAAAACCCAATACTGTATTCATATGTCTTAAAATGAAACTATACAATTGGCTTAGTATTTTCCTAAACGGTTATTGTTAATATTTTCTTCTTATTTAGGAAGATGAAGATCACAATTTAGTAAAAAAAGAAAAATCAACCCCTAAACGCACCCTTTGACTTCTTGATAAGAATAATTTTTTTACTTAAAAACGAAAACAAAAAGTGATCTCATATGAATTTTATAATTTAGAGTGCTTGTTGGAGACGATCTATAAACTTATAGCGAATGAGTTAAGACCTCATATAAACGTCCGACACCTTTTTTTGAAGACAAATGTTTTCTAGTATTTTTTTAAATTTAGAGAAATTATTAGTAATATTTTTATAATAAAAAAAAAAATAATTAAGGTTTGATATCATATTTTCGCTGAGGTTAAGGATCAAGTTCCTTCGAACCATACCCCGCACCCCATATGAAAGCATGCAACTAAACCGAAAACAACTAGTTGGTAGACAGCGTGATATATAAATGATAACCAATTTCTTTCTTTTTCCTATGTGGGAAGTTGCCATTTTTGAAGGTTGTGTATCAAAGTAAGAAATCGTGGCAAGCAAGTATTAAGATTGTTCAGCAAATTGCTATATTGATTGGTTGTGCGGTTCTTCCTCATTTGAGTATGAGCTAATTCTGAAATGGGACAAAAAGTAGGGGCAAGGTCACCATCTAAGCCAAAAATAACATCTCTTCCTTAAATGGTCATGTGCGACCGTGCTACTTCTAATGTGCTACTTCATTAAATGTGCGATACGTGTACAGTGGTAGGTGGATGTTTTCCCAAATATTCTTTTTTTGTCTTATTATTGATAGTATTAAAAGACCGAAATACCCTAATCCTTTATATAAAAACATATGTTTACCACAAATACCCCATCACCACCACCACCACCAAATCCGGCCAGCCACCACCAGATCCAAGGAAACCTCTTCTTGAGCCAAGAGCAGGATAGGTTACATTTGTAAAAATGGAGAAAAAGAATTTGCAATTTAGGTTGAAGATAATTTTCCATACAAGGAAACCTCTTCTTGAGCCACTTTGGAGAGAGGGCAAGACCTATTGAGCAAACATAGCCCTAGTCCTCAATTTTCTAAGTTGCATTGCAACATCTTTTTTAGTTAGTTGCATTATAAATTTCTTATTAAAATAGGGGTTATCCAATCCAGCACATTTGAATCAGAAAGTTGTTATTCGATTTTCTGTTATTGCCGAGTGCCAACATAACCAAATTGATGCACTCACAATGATAGATAAGATCATATTCAACAGCAATGACAAGAAACAAGACATAAAAATCGAGTTTGCACTGTTCTTTGATGTGGGATCAGATGGTTAAACATGTAGCCGGTTGTGTTTGAATAACACAAACATTTAAAGGTTAAAACATTGCTAGAACATAAATAAAAAAGAAGCCGGTCAAGGTTGCTAACAAAAGATAAATGCTTAACAATAAACTGGATGGAAGTTCGAAGGTATCAGCCTTTGTTGCCTCTAAATCTTAACATTGATTAGGACTTAAAACTATAGTACATTTGGTTATCACTTTTTGTTTTACTCATCTCTGTTCATGAGTTTATCAACAAAAGCGGGGTTGAACAACGAACCAGGTTCCAAAGATCGATTAATTAGTGTGTTGATTACGTTGCTTTTAATTTGATGTTTTCCCCAAAGAGATTATAAACCAAACATAGTCACAAGAACACTTTGGTAACAGATCTTCGTTCATCTTCAACCGTTGTTATACTATACTTGTTTATGTATATTTCCAATTTTTCCCAATAAAAAAAGGAAAAAAAAGGAAAAGGATTTCATATATCATTTTAGTGCTTGTTAAGAAAACCACAAGACTTCATATCAAATTTCCATAAAGATTGTTTAAAGTTGCCTTTCCCTAAATGTTCAAGAAGGGAACTTAGTGAAACCATTATGACATTGATCCAAACATAGTGAATGAGTACACGGTGCGGTATATAAGTTATAACCATGAGGCTACCCTCAACCCGTGCGATGCACGGTCTAGTGGTTGAGGGGTGATGTTTTTATCCGTAATGTTGTATATGATGGTATTTAGATACTTATTAGAGAAGTTGCATTGTATTTATTATTTAGATGGCTAATAATGTTATTATTACTTTAGTTTATATTATTTTAGTGGAATCTATATTTAGATGCCTAATAATGTTATAATTACTTTTGTATTTATATTATTTTATTTTCATTAAAAGTTTTTATTAACATAGTCTTTTCATATGTAGTATTTTAATTTGAGTAAGTTACATAAGTGTTTTGTTGCTTATTTATTTGTGACTTTTGTTATTTGGAAGTATATAACTATTTGTACTCTTCAATGACAAATTTTGAGTTGTTAGAGAATTTGATGAATATTTCAGGATCATCTAAATTGCATGATTGTATGCGTTTGTGGTTTGTGCAACAGGCATGTGAAGATGATGCATTATCAAAGTTGCTTTTTGATTGTTGTCATCATTTGAGGCGTGTAATGGCAAAAAACAACACGATGATTTTGAACATGGAAGCGTTAGGTCATCGTGGCATAGCTTTAGATTCGATTGATGCTTTGAGAAAGACTCAAGAGAGGCATCGTGTATTGCTTGAAAAGTTAGTTAATTTGTTTAAGCAAGCTAAAGACGGTGTTCGTGAAGAAGAGTCAAATGCTAAAAAAATGAATGAGTTTAATTAGTAACTTTGATTTAAATATCTTTGATGGTATTTAAATTTTCAGTGTTTTGCTTGTTTTTATGATTATGAAATTTTTAATAAACGAAGCTTTATAAATTATAAGCATATCTTTTAAGCTTAGGATGTTAATTGTAATGCATTGTGCATGTAGGGTTTACGTAATATTGTATGCAAGTAGTTACATATAAGATATTGCAATTGATAGTATCATAAGATTTGTTATCGTAGGTTGGAGGTAAATTCTTGTTGCGTAATGTTATTGTAACCTTGTCGGGTAATGTTTACCTGGGTTTCGTTATGCAAATTTGCATGGTTCGCAAATTAATAACCACCGCATTCATTATCTGCCAAAGTTGCTTCTTTAGTTCTACTGTAGATGACTACAAAAACCCGTGCGTTGCACCGATTGGTTAAGGGTTGAATATATACATGTTTTTTTACGTAATATTGTATGCAAGTAGTTACATGTAAGGTATTGCAATTGATGTTATCATAAGTTTTGTATTTAAAGTAGTTTATTTAATATTTTAATATGAATTATGTATATATTCGTTATTGTCCATATTTATTTGTCACTTTTGTTATCTTTTTGGCTCTTATAAATTGCACGATTTTATGCGTTTATGGTTTGTGCAATAGGCTCGTGTAGATGATGTATTCTCAAAATTGGTTTTTTGTTTTGTTTTGTTTTGTTTTTTGTTTTTGTTTTTTTTTGCTTCTTTCTTTTTTGTTTTGTTTTTTTTGTTTTTTGTTTTTGGCTCTCTTTTTTTGTTTTTTGTTTTTTGCGATGCACCGATTGTGTCTAATTGCATTTAATTGTTGATTGTGTAATGTTTGAGTAAATTGCTGAGTTGTTATGATGATGGTGAGGATAAAATATACAAAAATGTATAACTTAGGCCGCCTCGGTAGGATTTTGTTATCTTATAAATTTTTTTCTTGCAAGGTACGTAGTTGATCTTTATTGATCCTTAACAAAAATCATCATTTGCTATCTGAAATTGATTTCTAGTAATAAACGTGTTCTTTTAAATTGATCATAATTTTCAAAACATGTATACTTCAAATCAATTATACGAAAGAAAAGGAAAACATAAATACAAATTAACATTAATAAATAATGAGTCTTCTCGTAAGAAATTAAAACTAAGCAAGGAACAAAATCTCAACTTATCATGCATTGCAAAAATGAAGTACATGTCCAACTGTAGTATGAACTTCTCGTCTTGCATGTAGAAGTCGATTTTTTTAAACTCAAATGTATGTTGTCTAACCGTATTTTTTACGTAATATTGTATGCAAGTAGTTACATGTAAGGTATTGCAATTGATGTTATCATAAGTTTTGTATTTAAAGTAGTTTATTTAATATTTTAATATGAATTATGTATATATTCATTATTTTTCATATTTATTTGTCACTTTTGTTATGCTTTTGGCTTTTATAAATTACACGATTTTATGCGCTTATGGTTTGTGTAATAGGCAAGTGAAGATGATGTATTCTCAAAATTGCTTTTTGTTTTTTTTTTTGTTTTTTGTTTTGGTTTGTTTTTGTTTTTGTTTTTTTTTAGTTTTTTTTTTTGTTTTTTGTTTTTATGTGTTATTTTCATGGTATTTTACACAACCTATGTGATACACGTGCTATTGGTAGAATAATTAATTAATTTTTCATAACTAAATGTTTGGTCATTAGGTTCATATTATTTTAGGTACATAATTTTTTTCTTCCTATTTACATAAACTATTTAAGATATTTTTAATTAATACCAAATAACACCACTTTTTGGGACTCACTTTTTTTATAATTATAATTTACAAATTTTGCACTCAACAGTGACATTCATTAAACAATCTAATACTTCATTAATAAAATTAAACATTAAAAATTAAAAAAAAAAAAAACGACATAAAAAAATTACAAAATGAAAAATACGAAATTAAATAAAATAAGTAAATAAGCCGGCGGTGATGGCAAATTATATAAATTTCAATTACAAAGAAATGATATTACAAAGATATGATATTTCCGATCAATGTTTGGTGCAAAAACTCGATTGCTAGTGTAACTACACATTTTAAAACATTGTTAACAGTATAATAGTTAGATCAAAGAAACATAAATGATAAAGATCTTTATTATGCTCGTCTCCAAAGCATGTGTCAATTATGACTATCACTGTTAATAAAGCAAGGTAGCAACCATAGAAACTTAGTTTGAAAATCAATATATTATTCTAATGTATACAAAAATTACAAAAATCCATTACAACAATACAAAAACAATGAAATATTTTACAGTATCAATGTAAACGTTAAAGCATTAACTCGATAATTAATTATTGCAAGTTTCTTAATTTAAATTGGTTAATTGTCATTATATTAAGCCCGTATTATTTTTTTTTTTAACTCTCTTATGTTTGTAAAGTTTTAAATTAAGTCAGTGTCGTAATGTTAGAATGCATTGAGGTCATCAAGCAATCTCTATTTGATTTATTCGTCAAATCATGCCTAAATTTCTACACGAAATATAGTATTGATTCATATAACCAAATGAATTGAGTTAATACGTACGTCATGCATACCTTCTATCAGTGGGCTTAGATAAAGCTCTATTACTTCATAAAGGAAAATCATTCATTTACATATATTATTATATATAATTCCAAGGCAATCAACTTTGAAAGACTTTTTATTGGAATAACAGGTAGTCAACCAAATATATATAATGTTTTGCCCAATCTGTAAAATGACGCCGTTTTATAAAAAACGAAAAATGCTAGTCCCCCTGACATGGTTAGCATAAGAATAAAAAAGTTTAATTTGCTTAATCCATGTTTAGCCTAAAAATATTTTAAAAAAAATAAATGACCATGGCACATGTGTGGCAAAGCTTAACAACTGATAGGCCCATGTTTAAACTTTGGTGTAGTACAATAACAATCCAATAGCATTACCCTAATCACACTCCTAAAAAACGCAGCCCCCCATTGTCTTCTTTGCATCCATCATTTCTCTTTAACGTTTTCCTTTTTCTTTGTCTTGGTTGCAGCAGTTGTGTGATTTTGTCCTTGTCTCCATCTGCTTCAACTGCACACCACAATTTATATCCCAATGGTTAATAATATTATAAGCCATTTAAAAATAAAACAATACTTAAATATACAAATACATGTTACTGCTTGTGCATTGATGCTTGGATCGAGAGCCCAGTCCGAATCAAATGGAGACCTAGTCCAATACTCAAATCGAACTCCCATGATAATACACTCAATCCTAATTCCCTAAACATACACAATCCGCCTCTGTCTCACCAAAGTCGACTTTACCAATCTCATCTCAACCAAAAACTAATCGAATCTCATCTCCCATCATCAAAAATCATAAACAAACAATAAATCTTGTTTAATCAAAACCCAAACACATATTTGATAACCATTAATCATACCGAGCACCGCTTCTTGTTACATTCAGTTAGGTCCGACCATGGCTTCAAGATCCTTTGGAGGGTCTCGGGTAGGTTCTACATCTTGTTTTTCATTTTTTGTTTGTGTGTATTTGAATGAAACAAAGAAAGAGCATAAAATATGTGTTATGATTCTTTTTCTTTTTTGGATATAAAAAGAAGCTATGCTTCATATGGATCTCTGACGATTAATCTCTTGTGCTTAAAATTCGAATACACAAAGAGATAGGACTGAGATCTTTGTATTTTTCATTTTGTTCGAATCGTGATGCTGTAACCGTGAGATGATTGAGGATTATGGGATTAGAATAGTGATGGTTGGTGTTGTATAATATGGGTTGAGTCTAGTTATAAGATTTGGTTTGGTTTTGGACAATCGGGCAATCACAATACATATTTATACTTGGTCATTAGGCAAAAATTTTATATAACAGATGAATGTGAAAAAGCTGAGCAAACTAATAGGCTAATTCAATTGGCTCGTTTAAATTAGGAATTGTTCATATTCATCTTCCTTGTTATATAACTGCCTCCTTCATTGAGGTTTACATATTTCAATACTTGAAATTCAATCATATGGCTTTACACAGATTGTACCGTACAAATTGTTGTGCACATTCACTCTTGCACATTAAATGAAGGGGTTCAACTTGAGGGCCTCCTAAAACGAAATGAGTTGTAGTTATTTCGGTATGCATAGACATGTATGTACCGTACTTTTGGTTGTGCACAACCCCCCTTGCACATTAAATTAAGGGGGGTAAGCTTTAAGTATTATAGATTTATATTCTTTTATCTATGTGGGATGAAAGTTATTATGGCTTTCATGACAATGAGGTATCCATATGCACATTAATGATTGTTTATCTTCCAAATTTACTTTGATTATCGATGCTAACCTCCATAAGAGAGGAGGGAGTGGGCACGGGTAAGGGATTCGGGTACCCTTACCTGAGCGGTAACACCGCCGCCACCTCGTTGGGTATGAAAATCGGGTACAAAATTCGGTATACCAAGCCGAGTGTGAAATGTGAGGTTGGATTGGGTTTTTTGACCGTTGGAGCCAAACGGTCGACTTCATGCTTCAGTAAAAAAAAAAAAATTCCTTTAAAACCAAATATTACTCTCTTTATTTTCAAATAAAACACACACTAAAATCTCTCAAAAACAAAAAATAATTGCCAAAATGTCTTTCGATTCTTCCGAATTCGAATGCATTATTCCATCTTCGTCCAACGAGATATCCACGGGTAGCTCGTTGCAATACTTGCTTCAATCGGCTCATTATCTTGCGGACACGGCAAGCTCTAGCCGAACTAGCGTAAATCGTCAACGGGCAATAGGTCTTCAAACGTTAGAGAATGATTGGTTCGTTGAAACACCAAAGTACAACGAAGAGTACTTTAAAAAAAATTTCGAATGGAGAAGAGCATGTTTTTGCAAATAGTGGGCGACATTGAAGCGAGATACCCATATTTTCAAGAAGGCTACGGCGTTCGAAAAAAGTTTCACGGCGAAACAAAAATCACTCGCCGTTAGGCAACTCAACCGTAAAATCCCCGGATGAGTATGATGAATATTTATGCATGGTCGCAAGAACGTCCGCGTGAAACTCTTGATTATTTTTCAGGCCATCATTGGTTGTACGGTCGAGAGTACCTACGTAGGCCTACAACACACGACCTTGCTCGCATTTTCCATGCCCATGAAGCGAAGCATCACCTCCCTGGGATGCTTGGTAGCATCGACTATACACGCCGATGGAAAAATTGTCCTAGATATCTGAGAGGGCAATATACTAGAGGTGACTATGGTGTTCCCACTATTATGCTTGAAGTCACCGCGTCACAAGATATGTAGATTTGGCATGCTTTTTGGTCCACGGTCAAACAACGATATCAACGTATTGAATCGGTCTCGACTTGTATCTTCACGGATCTAAATGGAACGGCGATGAACAGTTCATTCAACGTGAATGGACGCTTTTACAAACGCGGCTACTATTTGGGGATGGAATCTATCCTAAGTGGTCTACATTTGTTAAAGCATACCCGTATCCATCCGAACCAAAGGAAAAGAGATTTACAAAGTTACAAGAGGGGGCGAGAAAGGATGTCAAGCGAGCTTTTGGTGCTCTCAAAGGAAAATGGAAAATTCTCGATCGACCTCTCCGAGCTATGACCAAAGCGAAGATTGCCAATCAGGTTCATGCGTATGTTATTTTGCACAATATGGTTATAAGCGGGGAGGGCAATCTCACGGTTCATATAATGGATGAGGCGGTCCAGCCAAAGTCGTGACGACGACGGTGTGGTAGCGGAGTTACTAGACGAAGTTCTCCATGACCGTCTTCGATATGATCTCACGCGAGCGTAGCACGCCAAAACTTGCCGTATCTCGATGATTAGTGTGTTTTTTATTTTAATCTACTTATTTTTAAGTGTTATGTTATGTTTTTTTTTTTAAGTATTACGTTATGTTTTTTTTTAAGTATTATGTAATGTTTTATTTTATTTAATGAAATGGTATGTTTTTATTTTAAATATTGTATGTGATTTTATGTATGAAAAAAAAAATAATAATAAATAAATAAATAAAATCGGGTACAAATTGGTGACCACTCCCTCCACTTAGGGTATGGTTAGGGTAAAATTGGGTACTTTTGATGTGTAATATTTTTATTGGATGGAGGTGAGGTGGCACCTAGGGTATTAGGTGACCACTCCCTCCTCCCTAATAATCTTTAAGCAACGATGTAATTAGATACAAAGATCTTTAAGCAACGATCCTCCATGGAGTACTCTTTAAGCAACAATGTAATTATATACAAAGATACACTCTTTAATCTTTAAGCAACGATATAATTAGATACAGAGATCCTCCATGGAGTACAATACAACCGAATAGCCAATGTTTCTTAAACTTTAATCAAACAATTGGCTTGGTAATTTTCTAAATGATTATTGTCAAAACTTTTCTTCTTGTTAAGAGAAATATTAGTAAAATTATTTTGTAGTTAATAAAAACAATCAAGTGCCTACCTTTTCTCTCCAATGATTTTTGTGTTTTATTCTAATAAGTACCATCCTTTTTGAATTTATTGAATAATTTATTCTAATAAGTCCTCATTTTTTTAGGTTACCAGGCTGAATAGGTGTAAGCTGCAATTCCTTGGGGGCACGCGCACAATCTGACAGTCCATGATCGTTGGGGACCAAGTTATATTTTTGGCTCCATGGGTCCTGGAGGATTGTATGTTGAGGTTTAGTTGCCACGTCACCATAGTTAGCTTACTTGACCTTCATTTATCTCATTTTCATTTAGTGAGATTAGCGTGAACTTTGAGCTATAAGCTTATGCAAGTCCACTTTATTTACTAAACCATTGTCTAGACCGAAATTTGAGCAGTTAGCTTATCATTTGTCTAATTACGTTTGTCAATAATAGTATACGGTAATCTGAATTTGGATGTGATGTGACCATGAAACGAACTGAAATGATCAGAACGAGAAACTTTGCAGACGTTTGACTTTATCACAAATGACATGCTTCTACTCGAGTCATATGTGATCACTGAAAATTTTCACTGCCAAAGTTCAACTTGTAGCATATTTTATGCCGGAAACCAACTTTTTACATGTGTAAACTTCATCCAAACTCAGAGTACGTAATTCTAGTACGCTCATAGGTTCTTTAGTAAGACTGTTTGTTAATACTCTCCAAAGAATACACTTGTTGGCAACCAACAGCACCTTGTGGCCAACGATAGCCAAGTTGCATTGCATAAGTTTTAAGAAAAAATATGAGTAAAATATCTTTGCAGTTAAAATTAAAAAAATTAAGACTTCATGTCAAATTTTCACGTTGACAATCGATACGTCGGTTCCATAAACCACATATCTCAACCAATATGAAAGCATGACAGTACACCTAAAACATGCTTCTAGTACGCTCATAGGTTCTTTAGTAAGACTGTTTGTTAATACTCTCCAAAGAATACACTTGTTGGCAACCAACAGCACCTTGTGGCCAACGATAGCTAAGTTGCATTGCATAAGTTTTAAGAAAAAATATGAGTAAAATATCTTTGCAGTTAAAATTAAAAAAATTAAGACTTCATGTCAAATTTTCACGTTGACAATCGATACGTAGGTTCCATAAACCACATATCTCAACCAATATGAAAGCATGACAGTACACCTAAAAAACCAAAAGAGTAGACAATTGGATATATAAATGGTAACCATTCTGTTTCTTTTGTCTATGTGGGATGGGAGTTAACATGACTTTCATGACAAAGACAATGAAATACCTACCTTTTCTCTCGAGTCATGCTTGTGTTTTATTTAAGTACCATCAATATGCAGACTAAATCGTTTTTGGATTTTCTTTGATTATTGATGCTAAGATCCATGATAATCACTAAGCGACTATGTAATTAGATACAAATCCTCCGTAGAGTACTCTATCTGCACCCACACCAAAGTCTATTCTTCCAAACAATATCAAATCAATAGAACACAGCTATGAAACCACTACAAACAAAAGATCGTATTGAACATCCTACAAATTTAGGCAAATAGCCACTGACACAATTTGTGGATAAAAGCTATATTTTCGTGGGTTCTTGGGTAGTACCCACGACTCTTTATAGATGGGTAAAACCTCCGATGCTAACTGTTTGACCACGACATTTCATCATCATGTGGTAAGTTTACCACGTCATTCTTAGTGGGTGATTGTTTTGCATTCATGGGTAAATTGTTTGTGGGATTTTCTAACTCACCACAAAACACCCCTATATATACTCGCGGGTATTGTGCGGGTAACATTGCCCACAAAACTATTCGTGTGTAAAGTCAACTCCTCCATAATAATTCTTGAATAGAATTAACCATTATATAGTCATGTGTAAAAGCGAGGAAAATTTTGCCCATGATAATCGTGGGAAAGATGACCCACACATATGACCGTGTAAATAAATGTCATGGGCAAACATGACATCTTTGCCATGAATATTTCGTGGCTATATCCGTAGCTAACTTACCCACTACTGTTTTGTGAGTAAATTATGTGGTTAAATATTTACGTCAAATTATGAATAATACATGAATAAATATATGGGTAAACTATATGATTTTATTTTAGTATTTAAAAGGTGACAAATCTGTAGCATCAAATATAAAAACCACACATTAAACACATATTCTTGAAATATAAAGCACACGATAATAAATAGATCAACCTTACAAAAATATTAAGTCTCCTAATTAGCACAAACCATCATTCTAATGATGTCTCAAAACAAATAAAATAAACTAAAAAGAACAAACCGTCATCATAAAGATGTCTCAAAACAATTAACATAAAGATAAATATGACTTATCAACTTACAAATTAGTTAAATAAATAAGTAACAGCCGTTAAACGCAACCTTTGAGTTCATGATAAGAATAATCTAGGATAATAACTTTAAAAAGCATCATATTAGTCTAAAATACTTTTTTTAGTATCGAACAAATTGTTTTCTTATATGAGTACTAAACTTTCAATTTCGGACATTTTAAGTTATTTTGTGACATTTTTTCCCTTCAAATTGTTAAAAATCGAGGGGTAAAAATAACACAAAAGTACCTTTTTGTAATTACAAATGTTTTGTCAAGTATTTTCTAAAATTAAGAAAAAATATTAGTTAAAATATTTTTGTAATTAATATCAAAAAAGTTAAGACTTAATATCAAATTTCCAAATAGGCAACCATGATTGGATCCAACAGAACCGCACAAAGCAACTGATAAGAAAGCATGGCTCTAAACCTTAAAATGTCCGAATTTGAAAGACTAGAACCTCAAAAAGTCCGAATTTGAAAGTTTAGTACCCGTATAAGCAAAAAAATTTATTCAATACCCAGAAGAATATTTTTCAACAAGTATGATAATTTTTAAAGTTTTTATCCCAATAATCTATATAGTTAAAACAAAAACAAAATATGATCTCATATGAATTTTATAATTTAGAGTGCTTGTTGAAGAATATTTATAAAGTTATAATGAAAGAGTTAAGATTTCATATTAGTTAAAATATTTTTGTAATTACAAATGTTTTGTCAAGTATTTTCTAAAATTAAGAAAAAATATTAGTTAAAATATTTTTGTAATTAATATAAAAAAAGTTAAGACTTAATATCAAATTTCCAAATAGGCAACCATGATTCGATCCAACAGAACCGCAAAAAGCAACTGATAAGAAAGCATGGCTCTAAACCTTAAACAATAATTAGTAGACAGTGTGACATATAAATGATAACCATTTTCCTTCTTTTGTCTATGTGGGATGTTAGGAGCTTTCATGACAAAAGCGAATGAAGTACCTACATTCTCTCGAGTCATGCTTGTGATTCTATCAAATCAAGTAATACAAATCCCTACAAAACTTAAGATCATATTGAGCATCATTGACAAGATTAAAGACAAGCGACAAACTTCTAAGAGCTTAAACAGGTCAGAAAATAAACTTAGTAAAAAAAAGAGGTACATGTAAAACAAAAAATTGAGTGGTTATTTATTTTTTATTTTTTTTATTATTATTTTTTTTTGACGCATTACTCGTTTCTATCAAATGTGCTTAAAGATTATAAACCACCAAACCCGATGATGTACCGAGAATCAAATAAATTATGGTATAAATTAGCCAACCTAGCAGGAACATTACTACTTGCTCAGTTAGCCAACCGTTGCTGATAATGATTCTATATTTCATATAATCACTTAAGTATTGTGACTACCTGGTCTATTAAGGGTGCCCAAGGAACAAGATCAATTTAATATGAGGATTGAGGCTTAGTATAATAGAATCGATTTTATGATAACTAGAATGTAACTCACTTTAATGTGTGATTTTGAAACTCGCTAATGTTGTAGAATAGTTAGAGTGAAGGGTATCATGGCTAAGCTATGGCTCTTCATTTACCTCACATGTGCCACATCACTTTAATACACCCACTTAAAAATACCCCCAATCACAACTAACCCAAACCTCTTCACTTGAGCCCACCTACTCATTTTATTTCTTTTCTATATTTTTCAAACACAAATTCAAACATTTTAAACAACAAATTTAAAATTCATTAAAATAAAAACATTATAATATATTAAAAATTAAACGATCTGAAATACATAAATCATAAATCTTAATCTGAATACTCCCCGCATGCAGAATCATACGAGGGAGATATATAACCGGCAAATTCCTCGATGTTTACCAAAGCTTCCTGGTCTAGCGGAGATTCCCCAAAGTCGGCGATCGGGAAGTTGATGCACTGCACTAATTCACCGCTTTTGTTCACCCGATAGCTCCATTGATTTTGGTGCGATGTTGTTCGATACCATTTGAACACACCGCCACAACTTGTCAGCAATCTCGTCATCTTTGTGGGCTTCATCCTTCAGAAATTTGTCGATCACAACTTTTCGTTCAGGCGTAATGTCGTTGCAACTCTTGTAGTTTTCTCTCATTTGTTGCTTCTCTGCCCTCGCCTGCTCAAACAGATTGATGACGCTTATAGTAGTGTTTTTCGAGCCTCATCGTCGTTATTGCATTGATTTTGAACGTACACTCGCATATCTTCAACGGAATCGGAGACCGCAAGCCATAATAATCTTGTGTAAAGAGAAGTGTGAATTTTGAAGTTAAATTGTGTTTGAAAGAGAAGTGTGAATTATGTTTGAAAGAGAAGTATGAATTTTTTGTGTTAGTATGGGTATTATTTATATAGTGGGTGGGTTAAATATTTAAATTTGAAAAAATAAATAAAGGTAACCGTTCAAGGTGGACAACGGGTATATATTCAAAAATTGTTTTGTCATTTTGCATGTCGTTGGGGTATTTAAAACAAAACCGGCGAGCCACTTTGGTGTGGTGGCGAAGGCCGGCGAGAAGTGGCGAGGGATCCACGTTAGATTGGCGAGCTAAAATCGCCACGATACCCTTCACTCTTGGACAAGCATCAACCGACAGTTTTACTACTGGTCATTTTTTAGTAGTACTCTGACTAATGAGAAAGCGAATACGATTCACTCTTGTAAAATGTTATTCTTAGATTAGAGTGCTTTAAAAAAATTTATAATGATTGGTAATTAGATATCTTAGTTTTCACTTGAATAATCATTCTCCAACCTTCGCTTTTAACCACTCAGAATTTTAATAATTTTTTTTTTTTTTTTTTTCAAAAAAAAAAAAAAGTATTAAAATTCTGAGTGGAGATAGTTTTTGAGCATTTCGTCATCATTTTTTTAGTTTTAGTACGTGCCATTCATACTGGAGCATCGTATCATTCGTTAGTCAAACGTTTCGAGCCAATGCAATGGCTCAAGGCATTTGCATTTTTTTTTTTTTTTTTGTATTGTGAGTGTGTGGGTCGCTGTGAGGTATTTTGTGAGACCCATAATATGTTAGTGGTGTGTTATGTATATAGGGTGTTTTAGTTATTCGTATGTTATTGGGAGGTATATGATGTGACACTGAGGTGACATAGCAATAACGTGTTATTTGTATCTCCCTCACCTTGTACTCTTAGCTGTGTTTGTACAACCATAGAGAAGGTAATGTCATTGTCATCATAATGATGCCTGGTTAGAGGTCTATTGGTTCAAACTTTAAAATTCTAGAGTGCTTTCAAAAAAATTTGAACCAAAACCAAAACATGAAACTTTAAGCATCAACAAAGGAGGTGATGCACCCCAAACAAGTTTTATGATAAACCAAGTATAGTTATATAAAACATATTGTTAAACAACTCTGAATTTAAGAAATTGGATCTGCTTATGCTGTGTTTATTGGTGATTCTGGTTTACGATATTTTAGTAACGGATTGATCGTGATCTTGGTGCATCGCGGGTTATCTCATGTTTTCCATACGTGATAGAGGCTGATGTCGTGTGTTGTGTCGAGTATAAAGCATTGCACTTCATATCTTACATAACGAGCATAAAAAAAAACTATGCGAGATAGTTTAGTAAGCAATTAAATATTTTGACCACATTAATTGTGTTTTAGTTATGTGCAAGCTAATAAATCTTACTATAATAAGCAATGAGTACTACTAATTATAAAAGGCCTTTGTGCATTAAAAGATTGTATGATGTTGCAATATAAGAGGGAAATATTAAGATAATCATTACTATAGAGATTATTTTAAGCAGGATGAGTATGTTCATCTTTTCTTAGTTCTTATTTTGAGAGTTTTTTTAGGAGATATATATGCTCTACATATGTAGTATAAATAAAGATAACAAATTAGTTAAAAAAAACTCAATTACTAAACGCACTCTTTGATAAGAATAATTCATACGGTTAAAACAAAAACAAAAAGTGTTCTCATATATGTTACATAATTTAGAGTGTTTGTCGAAGAAGATTTATAAAGTAATAACGAAAAAGTTAAGACTTCGTATAAAAAAAATCAACACCTTTTTTGTAGACAAATGTTTTCTCCAATATTTTATAAAATTAAAAGAAAATATTTGTAAAAATATTTTTATAGTTAAAATGAAAAAAAAAAAGAAAAAAAAGTAAGATTTCATATTGTAGACAAATCTTTTGTCCAATATTTTATAAAATTAAAAGAAAATATTTGTAAAAATATATTTATAGTTAAAATGAAAATAAAAATAAATAAATAAATAAAATAAATTTAATATGGTTCGACCAGGCGTTCCGTAGACGGAATACAACAGACAACCAATATGAAAGCATGACACTAACCTTAAAACATCAACTTGGCAGACACATAGACATATAAATGATAATCATTTTCCTTCATTTGTCTATGTGGGATGGGAGTTAGTATGGCTTTCATGACCAGAAAACAATGAAGTGCCTACATTTTCTCTAGACTCATGATTGTGCTTTTTTTCTAACGAGTGCCATCCATAAGCATACTAAAGATCGTTTTTGGATTTACTTTGATTATTGATTCTAAGCTCCATGATAATCTCTAAGAAACGATGTAATTAGATACAAATCCTCCATGGAGTACTCTATCACCCACACAAAAGTTCATTCTTCGGAACAATATCAAATTAAGTTCATTCAATACATAATAATTGAATGACTACAAAAAAAAGTTAAGTATCATTTAAACAACAATGACGAGATAAAAAAAAGAGACAAACTTATAAGAGCTAAAATAACATAAGAACATAGATTTTGTTAAGAAAAGATACATGCTCAGTTAGATAGTTGTCATTCGCTGTCAAGGTCTCATCGAAACCATTGCTAATAATAATGCAATATTCATATAATCACTTATTTACTGCGACTATTAGTATTTAGTCTATTAAGGGTGCCCAAGAGAACAAGATCAATTTAATGTGAGGGTTGACGCTTAGTATAAAAGAATGGATTTTAAGATACTCGAAATCTACCTGTTCTTAAAATTACGATAACAAAAATAATTAAGTACCTACCTTTTATCTCTCGAGTCATGGTTGTGTTTTATTCTAATATAAGTACCATCCATATGCACATTAAAGATAGTTTATCTTCCGGATTTACTTTGATTATTGATGCTAAGCTCCATGATGATCACTAAGCTTACGATGTAATTAGATACAAATCCTCCATGGAGTACTCTGTCACCCACACCAAAGTTCTTTTTTCCAAACAATATCAAATCAAGTAATACGGAAATGTGAAATGACTATAGAAGCTAAGTATCATTTTGAACACCAATGACGAGATAAAAAAAAAAAACTTCTAAGAGCTAAAATAGCGCTGGAACATAAGTTTTAAGTTTTGTTAAGAGAAAGGTACTAATCCTTATATTCTGCAACTAATTAACGCACCCTTTGGGTTCTCGATAAGAATAATCTAGACAGTTAAAACAAAAACAAAAGATGATATCATATGAATTTCATAATTTAGCTTGTTGAAGAAGATTTATAAAGTTATAATGAAGATTTACTCGTGTTAGTACAACCTGAGAGCATATTGAAAAAATATTCAAAGTTTTCTTTCGTTAACATGAAACTTATAGCATACACAAAGGACGTGTGATACGTGTTGACATGTTGAAAGGGTCAACACTACAGTTTCTTTTATTGTTGCATTGTGGTCATCGTGTGTCCACATTTTATGCTAGTAAAATGCACGTTTTTATCCATGCAAGTTCTATTTTATAGGCTAGTGGGTTAAGTTGTTAGTTGTCATTTTGCATCTTTCATCTATATATGTAAGCTTTGCATTAGCAGCAAGTATGAATGAAAAAGAATATTGTTTCTAGTTTCTCTCTATTGTTCTTGGAGTCTTGCCCGCTTAATGGGGCCTTATCATCTCGTCTCGTATCTATTTCTTGGGAGATTGACCATCTCAAATCGGTCTCATATTAACGTGATGTGCCACAAACAAGTTTTATGATAAACCAAGTATAGTTATATAAAACATATTGGTACACAACTTGAATTGAACAAATCAGATGTGCTTATGTTGGCGGCTCTCCAGTGATGGTTCGAGTTTGGTGATTCTGGTTTACGGTTTTTTAGTATCGGATGCGATTTCTTAAATCATCGAATCGTGGATCATCCCATGTTTTTCCATATTGATACTATAAGCATTAGTTCTATTTTTTTAGTTAAAAGAACAAACAAAATAAGACTTCATACCAAATTTTCACGTGGCAACCGCCGGAGAGTTCTATTAGAACCACACCACAAAACCAACATGAAAGTATGATACTAACCCTAAAACATCATTTGTGAAGACAATTGGATATATAAATGATAGCCATTTTCCTTCTTTTGTCTATGTGGGATTGGGGATAGCATGGCTTTCATGACAAAAACAATGAAGTACCTACATTTTCTCTCAAGTCATGCTTGTGTTTTACTCTAATAAGTACCATCCATATGCACACTAAAGATCATTTTTGGATTTACTTTGATTATTGATGCTAAGCTCCATACCACTAAGCGACAATGTACTAGATGCAAATCCTTCATGGAGTTCTCTATTACCCACACCAAAGTTCATCTTCCAAACAATATAAAATCAAGTAATGCAGAAATGTGAAAAGACTACAAAACTTAAGATCATATTGAACCTCATTGATGAGATTAAAAACAAGCGACAAAATTCTAAGAGCTAAAACATGGTCGGAACATAAACTTTGTAATAAAAAGGTACATGTCAAACATAAAATTGCATGGTTATTTGTTTTTTTCAGCGCATTACTCGTTTCTATCAAATATTTTTTTAGATTATAGACCATTAAACCCGATGTACCGAGTATCACATAAATAATGGTATAGATTAACCAATCCACCAGGAACATTACTACCTGCTCAGTTAGATAGTTGTCATTCCTATCAAGGTCGGATCATTGCTGATGATGATGATGATATATTCATATAATTACAAAAGGTAAATCTGTAGAAATCTTAACATTGATCACGACTTAAACCATAATATATATTTGGTTATCACTTTTTGTTTTACTGATATCTGATCTCTGTTCAAGATTTTATCAACGAAGGCGGGGTTTATTAACAAACGATGATTCAAATATTGATTAATTAGAGTGTTAATTACATTGCTTTTAAATTGATGTTTTCCGCAAAGAGATTATAAACTAGATGTAGTCACAAGCACAACTATGGACGGACCTACATGGGAGCCGGGTGTGGCACGGGCCACACTCAATTTTGAGCTACAAAGTGTAAACTTTTTCGAAAAGTGTTACTTTTTAGTATGTGCAACACCCAGAATCATTTTCGTGTTACTTTAGTTTAGCCTGAAAACTATTTATGGTGCAAGTTTTATAGATTATAATAAAGAGAATTATAACAACCCTACCAGGCTACCAAAAGAAATTATGCAACACCCAACGAAAAATACTGAGTCCGTCCTTGACAACACTCTGGTAACAGATCTTCGTTCATGTTCAACCGTTGTTATAGTTGTTTATGAATATTACCATTTTTTTTGGGCAAATAAAAGTTTCATAATCTTTTTAGTGCTTGTTAAGAAAAAAATACGTGAAGTCAAGTTATATATGGAAAATCAAAACTTTATCTCAAAATTCCATAAAGGTTATTTGAAGTTCTCTTTCCGAGAATGTATTAAGAAGCACTTCAAGAAACTGATAACACTGATTACAAAGAACTGCTACCTATTACAAACGTGCAAATGCAGTTACAAAATACTCGTTCAAAGCCTTTTACTGGTTCAACCTTTACTAAAACATATACTATATGAAACCATAATGTATTCATGCAAATGCACCCATGCATGCATACGTGAACCTTGACATAAACGATTAATCCAACATTCACCCCTTAATCGTTTATTTCCTCGTTCACGTCAATGTTCAAGACCTTTCCCGGATACTCGAACTTCACCTCGGTCACATCCAAAGTCTTCTCTAACTCAACCCCTCTTTGAACATGTAACATGGCATCCCGTTAGACTCGTTCATTTCCATATCGACTTCTCCCGGATCCACGGCCTCTTCCTCGGCCACATCCAAAGCCACCCGATTTGAACTTCCAACGCCATAATGTTCACACTACGTTGATTCTTCATTGTTCCTGACTTTTCCCGGACTCACGGCCTCTACCTTTGTCAATCACGTCCAAAGCCTCCAACCACCCGACTGTTTTTGTCACCACACAGAACCCGTTTGCTCATAACACTTCTGTGACACGAGAGCGTTATTCCACCAATCAAGAAAACAAAGCCACCCGCTTCTACCGTTTTCTTTAAAGCCCGGCAATTGAATCAAAGCAACCTGCTTTTCCCGACTCTTCCCGTCCGTTTATCCTACGAACTGGTTAATCTCTTCATTTTCCGGTGACCTACAATCTATTGCCTTCTATGTCTTTGCTTTATGACAGCTTCAACCTTTTTTCGATCAAACCCGTTCCAAGAGCCCTATTCCACCGACCAAGAATAACAAGCTTCAAGCTTTACCGTCTTCTTGAACCCGCAAAACGACCAAAGCCAAAGCCACTGCTTTGGCGGACCGTTCGTTAAACTTTTCACGTACCTCCGCCGGTTAGTCTCTTCAACACGGAACAACTGATCAAAGGTAGCTTACACCCCTTCCATGAACCTGTGATCATAACATCACAACCTTTTGATCATGAATAACAGCTACGGACCACCTATGTTTATCGCCGGTCACCCCCGTCGTCTTGAACGGTACTCCCCGTCTCCCCCACGATAACGTAGTCCCGAAACACCTTATCGGTCTCCATCTTCTACTGTAAAACAGTCCCGATGACAGCCCCTGTTGTCCATGCTTCCGCTGCGATGGCAGCCCCGCACCCGAAGGCTCCTCACCTTCGAAAGTCGACTCTCAAACCCGCCCTAATCGAACGAAGCTCTGATACCAAATGTTGGTTATCAGCCTCCTTAATCTCAGACTCAAACCCACTGTCACACCAATCAAAACAGCAAGATGGGTTTTTCCAAAGGTTTGTATATAAAAAGATAGAAACTAATTACATTGATTACAAAGAACTACTACCTATTTATAGACTAAATGTTAATCTATCCTAAAGACTAGGAAACATGTGACCACTTCTACAAACGTGCAAATGCAGTTACAAAAAACTCGGTCAAAGCCTTTTACTGGTTCAACCTTTATTAAAACATATACTCAATCCATCCCAAATTATAAGTCCATTTTGACTTTTTCAAAGTCATTTTATACCAACTTTGACTTTAATTATTTCTTTTAGCGTTATATAATACTTGTTGTAAAATATATAAATGGAAATGTGATTTAAATGCATTTTCATTTGTATACGTTTCATCAAGTATTATATAACACGAAAAAAAATAATTAAGGTCAAATTCGGAAGAAAAAGACTTTGAAAAGTCAAAAATAGACTTATAATTTGGGACGGAGAGAGTACTAGATATGGAACCATAATGTATTCATGCAAATGCACCCATGCATGCATACGTGAACCTTGACATAAACGATTAATCCAACACTCTCCAGTTGTTAAACGACATATCAAGCCGATAAAGTCCAAAAGTGACGGCAACGATGACGGGAGTTCACAAAAGATGAAGTTATTAGAAAGGAGCAAAAATTTTAGGGAAGTTAAATTAGAGAGATCATGTGTAGGGTTTTAAGTTGGAAAATCCAAGGGTTTCTTTTTTTTTTTCTTTCTTTTTTTTTATTTTTTATGGATCTTATAATAAAAAATATAAAAAAATAATAAGACAAAAAAAATCAAAGGGGTTTTTTTTTTTTGCGTGTTTGAAGATGATAGTGAATTTTCGGATATGGATGATTTGAGGATGATTTAAGACTTTATAATTTTCAATTATGGTATGTGAATGGATATGTGTGATGACAAGTGGGCTCAAAATAATGTCATAGAATCTAATCGGTCATATTACCTATTTGTGCCTATTGTGACAGGTTACAATGTCAAAGTCCCTTATCTATAATTGAAATTTTGGAAGAGTTTATAACGAACTCGTGGACTTAACCCATAAAAGTTGACACCTATTTATTTGATAGAAAAATGTTTTGTCTAGTATTTTCTAAAATTATGAGAAAATATTAGTAAAAATATTTTTATAGTTAACATAAAAAAGTTAAGACTTCGTATCAAATTTTCATGCTAGTCAATATGTGTGTTCCTTCCTAAACACCGGAACACATCACAGCAACTAATATGAAAGAATGACAATAACCTTAAAACAACAAACAAGAAGATTGTTGGATATATAAATGATAACCATTTTCCTTATTTTGTTATGTGAGATGGGAGTTAGCATGCCTTTCAGGACAAGAACAAAGAAGTGCCTAGCTTTTCTCTCGAATCATGCTTGTGTTTTATTCTAATAAGTACCATCCATACGCACATTATAGATCATTTATCTTCTACAATCACTACAACATTGAATTCACTCTCCCAAACAATATCAGATAAAGTAAATATAAAAATAGAAGTTACTACCAAACTTTGTCAAGAAAAAGGTACATGTCAAACAAAAAATTGAATGGTTATTAATTTTTTTTTCATTACTCGTTTCTATTAAATGTGATTTTACCTTATAAACCACCAAACCCGGTGCACCGTGAATCAGATAAATAATGGTATAGATTAGCCAGCCTACCGGGAACATTATAACTTGCTTAGGTAGATAGTTATCATTCGCTGTCAAGGTCTGAGATGAAGATGCTAATAATTAATGAATTAATGTGACCACATAGTCTACTAAGGATACCCAAGAGAACAAAGATCAACTTAATATGAGGCTTAATATATTGTTTATTGTGTACATGCTCTATTCAATATGCATAGAAATAAATTTACTGAATCCAAAATCACTTAATTAAGTCTCAATTCAGTGACAACGACAAAAACTTTGAGTTGCACTCTTCAAAGCTGATGCAAGTCTCACTATCATTTTACCCACTTATGGAATCTCCGAAATCACTTAATTAAGTCTCAATTTAGCGTATGATTCAGGTGATTGGATCATGTAATGATAATGATGTTAATACCATTTTCTTGTTAAGATTTATGCTTATGCTTTAGTTGTTCAATGTTTTGTAGGTACAAGTTCAAAGGCTAAGGATAAGGGTAAATAACCTATGGAGTATATGTTGTCGGAAGCTCGTCTATGTTGTTTAGAGATGGGAAGTCTTTTGAATCTATGTTATGATCCAATGTTGAACCTCTCTTTCGTTAAGTAACGAATGTCTTTGTATAAAATCATGATTACCGTATGTAAAGGCTCAGTAAACAATGGTTTATAAAACGGGTCATATAGTAAACCCGTAGTAATGTTTTGTGTTTTGAGACTAGTATGTTAACTGGAAGTTTATGTATTTGTTCTAATAGCTGTTTTTTGGAAATTTTCTAATGATAATAACTACTCGTACGTAATAAAATGATTTTTTAAAAATGGGGCATTTCACAGTGTGCAATCTTGAAATACATTGTCTAAACCGAAATTTGAGTAATTAGCCAATCATTTGTCTAAACCATGATGGACAAAAATGGTATTCTCCTATTCGGTAATCTCAATTTGGATGTGACGTGAAAAGTATGTGAACGTTATAGCAATTATTTGCTTCTTCGTAGGTTAAAGTAATAATGATTTTACCATCTATAAACATAAGTCTTGACACATAAACTGAAATTACACTCGACCAAAACGAAAAGTTTTGCAGAAGTTTAACTTTACTGTAAATAACATGCTTCTACTCGAGTCATACGCGATCACTATAATGTGTTCACAGCTAAAGTTCATGTTGTAGCATAATTTATGTCGGCAACCACTTTTACATTTGTAAAGTTCATCTGAATTCATAGTTACGTTATTCTAGCAGTCTCATATGGTTCTTTAGTAAGATTGGTTTGTTAATACTCTTCAAAAAATAGACTTTATTGCAACCAACCGCAACCTGTGGCCAACAATAACCAAGTTGCATCGCAACATCTTTTTTAATCAGTTGTATCATCACTTTCTTATTGAAATAGGGGTTATCCAATCCGGCACCTATGAATCAAAAAGTTGCTATTCGATTTTACTCTTTCCGCTGACATAAAACCAAACTGATGCAATCTCTGTGAAAGCTAAGATCATATTCAACAGCAATGACAAGAAACAAGGCATAAAAATCGTGTTCACGTTGTTCTGAGGGGGTGTTTTTTTAAGCTTATATGTGGTCTTATGAGATTATTTGATTTCGGCTTATATTTCATATATAAGCCTAAGTTTTTCGGCTTATTTCAAAACTGTTGGGCTTATATAAGTTTATCATATTAGAGTAAACTTATATAAGCCCACAAGTCTCAAAATAAATCGGAAAATTGAGGCTTATGAAATATAAGCTAAAACACAAATAAGCTCATAAGCCACATATAAGCTTAAACAAACACCCCTTAGATGTGGGGTAAGACAGTTGGAGCATGTATCATGTAACACAGATAAAGGATATATGAGATCACTACCCAAGTCGATTGGTTAAACAAGTAGCCGGAGCTGTTTGAATAACACAAACTTTTAAGAAAAAATATTAGTGAAAAAAATATTTTTAGTTAAAATTTAAAAATTAAAACTTAATATCAAATTTTCAAAAGAGTAGTATTGAAATTTCGTTGGCAAGAAACCACAATGCAACCAATTTGAAAGCATGACATTTGTACGAAAGTATAGGCAACACAAGATGAACAATAAAACCTTTATTCAGATCTAAGCTGCAATAGTCAGCTTAGATTAAGTTTACAATAGTATCCAAATATTACAAGGTTAGATTAATGTCAATGAGACAATAATCATGTAAATGTAAAGACAAGACAAGATCAATTGAAAGATGATCGAAAAAAGAAGAGAGTGATACAAAAGACTGCACACTCAAGTGTGTGTAACCCTAGATTAAGGGACTTATTAAATAGGAGATTAAGTATCACTAAGAACCTCTAACGGCTATAATTGACTCATCAGCGAAGCGATGAAAGCTTTAGCAGAAATGAACACCTTGGAACTTTAAATCTTTTATCCTTTGTCCAAGTTTAACCCACGTAATTAATCACTGCAATGAACCATAACTAGAAAGCCATTAGCAATTGATAGAATGATATGTTTGCCACAGATTATCACCCCAAAAATTAACATTCCCCCTTAATCACATGAGCAAACATATCAAACAATATCAATTTTTCACACAAAAATTTATGCTGATAGACTGGGAGGTTCTTTGTGAGTATGTCTGCAGTTTGGTTTGAAGAGCCAATCTTTTTAGCATTTATAACACCTCTAGCAATTTTTTCCCTGATGAAGTGAACATCAATTTCAAATTGTTTTGATCTTTCATGGAAAACACGGTTGACAACAAGTTGTAAAACAGATTTGTTGTCACAGAAAAGATTGACAGGAAGATTGATATCAACTTTTAGATCTTTTAGGATTTTTTAAATCCAAATGATTTCACGAGCTGGCAGATAGACATAGATCTATACTCATTCGTGGAAGATTTTGAAAGAGTGTTTTGTTTTTTACTTTTCCATGAGATTAAACAATCATTGAAGAAAACACAATAACCTGTGACAGATTTTATGGTTTTCTTGCATTTGGCCCAATCAGCATCACTATATCCTTCGGATGATTATCGAGTTCTTTGGCGTACCTTAGACCTTTCACGGAGCTCCTTTTAGATATCTCGAGACATTGAGGGCACATTCCAGATGAGACTTTAAGGGAGAATGCATATATTGTGCAGACAATGAACCACGAGTATGAGATGTCAGGTCTTGTATGGGTGAGATAGATAAGTTTCTCAAGTAACCGATAACGATGATGTTGACAAGCAAGGGTCATCAGTGGGAATGTATGGAAGCACAGAGTTGGGTTCCATAGGAGTGGACCAGAGTTTGCACCCAAGAGACCAAATTCTTTGAGGAGTTCAAGACAGTATTTTCTTTGAGAAAGACAAATGTCATTCCAGTTTTAAAACCTCAATGCCAAGGAAATATTTTAGATTTCCCAAGTCTTTGATATGAAATTTGGATTTCAGAAACTCTTTAAAAAGATTTATCTCATTAATACGTTTCAGTAAGAACAATATCATCCACATAAACATGCAGAGCAATAAACTTGTTATTCTCTGTTTTGGTGAACAAGGAGTGATCATTAACAGATTGAACAAAGTTATTTTCTTTTAAAACACTGACAAGTTTTTCATTCCATTTCCTAGGAGCTTGTTTTAGGCCATATAGAGACTTGACAAGTTTACAAACTTTATTTTATTGTTCTCATTACAGAACCCCTTGGGAATGGTCATATAGATATCCTCATCAAGATCTCCATACAAGAAAGCATTGTTAACATCAAGTTGGAAAAGAGGCCATTTGTTTTTCATTTCTAAGGCAATAAGACATCTAACAATAGACATTTTCACAACAGGGGAAAAAGTTTCATCATAGTCTATTCCTTCCCTTTGGTTATAGCCTTTAACAACTAATCTAGCCTTGTATCTATCAACTTCACCATTGGCTTTATATTTGATTTTAAAGATCCATTTGTACCTAATAGGAGTTCTATTAGGAGGTAGATCAGTTATGTCCCAAGCATGGTTTTCATTTAAGGCCTCAATTTCAGAATTCATAGCATCAACCCAATTACTATCAAGGATATCTTCTTCATAACAGGTAGGTTCAATACTTTTATTAAGACTAGATGCAAAGCAGTAATTATCTTTGTTAAGATTAGAGTAATTAACAACCTTTTCAACACCATATTTGACTTTTTCTTCTACAATAAAGTCGTTAAGATTCTTGGGCAACTTAGAGACTCTGGTTGACCTTCTAGCGTAGTGGTCGGCAAGCCTCTTTCTTGTTCAGCAGAGTCAGGTGTAGTATCAGCAGAATCAGAAGATGCATTAGCAGGATGTGATTCATGTGATATGGTGCCCTCAGGGTGTGTATTATCATCTATAGATGTTGCAACTGGTTCGTCAATCCTAGTAGGATGACTTACCACTGTGCCATCATAGGATGTCACTCTCCCTTCATCATTGGGACTTGTTTGTGAGTCAAAGAAATTTTTGTGATTTAAATCTTTTGGTACAAAAGTTTCAACAAAAGGTTTTGACAAAGTATTTTTCATTTTGAAGGGAAAAACAGTTTCATAAAATTTGACATCTCTGGAGTAAAAAATATTTTTTGTTTCTAGGCTCAAGAGTTTATAGCCTTTCTTCTCATTTGAGTAACCAATAAGGACACTTTTTTCAGACCTACTGCCAAATTTATCAGAGATGTTGAGAATGGTGGCATAGTATAAGCAGCCAAAGACTCTAAGGAGAGAGAGTGAAGGGTCATGCCCATACACAAGGAAGAAGGGGGACTTGCCAGACAGAACTGAAGGTAACCTGTTTTATGACATAGGCAGCAGTTAGAACACATTCAGACCAAAGATTTGGAGGTAATTCCTGAAACATAAGGGATCTAGCTACATTAAGGAGATGCCTATGTTTCCTTTCTGCAATACCATTTTGTTGTGGTGTATAAACACAAGAGGTTTGATGTAAAATTTCTTTTTCATGGAAAAAATGTTGAAGTTTATTATTGACAAATTCTGTCCCATTATCACTTCTAAAAATCTTGACATTGTGTTCAAATTGATTTGATAGCATATGAGTAAAGTTAACAATGGAAACATAAACATCATCCTTCCCCTTATGCATATAAACCCACACTGCCCTGAAATAGTCATCAACAACTGTTAAAAAATATTTGTAACCAACTCTGCTAGTGACTTTATATGGTCCCCATACATCAAGATGGACAAGTTGACCAATTTTTGTTGATTTATGTTCACTTAGAGGGAATGGAATGGTTCTCTGGTTTGTTTAGCTTTATTACAAGTATCACAGAGATGATCAGTTTCAGATGTACTATCAAATTTAAGAGTGGGTTTAAGTATGTGTAGGACTTGGTCAGAGGGATGACCAAGTCTTTGATGCCAAAGATTTTTAGAAACATGACAAACAGATATGCAGTTATTAGAAATAATCTTACATGTAGAATCAATATCAAACATATATAACCCATTGTATTGTTTACCAATCCCCACAATCCTTTTTGATGTAAATCCTGTATATAGCAATTAGATTCATTAAACCCAACAAACATCTTATTGTGTCTAGCAATTTTATGACAGACAGTGAGGACTAACATTGTACTCAGGAACAACAAGTACATAAAAAAGAGTTAAGTCATTATTGACCTTTAAATCACCAATTTTAGTAATTAAGGCACAGTACCGTTGGGATGTCCAACAGTTAAGCCAAGATTTGAAATGTTAACAACATTGATTAAGAAATTTTCAGAACCGTCATGTCTGATTTGCACAGAATCAACAATCCAACCAAGTGATGTTTCCGGATAGAGTTTTTGTGTTGTTAAAAAATTTATTAAAGTTTACATTAAACTTGACACTGCCATTAAAGAAGGTTCCTGAAAATTTTTACCTGCCAAGTTGGCATTAGCAGATGACACATTGTTGTCATTGAGAAGACTCATAAGTCTGGAGAGCTATTCATTAGACAAAGAAACAGGAGAGTTGCTAGCACTATTATCGGTGACATGATTAGTTTAGTGAAACATTGTTACTACTGAAAGGTTTACCATTAAAATTCCTTTTAACATATCCAGCAGGATAACCAACAAAATCATAACATCTATCAACAAGTGTGACCGGTTTTTGCAATTAGTACATTTGAGATTCATGTTTGGTCCTCTGCTATTTGAGTTGTTACCATTATTAAAACCAGAACCTTTGTTGTTAAAGCCTTTTTTGTTATCAAAAAAATTTCCACCATCATACGTTTTTTCAGCAAAGGCTGTAGCATTGGGTTTAGCAGAGCTATTCCCAGATGAAACATTTATGTGAGATTCTTCTCCAGAGACAATAGAAAAAGCAGTTTTGACATTAGGTAAAGGATCTATGGTTAAAATATTGCTTATGATGGGTACATAGGAGTCATCAAGACCCATAAGAAATTGCATTAACTTGATTAGCTGATTATGTTTTTCAAAATGTTTTGCAGCCTCACACGTGCAGGGAGGCAGGCTGATCATACAATCAAATTGTTTCCACAAAGAGTTAAGGTTGTTATAATAATCAGCAAGAGATGACCCACTTTGACTAAGAGAGTTTATATTTTTATGCAAATTAAAGATAGCTGAACCATCAACCTTATCATAGGTCTCTTTAAGATCATTCCACATTTCATAAGCAATTTTAGCATATATAGCACACATAGTTCAGGAATTGAGAGAATTAAGAATCAAGTAACCACAACAGAGTTACAAGTATCCCATTGATTAGCAAGACTAGGATTTGAATCATCTCTTATCACAGTACCATCAATAAACCCTAACTTATTATGGTTCCTTAAAGCAAAAGTCATGGCCATATTCCATATTTTATAATTTTCAGTTTCAGTGAGTTTAATAAAAATAATGGGAGTACCATTGGTATTGTTGGGGTGTAAATACAAAGCATCACCAAAGGACAAGCTTTTCGGTGAAAGAACCACCACCACCAATATTATCATCACCAATAGCCATAATGCAAACAATAAAATAGACAGATATAATAAGACAGACAAGGAATCACAGACAGAGATAATAATAAGAGCAAATAGACAAATAAATGAGACATTGTATATAAGAAACAACAAGCACCAAGCCTGTGGACTAGGGTAAACCGAGGCAGGTATTCGTACCACTCAAAGGTGGCAGATCAAGATGTTAGTCTACCCGTTTGCACCCACAAGACTTAAGTACTGTATGTTTGAAGAAAGGATAAGACTTAGACTTACAGAGAAATATGCAGTGGAAGAACAAGTCACAATTACCCTAGATTCACTTAGTCTAGGGCTAATTGTAAGCGGAAGATAACCAGTGATTACGCCAGTGGCAATAACCCCAAACCACCAATTTGTTGCCGAAGAGAATCAATGAGCATGAAGCTTTGATACCATGTACGAAAGTATAGGCAACACAAGATGAACAATAAAACCTTTATTAGATCTAAGCGCAATAGTCAGCAGATTAAGTTTAATAGTATCCAAATATTACAAGGTTAGATTAATGTCAATGAGACAATAATCATGTAAATGTAAAGACATGACAAGATCAGTGAAATGATCAGAAAGAAAAGAAGAGAGTGATACAAAAGACTGCACACTCAAGTGTGTGTAACCCTAGATTAAGGGACTTATTAAATAGGAGATTAAGTATCACTAAGAACCCTCTAACGGCTATAATTGACTCATCAGCAGAAACGATGAAAGCTTCAGCAGAAATGAACATCTTGGAACTTTAAATCTTTTATCCTTTGTCCAAGTTTAACCCCTGTAATTAATCCTGGAATGAACCATAACTAGAAAGCCATTAGCAATTGATAGAATGATATGTTTGCCACAGATTATCACCCCAAAATTTAACAACATTGAACCTAAAAAAACTTGGATATATAAATGATAACCATTTTCCTTCTTTTATTTATGTGGGAATGAGACTTTGGCTATGAAAGTGATTAAATGTGTTTGTATTGTGGGCCCAGTAATGAAATGTGTATATAATAGTCATAGATTCATTACACACCAATTTGGTGTCTATAAGATCCATTCCCACGGGCCACTCTTTTCCACTACAAAATTTAAATATCTATACAATTTTTTATACCATATTTTATCAACCAAACATTAACAATCGTAATGATACACTTTTTCATATCCATTGTTATTCTACCCCATACCAAATCCGATACATTCCTAGCAACAAACCAAACGTTCCCTTAGTTGTCATGCTTGTGTTTTATTTAGTAAGTACCATCCATATGCATACTAAAGTTCATTCTTCCAACCAATATCAAATCAATACTCCATAATACACAATTGTGAAATCACTACAAAACCAAAGATCGTATTCAACATCATCGACGAGATATAAAAAGCGACAAACTTCTTAGAGCTAAAACAGGACCAGGACATATAATTTGTAAAAAAAAGGTACATGTTAAACAAAAAAATTGAATGGTTATTAGTTTTTTTTTACGCATTACTCATTTCTATCAAATATGCTTTTAGATTATAAACCACTGAACCCAATGTACTTATAAACCACTAAACCCGATGTACCGAGAATCAGGTAATTTATGGTATAAATTAGCAAACCTAGCAGGAACGTTACCATTTGCTCAGTGTGATAGTTGTTATTTGCTCTCAAGGTCTGACAGAAACCATTTGTAATGATGATGCTATATTCATATAATCACTTAAGTACAGTGACTACTTAGTCCACTAAGGATATCCAAGAGCAAAAAACATCAATTTCATATGAGGATGGAGGCTTAGTATAACAAAATCGATTTTAAGATACTCGAAACCTACCTATTCGTAAAATTCTAATATCATAACTAGGATGTAACTCACATTAATGTGTGATTTTGAAAATTCAGTAATGTTGTATAATAGTCAGTCAAGCATAAACCGACAGTTTTACTACCGGCGGTCATTTTTTACTAGTACTCTGACTAACGCGAAAGCGATTGGAATTCCCTTTTGTAAACGCTGTTCTTAGATAATAATGATTGGTATAGTAGTTAGATATCTTTGTTTTTACTTAAACGATTATTCGCCAGCCTTTGTTTGTGGAGTATTAAAAGTCTGAGTGGAGAGAATTTTTTAGCATTTCATCATCATTTTTTTCGTTTTAGTACGTACTCTTGGGGGTATGAACTTGATAAGCTGGGTAGTACATTTACGCAAACTTGTATTATTACTCGTGTTTGTACAACCTCAGAACAAGTCTATTGAAAAAAATTTGAAAGTTTTCTCTTGTTGCAAGAGTAAAGCCAATGTCATTGTCATCAAAATGATGGCTGGTTAGAGGTCTATTGGTTTAAATTTGGGGATACTCCATGTGTAGGCGTTATTGTTGGCATTTGAAATTAAAAAACCCAAGTTTAGTTATATAAAACATATTGTTAAACAACTCCGATTGAACAATTTGGATCTGCTTTCGTTTGCAGCTCTCCAGTAATGTCTTGATTTTATTGGTGATTCTGGTTTCCGGTTTTCTAGTTTCGGATTTGAATGCTTATATTGACGAATCGTGGGTTATCTCATGTTAAGAATAATCTATATAGTTAAAACAAAAACAAAAAATGTTCTCATATGAATTTCATAATTAGAGTGCTTGTCCCGTATTTTGTAAAATTAAGATAAAATATTAGTAAAACTATATCTATATTTAAAATTATAAAAATCAAGACTTCATATCAAGTTTCTATTACTCCAGTAAGATGAGTTCTGTTAGAACCACACCATGCAAGATAAATAGAAGCATGACACTAACCCTAAAACAACTTATAGGTAGACAGTTGGATATATAAAGAATATTCATTTTCTTTCTTTTGTTTTTTTGGGATGGAAGTTAGCATGGCTTTCATGACAAAAATAATGAAGTACCTACCTTTTATCTCTCGAGTCATGGTTGTGTTATATTCTAATATAAGTACCATTCATATGCACATTAAAGATACTTTATCTTCGGGATATACTTTGATTATTGATGCTAAGCTCCATTATGATCACTAAGCAACGATGTAACTAGATACAAATCCTCCATGGAGTACTCTCTCACCCACACCAAAGTTCTTTCTTCCAAACAATATCAAATCAAGTAATACACAAATGTGAAATGACTACAGAAGTTAAGTATCATTTTGAGCACCAATGTGAGATAAAAATAGCGACAAACTTCTAAGAGCTAAAATGCAAGTCTCACTTTCTTTTACGCTTATAAGTTTGTCAACAATAAATAGATTAGGCTAGTACATGACTACCGCGACGGATCAACTATAATCTTCCCATTTTAAGGGCTGCATTTGGAAAATTTAGTGCACTTGTGGGATTAGTTCACACCTTGAAATGGGTTAGGAGGTTGCAGTGTACACCCATAAGGTCCATGAACACCATGACTCTAATAGTGGTTTGTATTGGTAGTGCTAGTAGAAAGTGCGCTGGTGGTGAGAAATCTTGCTTGTGGAAATCTTTGCTTGTGTTTTCAGGATGTGATGGTGTTTCCAGCGATAGAAGCTGTGTTTCCAAGTGGTGTATCCACTGCTAGTGCTATGAAAGTACTGCTTATGGAAAGTACTGCTAAATGGCAGTTACAACTGCATTATGACCACGTTTAATTGGTCATGTAACCACTAACGGCTATAATGAGGATAATTATGAGGCTATTAATGGGCCGATTAATTCCATTGGAATAGCTCAAGAGTAACCTCCTATAAATAGGAAATCTGATTATGCATGAGACACACACAGAAAACGTAAACACTTATTAGCAAAAGGGTTATAGAATTGTGCCTAATTCTCTAACTGCATTTGGTTTTATCCCAAGTAGATACGTGATACCCGGCATTAGGGTCGAATAGTTTACTTTGGAAAGTGATCACACGATTCCAAGTGATATCCGGTAACCACCTAGTGGTATTGCTACTGTCATTGATTGTCTTAACCCTGTTCTGGGACATACACCCTAACAATCAAAGTAAACTATTTGTGAGAATCAATGGCTCACTGCCGCAATGAAACACATGGCTTCAAACTTTGCTAAGCTGGACAAGTTTGAAGGAGTGGACTTTAGGAGGTGGCAGAAAAAGATGCACTTCTTGCTTTATCAAGCATGAGTGGTGTATGTGCTAACCACACCTATTCACGATGATGGTGATGATGCTCGTGGAGCGGTCGGGAGGAGGAGCAAATGGGAGAATGATGACTACATAGCGAGAGGTCTTATTCAGATGGTATGTCTGATTCTTTGTTTGATATTTATCAGAACTTTGAGTCTTCCAAAGAACTGTGTGATTCCTTGGATGCCAAATATATGGCTGAGGATGCATCAAGTAAGAAGTTCCTTGTTAGTAATTTCACAAATTACAAAATGACTGATTCAAGACCAGTTATGGAACAATACAATGAACTTCTTGGAATACTTGGAAGGTTTACACAACACCAAATGAACATGGATGAGGCTATCAAAGTCTCGTGTGTCATTGACAAACTCCCTCCTTCATGGAAAGATTTCAAGCATACCTTGAAACATATGAAGGAGGAGTTAACTCGTGTTGAGTTGGGCAGTCATGCGCACATTGAGGAATCTCTCAAGGTGCAGGATAATGACAAGCCAAAGAGTAGCAATGCTGCTGGTGCATCTGTTGTCAATATGGTGGAGCATAACAACTCCACCAGGTACAATGACAACAAAGGCAAACGCAAATATCATGATAACACAAGGGCATATCCAAACAAGAAGGCAACACCTACTTGTTGGAAATGTGGCAAAATTGGTCACATTAAAAGGGTGCAAAGGGTGTTAAAATTGGTGGTAAAGCCAATGGATCAGGCACTAATGGTTCAGGGGGTGGTGGTTCAGCCAACTCACTGAAAGGTCAGAATATGTTTAATAAGTCTTTTCAGATTTATTATGTTACATATGTATCTGAATCTTTTATGTGCAGGATGATGATGTTGCGTGGTGGGTTGACTCTTGTGCAACAGTTCATGTGTGCAAAGATAGAAGCTGGTTCAAGACTTATGAGTCACTGAATGATGGTTCTATTCTTCACATGGGAAATGAGTCAACAGCCTTGGTGCATGGTCGTGGTTGTGTAGATCTTAGGTTTAGTTCTGGAAAGATTGTAACTTTGTTTAATGTTATTCATGTTCCTAATATAAGGAAAAACTTGGTTTCAAGTAGTGTTTTGAATAATCATGGATATAAACAAGTTATTGAATCTGATAAATTTGTTCTTTCTAAATGTGGTGTTTTTATTGGTTTTGGTTATTTATGTAATCAAATGCTCAGGCTTAATATTACTGTAGCGGTGTTATTTAGACTTTGTGACCACATATATGTCAGATGATTCTACCCTTTGGCATGCTAGACTTGGTCATGTTCACTATAAAAGAATGCAAGATATGTCTAGGGATGGTTTAATCCCTGCTTTTGACATGGACACTGAAAAGTGTAAAACTTGCATGTTGACCAATATTACCAAGAAACCCTTTGAGGTGTTAGTCGAGACTAAGCTCTTGGAGAGTGATACATTGACACATGTGATTTGCATGCCACTCCTTCTTTGGGGAATAAGAAGTACTTTGTGACATTTATTGATGATGCTTCTAGGTTTTGTTATGTTTATTTGTTACATACAAAGGATGAAGCATTAGATAAATTCAAAGTGTTTAAAACTGAAGTTGAATTACAACTTGCGTCTTTGATCAAAAGATTAAGGACTGATAGGGGAGGTGAGTACATGGATACTCAGTACTTTCAGTCTGTTGGTATTATCCATGAAACTACTGCTCCTTATACTCCTCCGCAAAATGGTATTTCTGAAGGAAAACAGGTTGCTGAGGATGGTTAATTCCATGTTGTCCTATTCAGGACTGAGTCAAAGGTTCTGGGGTGAAGCTATGTTAACAGCTTGCTATTTATTAAATAGGGTTCCCAACAAAGGAACAAGGTTACCCCTTATGAACTCTGGACTAAAAGGAAACCCAACCTGAACTATCTCAGGGTCTGGGGTTGTAGGGCTGTTGTAAGACTCCTTGATCCAAAGCAAAAGACTTTAGGTGAAAGAGGCATTAGCATCTTTGTTGGATATGCTAAGCATTCCAAGGCTTTTAGGTTCTATGTTATTGAACCTAATGAACATGTTTCAGTTAACACAATAATTGAATCAAGGGATGCAGATTTTGATGAGAATAGATTCTCATCAGTCCTAAGACCAAGTCAGAGGATTCCTAATGGAACTCATGACCTTTGGTGTATCAGAGGTCCACGATGATGAACCATCGTGGTCCCTGATGAGGGTTGTGGTTCAACAACCTGAACCTGTGCTCGGGGAAGAGCAAAAGGTCGGGACTCCAAAGTCATTTGGACCTGAGTTTCAACTATACTTAGTTGAAGGTACCAGGGATGAGGTCTCGGACCAATACTCCTATTGCTTCATTGTTGAGGATGATCCCAAGACATTTGAATAAGCAATGAAGTCCCGAGATATTGCTTTGGGGAAAGCAATAAATGATGAGATGGATTCCATCATGGGCAACAACACTTGGGTGTTGGTTGATCTACCACCAGGATGCAAACCTCTAGGTTGCAAATGGATTTTCAAAAGGAAAATGAAGGTAGATGGAACTATTGAAAAGTTCAAGGCTAGACTAGTTATTCAGGGCTTTAAACAAAAGTCAGGGATAGACTATTTTGATACTTATGCCCTGTGGCTCGTATCAGTACCATAAGACTGCTGATTGCTATGGCATCTAATCACAATCTGATTATTCATCGGATGGATGTGAAGACAGCTTTCTTGAATGGTGAATTGGAAGAGGAGGTTTATATGAACCAACCTCGGGGCTTCATCATGCCTGGCAATGAAAACAAGGTGTGTAAACTGATTAAGTCTCTTTATGGACTTAAGCGGGCACCTAAGCAATGGCATCAAAAATTTGATGAAGTGGTTTTGTCTAATGGTTATGTTCTTAACCAAGGTGACAAATGTGTATATAGCAAATTTGATGAATCTGGTAAAGGAGTCATCATTTGTCTATATGTTGATAACATGTTGATCTTTGCTGGACTAAAATCAGGTTGACTGACGACAAAGGAATTTTTGTCATCAAGGTTCTCCATGAAGGACATGGGGGAGGCTGATGTTATCCTTGGTATAAGGATTAAACATGAAATTAAAAGAATTTCTATCTCTCAGTCTCATTATATTGAGAAGTCTTGAGGAAATTCAATTACTTTGATTGTACTCCAGTGAGTACACCTATGGATACTTGTGAGAAGCTGATGCCTAATCATGGCAAGGCTGTATCTCAACTTGAGTACTCTAGGGTAATTGGTACACTTTGATGTATGCCATGACTTGTACAAGGACTGATATTGGTTTTGCAGTGGGAAAATTGAGCAGGTATACTAGTAATCCTAGTGCTCATCACTTGCAAGCAGTTCAAAGGGTACTGAAGTATTTGAAGAGAACTATGAATTATAGTCTCTCATATACTGGTTACCCATCGATGTTGGAAGGATACGATGCAAGTTGGATCGTTAACACGAGACAATTCGTCTACCGTGGCTGGGTATTCCTACTTGGTGGAGTGCAATTTTGGGCATCCAAGAAGCAAACTTGCATCACCAGTTCAATAATGGAATCTAAATTTGTGGCTTTAATTTCTTTGGTAAAGAAGCTGAATGGTTGAAAAACTTGCTTCTTGAGATTCCATTGTGGCCTAAACCTATAGCACCCATTTCTATCCGTGTGATGATAGTGCATTACATTGGCTAAGGCTTATAGCCAGATGTACAATGGTAAATCTAGACACTTAGGTGTCAGACATAGCATGATTCGTGAGCTTATCATGAATGGGGTGGTATCTATAGAGTTTGTGAGATCTCAACGGAACTTAGCTGATCACTTGACGAGAGGTGCGGCTAGAGACTTGGTTATAAAGTCTACTAAAGGGATGGGTTTAAGTCCAACTTAGTCACTGAATGCTAGGACACCCAACTCCCTCCTGAGGAAACTTAGGAGCTGAGTTCAATGTGGAAAGCTGAACATTGAGTGGACTGGAGCACATGTTTTATTTACATCCCAAGGTTGTGCTAGGAACCTGCTGAAAGGAGGATGAAGTCTTTACTTCTTAATGGTTAATTTTCTTTGGAAAAGTGCTTGGCGGAGCATGACTAAGAGGAACCACCTATGTAAATGTTGAAGTTTTGCCGCTTCAGGAAGCTTTGGACTTTTAGCTTTTACAACATTTATGAATTTGGATATGGACACATGCTTGTATAGTGTCAGGGGTAGAAGTGTTTGAAAACTTGTGTGTAGTTATCTTCAGGTATTCAAATGGGTTGAATGGTTCAATTCTTAGAAAACCACGATTCTTGAATATTTGAGCGTGTAATTACTAAGATGGAAATTCAATCCTCGGGACATTTTCATTTATGCACATGTTTTGCTTGATGTTTAATTTTCATGCAAAGGAAGTGAACTAAATTTGGGGAGGATTGTTGGAAAATTTAGTGCACTTGTGGGATTAGTTCACACCTGGTAATGGGTTAGGAGGTGCAGTGTACACCTATAAGGTCCATGAACACCCGACTCTAATAGTGGTTTTGTATTGGTAGTGCTAGTAGAAGTATGCTGGTGAAAGTACTGCTTGTGGAAAGTCTTGCTTGTGATTTTCACCGGATAAGCGGTGTTTCAACGTGAAGCGATGTATCATGCTAGTGCTATGAAAGTACTGCTTATGGAAAGTACTGCTAAATGGCAGTTACAACTGCATAATGACCACGTTTATTGGTCATGTAACCACTAACGGCTATAATGGGGATAATTATGAGGCTATTAATGGGCCGATTAATTCCATTGGAATAGCTCAAGAGTAACCTCCTATAAATAGGAGATCTGATTATGCATGAGACACACACAGAAAACGTAAACACTTATTAGCAAAAGGGTTATAGAATTGTGCCTAATTCTCTAACTGTATTTGGTCTTATCCCAAGTAGATATTCGTGATACCGGGCATTAGGGGTGAATAGTTTACTTTGGAAAGTGATCACACGATTCCAAGTGATATCCGGTAACCACCTAGTGGTATTGCTACTGTCATTGATTGTCTTAACCCTGTTCTGGGACATACACCCCAACAGACCCTATATAGATTACATGAAAAAACTCCTCGTTCTTATTGGTTAGTTTCCGAAAACACAAAGGACAACAAAACAAATGATGTCAGTATATGTTGTTGGAAGGTCGTCTATGTTGTTTAGAGACGGGAAGTCTTTTGAATCTATGTTATGATCCAATGTTGAACCTCTCTTTTGTTAAGTAACGACTGTCTTTGTATAAAATCATGATTACTGTATGTAAAGGCTCAGTAAACAATGGTTTATAAAACGGGTCATATAGTAAACTCGTAGTAATGTTTTGTGTTTTGAGACTAGTATGTTAACTGCAAGTTTATGTATTTGTTCTAATAGTTATTTTTTGGAAATTTTCTAATGATAATAAATACTAAAATGCGTAATAATTTTTTAAAAAATGGGGCATTTCATAGTGTGCAATCTTGAAATACATTGTCTAAACCGAAATTCGAGTAATTAGCCAAGCGTTTGTCTAAACCATGATGGACAACAATGGTATTCTCCTATTCGGTAATCTCAATTTGGATGTGATGTGAAAAGTATGTGAACGCTATAGCAATTATTTGCTTCTTCACAGGTTAAAGTAATAATGGTTTTACCATCTATAAACATTAGTCTTGACACATGAACATAAATTACACTCGACCAAAAAGAAAAGTTTTGCAGAAATTTAACTTTACTGCAAATAACATGCTTCTACTCGAGTCATACGCGATCACTCAAAATGTGTTCACAGCCAAAGTTCACGTTGTAACATATTTTACATCGGCAACCACTTTTACATTTGTAAAGTTCATCTGAATTCATAGTTACGTTATTCTAGCACTCTCATATGGTTCTTTAGTAAGATTGGTTTGTTAATACTCTTCAAAAAATACACTTTTTTGCAACCAACAGAAACCTGTGGCTAACGATAACCAAGCTGCATCATAAATTTCTTATTGAATCACAAATTTGTTATTCGATTTTCTCTTATTGCCAAGTGCCAACATAACCAAACTGATGCAATCACAATGAAAGTTAAGATTCAACAACAATGACATGAAACAAGACATAAGATTCGAGTTCACGTTGTTTTGGAATGTGGGATCGGACAGGTAGAGCATTTACCATGTAACAAGTATAAAGGGTATGCGAGATCACCACCCAAGTCGATTGATTAAACAAGTAGCCGGATTTGTTTGAATAACACAAACTTTTAAGAAAAAATATTAGTAAAATATCTTTGTAGTTAAAATTAAAAAAATTTAAATTTCATGTCAAATTTCCACATTGACGAGGAAATGTGGGTTCCATTGAAACCACATGTCTCGACCAATATGAAAGCATGACACTACACCTAAAAGAACAAAAGAGTAGACAATTACTATATATATTAAAAGAGATTTAAAACGACGTCGAATAGCAAAGCCCATTTCTGCCTTTTTTTGTGGGCTCCATTTGTTGTTTAAATGCGGCACAGGTACATAGCCCAAAACACCGTTTAAAATACGAAGGATACATATTTCACCCCTTTCTTCGATGTTTTGAATAAAAATCTAACACACCAACTAGAATCTTGGGAGTAGTCTTTCACACACAAAATCATCACCAAGAATCATGGTTGTTACTTCCGATTTTTTTGGGTTGTTTTCACATGGGTTTCGATTTTGGTGTTTTATTGGTGCAAGAAGATTGTTTGGATGCGATTGTTATCTGTTATGGTTGTTTCTTGGTGTGGGTTCTTTGATTATATCAATGTTTGTCAAAAACATGTGTGGTAAGAATTATCGGCCTAAGTTCTTTGTTAACATTAGTTATAACACCGATTGTTCCCCCAAGTCATATCATCGAAAACCATCATCAATATACCGATTGGATGCACCCACCACAACACCGAACTACCACCACCACGAAGTTAGGCGAGGTACTTTTAGAGTTTTTTTAAAGATTTGGTTGAAACTCACTGTTAATTGATAACTTTGTGGTTTTTTTTTTAAGTATGATTCTTGGAGAGAGAGTATTGAAAAGTTTGAAGTTTATGTAACTTGGTGTTGTTTATGTAAAAGAAATTGGTTGCACTCCAAATGTTTGATGAAATGTCTAGGTGAAAATTGTAGTGATAGTTTTGGTTTATTTTATTCGATGAAATTTTCGATGCAATGTAAATGAAACGCAATTTTGTTAGGTTATGTGTGAACAATACTTTAAGTACAAACTTTGTTAAAGGTGGTTTCTATATAAGATGTTACTTATGGTGTAACCTCATTTTTCGTTTAGATAATAGTGTGTAGGTATTGAGGTTGTACTCATGAATCTATGGATGTGGTTTGGTCGGAAAAGAAGATGTAGAGGCTGCGATACATGTATGTCTTAAGATTATTGACACGTTCACTTTCATCCACATATTTGCAGGCCTACCCATTCGAATAGGTGTTTTGCGGCTATGATGAGGTTGTATTTTAGCGGCGTTTATGCTACGCAGCCATTTTGAATAATAATTTTGTCATGAATATTGGTGGGTTCAAAAAACTTGAGGCTGTCCGTTATCTTGGCGGAACATGCTATGTTTGCGCCCATGGCGAGGCGTGTCTATTTTGGTCCGTCGTATTGAGGCTCATTGTTGTATCTGTTGTTTTTCTTTATTATGTATGTCTTCTTTGCGAAGTTAGAAGGGCGTTAGAGTGTGACATTGTATCTTATATAAATCATTGCGGAATATGATGGGTTAAAGCGCCTTCGCGAGGGGCATCATGGTTAATCGGTGTTTGCATCCATGTCGGGTTCGCGTACCCTCTTTTCTGTTCGCATTTGAAAATATGAGTGTGCTAGATGTATGTCGCGGCCATCTTGGCTGAATTTGCAGCGTCGATGTTCAGTTTAATTGTGGCATTTGGGGGTGTATGCTGACATTTTGGGTTTTTTAACACGTTGAGTATACTGTAGGCGATGAATAGGCTGTCATGAATATTGGTGGGTTCAAAAAAACTTGAGACTGTCCGTATCTTGGCGGGGCAACATGCTATGTTTGCAGCCATGGCGGGCGTGTCATGTTTTGGGTCAAATACGTATTGAGGCTCATTGTTGTACTGTTGTTTTTTTGTTATGTATGTCTTGCGCGAGAAGTTAGAAGGGCGTTAGAGTGTGACAAAGTATCTTATATAAATCATTTCATTTGGAATATGATGGGTTAAGCGGCTTTTCTTGGCGGGGCATCATGGTTAAATCGGTGTTTGCGGCCATGTGGGGTTCGTTACCCTCTTTTCTGATACGCATTTGAAAATATGAGTGTGTGCTGATGTATGTCGCGGCCATCTTGGTGAATTTAAACGTCGATGTTGATTTAATTGTGGCATTTGGGGGTGTATCTGACATTTTGGGTTTTTAACACGTTAGTATACTGTGGCGATGATGAGATTTGTCGAAGCCGATGTTTTTGTAAGTGTTGTTTGCCAAAACCCATATCTTGGCGTGGCGACCGGATGGTTGCGACCATGGGGTTTTAGGTACCACTTCGATGATGCTGGCACGAGCCTTCTTAGTCGTATCTGGCTTACCGTAATGTCGGTGGACATAATTTGCCTTCATCGTTGATAGAATAAAACAACCGGCCCAATAGTGGATGGCCCAAAGACAAACATGGTCGGGCCCATGCTATTTGGCGTCGTTTTGAGTGATACCCAATCAAGAAGATTCGAGGTTGTATTTGTACAATGGTAGAGAGAACCTTCTTGATTGTTGGAAAAGAAAAAGTGATGGCCTTTACTTGCAAAGTGATCATTGACATTTGTAACCTAACCTCTGAAAGTATCGCGCATACATATACATTATCACGATTTGCATCTTTTATAAAAATCAAAGGGCTAGCAGACCATCACATCTATTGAGTTTTATAAAAACAATGGGGTAGCGAGGCAGCCAGATCTATTGGGCTCACTGAAATGGGCGGTTATTAGGCGTTGGAATATGACATGTGAAATGGCGTCGTTCACGTAGAATAGGGCGGTGAAATGACATCGTTTTGAATGTCTTTTAATATATATAGTAATACTAATATGGGTTGCACATGACCATTGGTTTGTTTGTTAAGGCGATGATGATTGTTTTACGTAATATATCGGTGAGGTAGTAACCACAGCAGCGTTGTGGTTGCGACCATGGCAGATCTGAGCGGGTGCAAACAACATTAAAGAAAGAAAAAAAGGTGTGCGTACTATGTTAACATGTAAGCGCCATTATTTTTTAAATCCGTATATGAATGACTATTTGTATATGTATATCGCCATAAATATTGACCCGATCCGCCCGTATGTATCTCTTTGGATTTTGGATAACCTCCTTTTTGTCATACGACAACGGCGTCATCGAGTTTGGTGGGAGGCACTTAGGAGCGGTCACGCGTCTACGGTTAATCAAAATTATGCGGGTGAGTTTTAGTTGATATTTTTCCACATAACCATTAACGTTGTTTCACAATATTCTGAAATTGAGTATCGTTTCTTTTCTCAGAACGCGACCATTTGATGAGGAGTAAAGAAATAAGCAGGTAATGAACTACAACTATTTTATCTTAGGCGTGTTAATTTATGTTTTGATGTTAGGAGTAAAGTAAGTGTTGCTTTTCATCTCATGTCAGTTCTTACTTGCTCTATGCGCAATTGCAGGTTGAAGACATGGTGCGGATGTGGCTGCAGTAAGTCTTGAGGAAACAACCAACAACTCGGAAGTATGATTGCAGTAAGTGCAGGAAATTGATTCACTCATATTTCTTCTTTGGGTCACTTATTATATTTGTGGCACGATCTTGATACTTCGGTGTTTATAGGATATTTGAGGTGACCGTGAGCCCCATGTGATCGGTGATCGATCTCACTTTAGGCCCATCACCTACTTCACTCTCAAAAGCTTTATTGGTTACAAGAATTACCATAAGGTCTAGGGTAGCGGCGATTACTGTTGTGAAGTAATCATCTATCATTATAATAGCATTTTTAAAGCATGTATGTATTCTTCTTTTCTATGGTTTTATGTCTTTTTATGTTTAGTCAATCGTTGAAAGTCCATAATTTTTTTTTTATCATATAGCTAATTGAATTGAAATTAGCGATGATATTAATGTATGCACATAACATGTTTGATGAGATGACTCTGAAGCTAAAATTTGGTCTCCTTTGTTTATGTTTAAAAAATTCTGAATTTGCTTATTTTCTTTATATACTTATGTTCTATAAATTGCATCAAATTTTTTTATACATGTTCGACTACCTATTTTATACATATTGCGCAATTTTGTTCTTCTTTTGTAGGAGCATCTCGTGTAGGAGCTCGGTGGGTTGGTTTGGTGCTTGAAATGGGCGGGTTGAGTGTCAAATTAGGACATAAATGGATGTGTGTTGGGAATGAGGTTTGGGCTAGAAGCGGGCCACTCTGGACCTGAAATGGTGGGTTGGAGGCTAAAGTAGGGGCGGAGCGGGTGCACTGTTGGGGCTGAAACCGACATGTCTTGCACGACATGTAAGTTGAAGTTTACATACTTTTAACCCGTTACATAAATTACGGATAAAAATGTCAAAAAAAGCTCCACATAGCGGCGGATAGTCATAATACTCGTTGGATATATAAATGGTAACCATTCTCTTTCTTTTGTCTATGTGGGATGGGAGTTAACATGACTTTCATGACAAAGACAATGAAATATACTACCTTCTCTCGAGTCATGCTTGTGTTTTATTTAAGTATTATCAATATGCAGACTAAATCGTTTTTGGATTTACTAAGCGACAATGTAATTAGATACAAATCCTTCATGGAGTACTCTATCACATACACCAATGTTCATTTTTCCAACCAATATCAAATCAAGTAATACAGAATTGTGAAATCACTACAAAAGTTAAGTATCAATTTGAACAACAATGACGAGATTAAAAAAAACCGACAAACATTTAAGAGCTATAACAACGCCGAAGCATAAAGCTTTGTTAAGAAAAAGGTACTATACATTTTGAGTTGCACTCTTAAAGGATGATGCAAGTCTCACTTTCTTTTTACCGATTATAAGTTTGTCCAAGAATGAATTAGATTAGGCTAATTCATAACTTCCAACGGACACACGAGATCAATAACAATCGACCATATCAACAATAATCTTACAGTTTTAAGGACGACCCCATATAGATTACAGGAGAAAACACCTCGTTCTTATTGTTTAGTGCCCGAAAGCACAAATGACAACAAAACGAATGATGTCAGCATGTGCAATTGAATACAGAACCGCTCAAGCACTTGGCTTTATGAACTATCTTTTTAACGCCTATGTCAGTGTTTGAAACTGAAGAAGATTCATGTACCATATCCATCATGTTAATAAGACCTATTCCATAGTTTTGTTTCGAATGTGGTTTTTGATTTGATGAACTTACGTTTATAGCTTTCGGCAGTTGCAGTATCGCCTAGTTGTGAAGCCATTACAGCAGTAGTTTAAAGTGCGGCAAGCCATAAGCAACCACAATACGCACCAACACCGTTCACGCGTCATATGTTTGATTGGGGAAACCATTATTTTCGATTAAACAGACATCATCCCAGTCAAACTGGTCCATCTAAGCCATTGCACCACAAACAGCAGGCCATACATCGGCTCCAAATGACAAATCACCCGGTGCAGCAAAGTCCCAGTAAACTTGAAGCACGAATTACGGGTTCAAATCTTTCCATTTACTTGTATCATGTCATGGATCATGAGTTCCGAGATCATGCCAAACCGCTCCTTTCACTTTTTGAATTCCATTTTTTAATCGGCTAAACATTTGACTTTTGTTTGCTCCTCGAACAAAACAGCCCTCGCGAATTCTCGTTGAATGCTGAGTTCGATCTTCGGAAAGTGTTCAAGAAGAGCAAAAGATGCATGGAAATGAACATCATAAGTACACCACATGATTTGGATTTAAACATATGAAAAACTACCAACATCATCACAAATTCACAATCATCATCTGGAAATTTAAATCGTTGAATGCATAAGGGAACTTGGTGACGATAAGGTTCTATCCATATGCAAATTTAAATCGGTTATCACTAATTTTATTTTGATTATTAATATTAAGTTCCATGATAATCAATAATCGACGATGTAATTAGTACAAAGCCAATGTTTCTTAAACTCAGTTAAACAATTGGATTAGTATTTTTCCAAATCTTTATTGTCAACAACTTTACTTCTTATTTGGTAAGATAAAGATCACATTTTAGTTAAAAAAAATAAAAAAAAAAAAATAAAAAAAAATAAAAATCTGCCACTAAACGCACCCTTTGAGTTCTTGATAAGAATCATCTATGTAAAGTTATAACGATGGTGATCTCATATGAATTTCATATTTAAAGTGCTTGTTGTAGAAGATTTATTAAGATAGAAAGAGTTAAGATCTCATATTAAAAAAAAGTTCAAAACCTTTTTTCTTAAGACAAATGTTTGTCCATTCTTTCTAAAACTTAGGAAAAATATTAATAAAAATCTTTTTGTAAGTAATATAGAAAAAAATATGAATTAATTTCAAACTTTCATAATGTTACAGTGCTGAGTTCCTCAAGAGCTCAACAAAGCAACCCATACGAAAGTATGATACTAACCATTAAACACTCTACTTGTAGATAGTGTGATATATAAATGATAACCATTTTTATTCTTTTGTCTATGTGGGATGAGAGTTAGCAACTTTCATGACTAACACAATGAAGTACCTCACGTATTCACAAAGTCATGATTGTGTTTTATTCTAATAAGTACCATCCATATGCACATTAAAGATCATTTATCATCTCGATTTACTTTGATTATTGATGTTAAGCTTAATGATAATCACTAAGCAACTACATACAAATCCTCCATGGAGTACTCTATCACCCACACCAAAGTTTATTCTTCCAAACAATATCAAATCAAATATCTAGAATGTGAAAAGACTACAAAAGTTAAGAATCGTATCAAACATCATTGACAAGATTAAAAACAATTGTCAAACTTCTAAGAGCTAAAACAAGGTTGGAACATAAACTTTGTAAACAAAAAAAGGTACATGTCAAACAAAAAATTGAAGATTGTTGTAGTTTTTTTACGCATTACTCGTTTCTATCAAATGTGCTTTTAGATTATAAACCACTAAACTCGATGTCCGAGAAGCGGTAAATTATGGTATAGATTAGCCAACCTAGCAGGAACATTACTATTTGCTCAGTTAGATAGTTGTCATTCGATGTCAAGGTGCGTCGAAACACGATGAATACAGATACAAAACACGTATCTCACACTCTGTTGAGCATTCACACGACATCCAACCAACTTCACAAGATGAGTAATGATGAATAGAAGTATGATAGCATGTCGGTCGGTGTAAATACTTATACAGTCGGTTATATAGCTTGTACCAATTAGTTAGTTAGATAGCTTATGCAAGAAGTATAAATAGATAGTCATGTATCAAATCAATGTAACAATTTCATAATTGGTAAATCATTTCACTTTCAATGTATATTCTCTCAATTCACTATATGGTATGGAGACGGCACCACGAATGGTGGTGAATAACTGCTCTTGACCGCCATAACTAACTTTTTCCGGTCAAATAACTACTTTTCCACCATCACAACAACTTTTCCCACCAAATTTTTTGATCTCAAACCACCATAAACAATCACAAACCACCACTATTCCGCACCAAAATCACTCTAAAATCATCACAATTCATCGAGAACCATCAAAATCATCACAACATCATCAAGAATCACCATAACTCAATAAAATCATCATAACTCTATCACAATTTGTCAATTAATCAAAAGAAATTCTGTTACAAATGAGTTACCATTCTCCATTAACAAAAGCTTCACAACAACACTAAACACCTTTCTTGAACAACAATGGCACCATCACAATCAGGTTCACAACAAACCGTTATACCTCACTTGATGATGTCTCATCACCACTCCATCTACTTACTTCCACCCGGTGATCACCCGGCATGATTCTTATCTCAAGAAAATTACGGGATCGAGAAAACTACTGACCGGAAGAGATCAATGCTAATTGCTCTTAGTGCTAAGAATAAGGTGAAAGCGATCAATGGTGATTATGAGGAACCACCACCCTCATATGATCTCAGAGCACACTGGGAAAGGGCTAATGACATGTTGATTTCATAGATACTAAACACGTCTCTACGGCAGATAGGTAATAATCTTACCTTCATCAATTCTGCATCTGCCTTATGGAATGAGCTATTTGATCATTATTCTTAATTGGATGGGCATGGAATTTATCAGTTAGCAAATGAAATTGTTGATCTTAAACAATCAAATTGTACTATTGAGGTATACTATCAAAAGCTGAAGGGTCTTTGGGATGAGCTTGATGCAATAGAAGCACCCTATGCGTGTACTTGTCAATGCACTTGTGTAAATGGTAAAGAAAATGGTGAAAGGGAATAGAGGAAAAGATTGGTTCAATTCTTAATGGGGTTAGATGATTGTTACACCAATATCAGGGGTCAGATTTTGCTAATGCAACCACTACCCATAGTCTCTAAGGCTTATAGTATGTTGAGGCAAGAAGAAAAACAAAGAGAATCACCAAAACAAACCCCTGCAATCCCTATTGCTTTGAACACATACATAACCTATGCAAAATCATCCAATCACTCAAGAAACACAACACCTCCCAACACCACCCAAGGTATTGAGAGAAAAGCTTGATTTTAGGAAGGGAATTTTACGTGCTTATTGTAAGAAAGAAGGACATCAAAAGGAAGAATGTTTCAAATTTCTTGGTTACCCTCATGTTCATCCTCTACACAACAAATATCTTCCGCTTCTCGAGAGAACCACTCAAGGAAAAAGCGGGAACACTAGTGCGTTTCACATGGTTACCAATGAACCACTACAACAAATGGAATGCCCATTGGATGCATAGCTCCTTGAACCTCTGGGATTTGGATGACTTGGTCGATGCTTAGGATGGATCAGGGTTGCAAAATCGGTTAATCAAGTTGCTTATCATT
>OU343224.1:360309435-360574989 GCA_910596185.1 Chrysanthemum makinoi | reverse complement strand
ATTTATCATCTCGATTTACTTTGATTATTGATGTTAAGCTTAATGATAATCACTAAGCAACTACATACAAATCCTCCATGGAGTACTCTATCACCCACACCAAAGTTTATTCTTCCAAACAATATCAAATCAAATAATACAGAATGTGAAAAGACTACAAAAGTTAAGAATCGTATCAAACATCATTGACAAGATTAAAAACAATTGTCAAACTTCTAAGAGCTAAAACAAGGTTGGAACATAAACTTTGTAAACAAAAAAAGGTACATGTCAAACAAAAAATTGAAGATTGTTGTAGTTTTTTTACGCATTACTCGTTTCTATCAAATGTGCTTTTAGATTATAAACCACTAAACTCGATGTACCGAGAAGCAGGTAAATTATGGTATAGATTAGCCAACCTAGCAGGAACATTACTATTTGCTCAGTTAGATAGTTGTCATTCGATGTCAAGGTCTGATCGAAACCTGATGGTACAGATACAAAACCTGTATCTACACACTCTGTTCAGAGCATTCACAGACATCCAAACCAACTTCACAAGATGAGAGTAATGATGAATAGAAGTATGATAGCATGTCAGTCCGTGTAAATACTTGTACAGTCAGTTATATAGCTTGTACCAATTAGTTAGTTAGATAGCTTATGCAAGAAGTATAAATAGATAGTCATGTATCAAATCAATGTAACAATTTCATAATTCAGTAAATCATTTCACTTTCAATGTATATTCTCTCAATTCACTATATGGTATCAGAGACAGCACCACCAGAATGGTGGTGAATAACTGCTCTTGACCGCCATAACTAACTTTTTCCGGTCAAATAACTACTTTTCCACCATCACAACAACTTTTCCCACCAAATTTTTTGATCTCAAACCACCATAAACAATCACAAACCACCACTATTCCGCACCAAAATCACTCTAAAATCATCACAATTCATCAGAACCATCAAGAATCATCACAACATCATCAAGAATCACCATAACTCAATAAAATCATCATAACTCTATCACAATTTGTCAATTAATCAAAAGAAATTCTGTTACAAATGAGTTACCATTCTCCATTAACAAAAGCTTCACAACAACACTAAACACCTTTCTTGAACAACAATGGCACCATCACAATCCAGTTCACAACAAACCGTTATACCTCCACTTGATGATGTCTCATCACCACTCCATCTACTGTACTTCCACCCCAGTGATCACCCAGGCATGATTCTTATCTCAAGAAAATTAACAGGATCAGAAAACTACAGCACCTGGAAGAGATCAATGCTAATTGCTCTTAGTGCTAAGAATAAGGTGAAACTGATCAATGGTGATTATGAGGAACCACCACCCTCATATGATCTCAGAGCACACTGGGAAAGGGCTAATGACATGTTGATTTCATAGATACTAAACACAGTCTCTGAGCAGATAGGTAATAATCTTACCTTCATCAATTCTGCATCTGCCTTATGGAATGAGCTATTTGATCATTATTCTTAATTGGATGGGCATGGAATTTATCAGTTAGCAAATGAAATTGTTGATCTTAAACAATCAAATTGTACTATTGAGGTATACTATCAAAAGCTGAAGGGTCTTTGGGATGAGCTTGATGCAATAGAAGCACCCTATCGTGCTTGTCAATGCACTTGTGTAAATGGTAAAGAAAATGGTGAAAGGGAATAGAGGAAAAGATTGGTTCAATTCTTAATGGGGTTAGATGATTGTTACACCAATATCAGGGGTCAGATTTTGCTAATGCAACCACTACCCATAGTCTCTAAGGCTTATAGTATGTTGAGGCAAGAAGAAAAACAAAGAGAATCACCAAAACAAACCCCTGCAATCCCTATTGCTTTGAACACATACATAACCTATGCAAACTCATCCAATCACTCAAGAAACACAACACCTCCCAATACCACTCTAGCTGAGAGAAGAAACAGTTTTAGGAAGGGAATTTTCTGTGCTTATTGTAAGAAAGAAGGACATCCAAAGGAAGAATGTTTCAAATTTCTTGGTTACCCTCCTGGTCATCCTCTACACAACAAATATCTTCCACCTTCTCAGAGAACCACTCAAGGAAACAGGAACACTAGGTCTGTTCACATGGTTACCAATGAACCACTACAACAAATGGAATGCCCATTGGATGCTATAGCTCCTTCAACCTCTGGGATTTCAGATGACTTGGTCAATGCTAGGATGGATCAGCTGCAAAATCAGTTAAATCAAGTGCTTATCATGATGCAGAACAATCTTCCAAACACTCCTGATGGTTCTGCAACACCATATATGGCAGGTATACTCTCCTTCCAGACTGTTCCAATTCCTTCAAAGCTTACTGGTGTGCATTCATTTAAAACTATTGCTAGTATTCATTCATTCATTGCTTCAAATATCACCCAAACTACACTTCATATATGGATCATTGACAGTTTAGCCACATATCACATTTGCATATCCTTATCACTCATGCATAACACCACAAAACACATTACACCAATAATTGTATCATTACCCAATGGCCAAACCACCATGGTACATATAACTGGATCTGTCAAACTTTGTCCTTCACTCACCCTCCACAATGTACTCTACATTCCAACCTTCACTTACAACCTTATCTCCATCAGTAGGCTACTTCACAAAACACTTTTCTCTGTCACCTTCACACATAACAAGTTTACATTTCAGGGCCATAATGGGAGGACTACTCATGGTACTCTTCATGGTGGACTCTATCTCCTCAACTCAACATCAACTCCAACTACTACACATCGTGTTATCCTCTCAAGTTCAAGCAAACCACACCTCTGGCATGCTAGAATGGGCCATGCCCCACTTTCTACACTCAAGAGAATCAGTAGTCTTTCATTTCCTGTATCTTGTACTTCAGAAACTAGATGTAACATTTGTCCCTTAGCTAAACAACATGTTCTTCCATTTCCTGTTAGTGAATCACATGCAAAATCAAAGTTTGACTTAGTTCACTTGGATGTATAGGGTCCTTACAAACATTGTACTATGAATAAATGCACATACTTTCTCACAATTGTTGATGATTATTCAAGGGCTACATGGACCTATCTTTTACCATCAAAACACCATGTTTTTTCAACCTTCAAAGTTTTTCACCAATGAATACTTACTCAATTCAATACATCAATTAAAGTTCTCAGAAGTGACAATGGAATAGAGTTCATTAACTCATATTTTCTTAATTATACCCAAGAACATGGTATCATTCACCAAACCTCATGTCCATATACACCTCAACAAAACTCAAGAGTTGAACGAAAAAACAGACATCTACTAGAAATGACAAGGGCAATACACTTTCAAGCTAATTTTCCAAAACATATGTGGGGTTACAACCTTCTAGCTTCCACCTATCTCATAAACATAATCCCAACAAGAGTCCTAAACAATCACAGTCCATACCAACTCCTATACAACAAAACACCATCATTAGATCATCTTAGAATCATTGGCTGTTTAGCCTATGCATATCATCACACCACAGACAAATTCAATCCTAAGTATACACCTACAGTCTTTGTTGGATACCCACACAATCAAAAAGGATACCTCTTATATGACATTCAAACCCACAAATTCATCACAAGCAGAAATGTACTCTTTGATTAAACAATCTTTCCATTTCATGCATCCCCAAAACCAACAAGTACATCACAAACTCCCACTACAGACACCTCAAATCACATCCACATACCCTCTCATACACCTTCATCACACACCTCATCCACATCAGAGCATTCACATCCACTACATACACCTTCATCACCTACCCAAACACCCATCACTGTCACACAGACATCCAACTCAGCAACTAATCAAACACCACTTCACTCCTCACCATCCTTTCCACCATCAACATCTAATGAACACCTTTCATCCAACAACACTCCATTACCTCCTAACCCTCCACCATCATCCCCAACAACAGCACCAAACACTACATCAACTACTATCCCAACCACAGATCCAGTTACCGCATCAACCCCACCTAATCCACCTCCCACCAGAGCTTCCACAAGACAAAAACATCCACCTACTAAACTTATATACTACCACTATCACTTTCCAAAATCAAAAATTCACAATCTCACAACATCAAAACATCACCACACCCACTATCTAAATTATTCCAACCTCAATCCTACATCATTACCCTTCATACTTTTCATTGACAAACTCACTGAACCAACCACATTCTCACAAGAATCCAAACATCCCAAATGGGTTAAAGCAATAAATAAAGAAATACATGCATTAGAACAAAATCCCACTTGGGAGCATGTCTTACTGCCACAAGGAAAATCACCAATTGGGAGCAAGTGGGTCTTCAAAATCAAATACCATGCTGATGGGACTGTAGAAAGATACAAAGTAAGGCTTGTAGCCAAGGGCTACAACCAGAAGGAAGGAGATGACTACAATGAGACCTTTGCTCCAGTGGCCAAAATGGTCACAGTAAGAACCTTACTTGCTATTGCAGTCCACAACCATTGGATCATTGAACAATTGGATGTGAACAATGCATTCCTTCATGGTGATTTACATGAGGAGGTCTACATGACTGTTCCACAAGGCTATAACAACAACCTTCCACCAAAAACTGTATGCAGAATCAAAAAGTCCCTTTACGGCTTGAAACAAGCCAACAGGCAATGGTTTGAAAAACTCACCACCTTCCTCATCACACTTGGTTTCAAGAAGAATTATGTTGACATCTCACTCTTTACACTTCACAAAGATGGTCACTCTACACTACTCTTAGTCTATGTAGATGACATGTTTCCTAGCTGGAAGCAGTTCTCATCTGATCAAAGAAATCAAGCAAAGTCTTCATGATAAGTTCAGCATTAAAGACCTAGGGCCTCTACATTACTACTTAGGCATTGAGTTTCTCATAAATGAAAAAGGCTTAGCTATGACTCAGAGGAAATATGCAATTGAATTGCTTACTCATGCTGCACTACTTGATACAAAGCCATCTGCCACTCCTCTGGACCCAAATGTTAAACTCTCAATGGACACTGGTGAACTCCTCTCTGATCCCTCTTCCTACAGGACTTTGGTTGGTAAATTACTATACTTAACCATCACAAGACCAGATCTTGCCTTTGCTGCTCAAGCATTAAGTAAATTCCTTCAACAGCCCAGGACTTCTCACATGAAAGCTCTCATCAGGCTACTCAGATATGTCAAGCTATCAATAACACAAGGCCTATTCTTCCCTGTTCAGAACAACTTATCTCTTTTAGCCTATTGTGACAGTGACTAGGCTAGTTGTCCTTTCACAAGGAGATCAGTTACTGGTTATGGCATCTTCCTTGGCTCAAGTCTTATCTCATGGCAATATAAAAAGCAAACTGTAGTCTCTAGATCCTCCGAGTATAGAGCATTGGCAGACAGCACTTGTGAAGTTACTTGGCTTCAGCGTTTACTTAAAGAGTTTCACCTTACAGTTCCAACTCTTACTCTAATTATGTGTGATAATGCTTCTTCTATAGCATTGGCATCTAATACTATCCATCATGCTAGAACTAAGCATATAGAAATTGATTGCCATTTTGTGAGGGATAAGATCAAGGCTGGACAAATACTACCCAGGTTCATCTCTACAAAACAACAAGTTGCAGACATACTGACTAAAGGGCTTAGCAGACCACTACACTACAACTGTCTATCCAAGTTAGGCATGTGTAATCCTTACATCATGCCAACTTGCGAGGGGGATGATGGTATAAATACAAAACCTGTATCTACATACTCTGTTCAGAGCATTCACAGACATCCAAACCAACTTCACAAGATGAGAGTAATGATGAATAGAAGTATGATAGCATGTCAGTCCATGTAAATACTTGTACAGTCAGTTAGATAGCTTGTACCAATTAGTTAGTTAGATAGCTTATGCAAGAAGTATAAATAGATAGTCATGTATCAAATCAATGTAACAATTTCATAATTCAGTAAATCATTTCACTTTCAATGTGTTTTCTCTCAATTCACTATAAAACCATTGCTAATGATGATGCTTTATTCATATAATCACTTAAGTATTGTGACTACAGTCTATTGAGGGTGCCCGAGAGAACAAGATCAATTCATATAATCACTTAATCACTGAGAGACAATGTAAATAGATGCAAATCTTCCATGGAGTACTCTATCACCCACACCGAAATTCAATCTTTCAAACAATATCAAGTCAATAATACACAACTGTGAAATCGCTACAAAACTTAAGATCGTATTTGAACATCATTGACGAGATAAAAAAAGAGAGACGTTTGGTACGATGGAATGGAAAGCTGAGAAACGGAATGGAGAAGCATTCTCGTGTTTGTTTATGTTGAGAATGGAATCGGTGAATCAATATTTGATTCTCTTTCCATTCTCCGCATTCTCTTAAAATAGTGAAGAAAGGAGAGAATTGGTGAACAAAAGGGAAGGCATTCTATGGTTGATTCTTTCGTATAATAAAAAAAAATTGATTTCAAACATCATCTTCAAATGTTTTTTTTTTTTTTTTTTTAAATATTTGAAATACGAAAATTAATAAGTTGATATCAAATCTTCATATCAACATTTGTATTTTAACCTTTTCTAATAAAACCATTTATTCAAATGCCATTTTTTTTTAATGTTTGGGTTTCTTCAAAATTCGCTAGAACTATTATAAATAAATATTATTAGAATTAATTTTCAATTGTGCACATTATTACGAATTGCACCCAACAAAAGATCCTCCAATATTGCTTTTGCGATAGAAGGTTAGCATATACTCAGTGTATTTAAGGTAGCAATTTAAATAATCATATTATTTTAATGATGATTTAGGTAATTAAATGTTTAAAATGATAATTTAAATGATAAAATTCATTTTTATTCATGTATTATATACAATAACCAAACAAGAGAATGCTCTATATCACACCCATTCTTTATTTGTACCAAACAGTAGAATCGTTATTCTTTCTCAAACATGATTCACTTTCTCTACAATTCCATTCTCTATTACGATTCCATTCTATGGCATTCTCTCGTACCAAACGTGCCCTTAAGAGCTAAAACAACGTCGGAACATAAATTTTGTGAAGAAAAAGATACTTGCTCAGTTAGATAGTTTTCATTCGCTGTCAAGGTCTGATCGAAACCAGTGCTAATGATGATGATATATTCATATCTATACTACTATATAAAGCATTTAAGTTTTGGGCTCCACAAAAAATTAAGATAAGGAGCTACAATCATTGAGTGACATGTGTCACTTCTCTACCCAAAAAATAACAAAAATGAGAGAGCTCTAACAAACTAAAATAATGAGCTCTAATAATGGGGTGACACGTGTCACTTTTTAACTAATTAATCACTTTTATTTTTAAATTTAAATATCTTTTAGTTCGTTTAATTTTTTTATGATCTAATTTCACCATATTTTCTAAAATTTTGTGTTTTTTATATCAACATCCATTTTGATATATTTTTATTGGTTTTTATTTTTATATTTTTAGTATGTTTATTTTATTTTGATTCAAATTTTTATAACTTTAACTTTTATTTCAATCAATACAAACTTGATGTATCAAAATCATTTACTTTTGGAAGAGTGTTTGACGGGTAAGAGATTGTGAAAGTATTTTTATATGAGAGAATAATAATGTCACGGGAAAGATACGAAAAACACAACCAAACACATACAACTAACAAATATACATTTGGAGTGTTGTGAAATGAGTTAACTAAGCGGGTAGGGAATTGCGATGAGAGTTGTGTTAGCAATTCATTTACTACATTTATTATATAACTATATTTATCGCCGCTGCTGTGCGCAGGTATCCAACTAGTAATAACTTAAGTACTGTAACTACTTAGTATAATAAAATCGATTTTAAGATACTCGAAACCTACTTGTTCTTAAAATTCTAATAACATAACTAGAATGTAACTCACGTTAATGTGCGATTTTATAACTTGCCAACGTTGTAGAATATTCCCTTTGTAAAATGTTGTTCATAGATTAGAGTGCTTTTACTGATGATTGGTAGTTAGATATCCTTGTTTTTTACTTGAATAATTATTGACCAACCTTTTCTTGTGGAGTATTAAATTCTGATTGGAGATAGTTTTTGAGCATTTCATCATCATTTTTTCGTTTTAGTAAACTTGTATTCATACTCGTGTTTGTACAACCTGAGAGCAAGTCTATTTCAAAAATCTTAAAAGTTTTCTTTTGTTACAACTTACAAGAGTACCAATCTCATTGTCATCATAATGACGCCTGGTTAGAGGTCTATTGGTCTAAACTTTAAAATTTGGGGATACTCCATTTGTTGGCATTTGAACCAAATATATTGTTTACCAAAAACCCCGCATGAAACTTTTAGCATTTAAACAAAGGAGGTGATGCATCCTAAACAAGTTTTATGATAAACCAAGTATAGTTATATAAAACATATTGTTAAACAACTCTGAATTGAACAAATTGGATTTGCTTAAGTTGGCAGCTCTCCAGTAATGTCTTGTGTTTATTGGTGATTCTCGTTTACGATATTTTAGTAACGGATTCGATTGCTGATACTGGTGCATCCAAGGGCGAAGCTATTAAGGGACCGGGAAGGGTCCCGGCCCCCCTCGCATAGACGGAACTTGAACATTTTTTTTGGGGGGGCCGAATTTATTTTGGGAGGGCCGAATCGGAGATTTGTTTATAACCTCAACTAAATTACCCCTAAAACCTATAATATTTACACTAGGTGCCGCAAATTTTGGGGGGGCCGGGGCCCTCCCCGGTCTCCATTAAGGTTCGTCCTTGTCCCCTCGGTCTAAGCTCGTTAGTGTATTTTTTCGCAAATTCATGTGTATTTTCGGAAAAAAAATTATTTCGGCCCTCCCATTTAATGTATTTCCTGAAAAAAAAATCGTTTCGGCCTTCTCACGGAAAATTTTCTAGCTCCGCCATTAGGTGCATCGCTGGTATTCTCATGTTTTTCCATACTGATAACGAGGAACTGATGCTCGTGTGTTGTGTCGGAGTATAAAGCATTGCATTTCATATCTTACATAATGAGCACAAAAAAACTATGCGAGATAGTTTAATAAGAAATTAAATATCTTGACCACATTAATTGTGTTGTAATTATGTGCAGACTATTAAATGTTACTATATTAAGCAATGTGTACTTCTTATTATAGAAGACCTTTGTGCATTATAAGATAGTATGATGTTGCAATATAAGAGGGAAATATAAAGATAATCATTACTATAGAGATTATCTTAAGCAGAACGGGTATGTTAGTCTTTTCTTAGTTCTTATTTTGAGAGTTTTTTAGGAGATATATATTCTCTATATATGTAGTATAAATAAAGATAACAAATTGGTTAAAAAGAAAACTCAATTTTTTTAGGTAAAGGGATTCTACCCAGTGAATATATTAATAAAATGAATAACATACAAAAAAAGAAAAACTATGAACCACTCTTGACAAATATGAAACAACATGCTATGAACATATTCAAAAGCATGACAACCAAAAACTAGCTAAAGAAAACACAAAGAAAAAACAAAGAAAGCTTAATCCTCTAGCACCAAAACACGACTAAAAAGCCATCAGCCTCCATAACTCAATTTCCACGTCTCCATAGTTTAGAGTGTTTGTGGAATAAGATTTATAAAGCTATAACGAAAAAGTTAAGACTTCATATGAAAAATCAACACCTTTTTTTGTAGACAAATGTTTTATAACGAATGGAATTCCCTTTTGTAAAATGTTATTCTTAGTACTCTGACTAACGTATTCTTGGGGGGTATGAACTTGATAAGATGGGTAGTACAATGTGAGAACAAGCCTATTGCAAAAATCTTGAAAGTTCTCTTTTGTTGCAAGAGTAAAACCAACGTCATTGTCATTTTTAATTTGGGCGTTAGTAGTGAGGGACTACATTTGTTAGCATTTGAACCGAAAACAAGTTTTATGATAAACCGAGTGTAGTTACATAAAACATATTGTTCGACAACTCTCAATTGAACAAATTGGATCGGCTTATTTTGGCAGCTCTCCGGTAATGTCTTGTGTTTATTGGTGAGTCTGGTTTACGGTATTTTAGTATCGGGTTCGATTGCTCATACTGGTGATCGCTGGTGATCGCGGGTTATTCCATGCTGATAACGAGGAACTGATGCTCGTGGTCTTGTGTCGGAGTATAAAGCATTGCACTTCATATCTCACATAACGGGCACAAAAAAACTATGCGAGATAGTTTAATAAAAAATTAATAATAATATAGTTTAGAAAAATCAAAAATAATTATAGTTGCAATATTGTGGTTAAGTTTTCATCTAACGTCTATCTTCACTTCATATAGTGGCATATAATATTTTAAAATCAAAATCGCCAATACTCATCTTGCCTAGAAGCTTTTCAAAAACGGCATTAACCTTAACTCGGTTACTCATTTTTCTTTTTTTACAAAACCACACAACAAGAAAAACAATAAAAAGATGAATGTGTTATATAATGGTGATTGTGGTACATTAAAGGCAGTTATTAATTTTAATATTAATTGGAAAAGGGGTTGTAAAAGGTTATAAAGCATTAAGTTTTAGCATTCAAACTTAAAGAAAAAGTTATTAATTGTTATTAAAAACATTGATGGTAAAGTCAAACTGGATTTATGAAAATGTTGCAATATAAGAGGGAAATATAAAGATAATCATTAATATAGAGATTATTTTAAGCAGAATGGGTATGTTAGTCTTTTCTTAGTTCTCATTTTTGAGAGTTTTTTAGGAGATATATATTCTTTATACATGTAGTATAAATAAAGATAACAAATCGGTTAAAAAAGAAAACTCAATTACTAAACGCACTCTTTGATAAGAAGAATTTATATGGTTAAAACAAAAACAAAAAGCGTTATCATATGTGTTACAGAACTTAGAGTGTTTGTCGAATAATGATTTATAAAGTTATAACGAAACTGTTAAGACTTCATATAAAAAATTCAAAACCTTATTTGTAGACAAATGTTTTGTCCAATATTTTATAAAGTTAAAAGAAAATATTTGTAAAAATATTTTTATAGTTAAAATGAAAAAAAAAATAAGATTTCGTATCAAATTTTCATATTGGTGGAAAAATGTGTTCCGTTGGAACCGCAACGGAACACAACAAACAACCAATATGAAAGCATGACACTAATATTAAAACATCAATTGAGCGGTGGGCATATAAATGATAACCATTTTCCTTTTGTTGTCTATGTGGGATGGGAGTCAGCATGACTTTCATGACAAAAACAATCAAATACCAACCTTTTCTCTCGAATGATTTTTGTGTTTTATTCTAATAATGTGACAACTCGTATTTTCAGGTCATTTCTCAAATTTACTATTCATCTCGGGAATTTACTATTCACCGGTTACTATTCAAAATTTACTATTCATCATTTTCGAGTCGGTAATATTCTCGAGAACGATTTCAAAATTTACTTTTCACGAAACACTATTCATTCCCGGAGAAAATCACAATTCATATGTCACTATTCATTATTTTACGTAAACTAGGTTTACGAGTATCAAATACGCGTAACCTGGAGGGTTAAGTTGCGTATTCATGAATAATCATCAAGGACATTTCATATAGACTAGGTTTAGTCTACATAACATTAGCATCATTATCATCATATTAGTTCATGCATGGTTTTGCATTTTACATTAAACCTATAATTTTTATTAAATAAACGCTATCGCGTAATTAATTATTTTGAACATTTGATCTGATACTTTCAAAAATTATCCCGATATATTTTTATACTCATATTAAGATTATAAAAATAATATTATGAGTTTACCCAGTGTTTTAAATTTATTTTGTATATAAACTGTAATATTTATATAATTACGACGGTTTTCGTAAATTCAACACGATAATTATTATTTCACTCAAATTTGGTAAGAAATGTATTTTTATAATTTTTATGACTTCAATATATTTTATTTTGACCCGTTAAAATTTATTATTAGCCAACGCTACCCTACAAGCTCAAATATTTACACAAGTTACTAATTATCCCTAAATAATTACACAATTTCTCTACATTTAATTACTTTAAAAAAAAATGCACACTATCTTGTGATTATCACCCTTGTCGACACAAGGGTGAGTCACATTCATTTGATACTAAATATCTAGCAACTTATATTGATTTTATACTTAACACTACACATACTATCTTATATCATTAAGTGAAAAACCAAAAAGCTCTCTTCTTCCTTTTGCTCTAGAACCGGCCATAGAAGACCAAGAGAAGGAAATCATAAAATTTTTCTAGTCAAGTTAATTTACAATCTAGTTACACTCTTAGTTAAGGTTTTGAAATAAAAACCTAGGGTGTTAGGATTAACCTTTGTTCACTTCACCTCATCAAGTCACTAGTCACGGTCAGAGGTTGCGCCTCATTTCAGTATTGCCATTATATCATCATAATTATTGCAACAGGTGAGTTTTCATAGCCCCGATTTATTCAAGTTTACTTTATTTCAAACCTACGGGGGAGAATACATTGCACATCATTTTTATTACGATACCAAGTATATCAAATTCATTACATTGCTTAAGTTACCTCATTGCCAGTTTAATGTCCCCATTTCACGAATCATGAACCGTTAATTCCGAAAGAAGCTAGGGTGAGTGGATAGATCTATTGAGGGTGACTCCTCCATCCGTGTTGGTAGTTCCAACTGGTCAACGGATTCATTTCATTTCTTTATCATTATTGAGTTGTTTGGCAAAACACTCTGTTAGGGCGAACATCATGACAGCAGCTTCGTGTCATGTGCTTATAGCAATTGTAACATTTTTATGTGACATATTTGTCATACATGGCCTATACTTGTGGTAGTCGTATAAAACATTTACATAAACTCTATGAACTCACTCAACCATTGTGTTGACACTTTTAGCAATGTATTTTCAGGTATCTAAGGCATACACTACATGGCATGCATATGGACTTATCATAGAGTCGTGGTGACGACGCGTCTCTCATGGGATTTATGCACTTTAAAACATCGTTTGAATTGTAACAAACTTATTTCCGCACAAGTTGATTTTCATTTGGGACCTATACTTTGTAAACTCTGATTATTTTATTAAATCAAACGATGTATTTTCCAAACGACACTTTAGGTCGTTCAATATAACTGTGATTGTGATGCTATGACAGTCAATCCTCAGGAATTCCATTCCGCTGAAAAACAGGTAATTTGGGGGTGTGACAGATTGGTATCAGAGCTTCAGTTATAGAGAACTAGGTTGTATCATTGACCCTAGACTATAACTACATCATCATAGCATCTCATCATTTCATCATAAGTGCATATTCACTTTACATGCGGACTCATATACATTTCATACGAGTTATTTACTTTTATTTTACATCGGTTGTCACAGAGATGTCTTCAGATTCCGACACTATCAATATATCATCAGACACGAACATGGAGGATGTCCCATCCGACACCCACATGAACGATGCCTTATCACACACCACTATAGTCTTATCTTCGATTGGCTCTACTTCAGACCTACCACTTATAGTGACTGATACCGAGACCGAACCCTTTGAGGAGGGCGAAGTCGCACCTACTCCACCAGTTAGCCCTATACATGGCCCGATTCACCCACCATCACCACTATTATCATCATCATCTTCATCATACTACCTTAGGGATCCTATACCTACATTGGACTTGCCGCTCAAGAAGCGTGCACGTTTTGACATCCCTGCATCACCCTCTACTGAGCCCGAACCACCTGCTAGGTTCGAGATAGGTGAGAATTTCAAAGTTGTTGCTACTAGACAGCCTACTACTCCTACACTTGAGACATGATTAGACCACCGACAGGAACCGATAATAAGTACCTTTCTAGCTAATGTAATCTTTATCCCTTATTAACTCCACGATAATCACAACCATCCAACAAATCTTATTTCATGTTATTTTGCTATTACTTTATGAAATCATTTCACTTAATTTTATTTCGAGCTATTTTACACCATCTTAGAAACATTGTTTCATAAAGTTTTAAAACAAGTTGTGTTGTTACCACCTTATTAATTGGTTTTCAGTCATTTTATCAATGATTTAATATCATCATGCGAAACGATTTTATGTTACTCTGAAAAAAAAATTGTTTGAGCCATTGTCTCACAAAACAAAACGTTGAATACCATCTAAAACTTCGGAGGAACATAATACCATTTCAACAAAACCAAGCATCACATCATTTGTCCTCGATTATACATAGCCTGATCACCTATGTATAATTCAGGAAGAATTATGTCATGAAAGTAACAAGCATCATTTCAAATCTCTTAAAACAATCATCACTCAAAAACAAGGATTTGTAAACAGATAAATTGCTCATAAACACCTCTTTTGTCAACACTCTATATATACTTACGCCATTCATCCCTCACTCAACTGATAAGTTAGAATTTGACGAGTTACTTTTCTTAGGAAAGGCTTCCTAATACCATCTATGAGGAGGATTCATCGATACAAGAAAACAATGAAAGGATTTTAGAACTACCCATAAGGACTAGAAGTATGTAGTAAGATGTTTCAAAACTCAACATAAAGCTTAAGACATCACGAGACAATCCGAACCACTATCTTTGGATTAGAAGCCAGATTCTATCATTTTAAAAGTACTAGCTAGACCGAGTTACAAGATTTAGTACGAAGCGAATACACCCTAAGCAACACTATAGGGATAAACCAAGTCTTCTAACGGAGACTACAGAACATCTCACTAAACATGGCTTCAACAATATGTGAACTTCCCTACAATGAGTTTCCCTTAAAGGAAAATTTGGTTAGATTAAGGTTACCAATATAAACTTCCCCTAAGGCCTTGTGTTCTCTAGAAATTCCAAGTAACCTCACTTCCATATCAAGAGATGCAACAGGTTTGTACATATCGGACAATCAATGACTCTCCGTCTACAAGTGAAATTAGAACAAACATTCTTCGACATAGTATGAGCTGACATCTATTTTCTTGCTAGCATGATAACAATCTAAGTGATGAAATATTTTAGAAGCACTCAATATCGGGACAAATCTTGAAAATCAACCAACACACCATATCACTAAAAATATTTAAGGATTTGTGACTTGACAACATATAGCATGGAAACACTTCGATAATCAAACAATAAACATTTTAGTCATGGAGATTAAGCACCTTAGGCAAGGAAGACTCAAGTCATGACATTCGCTAGAACTAGAAGCGCGAGGAATCACAACTGTTACCCATAATCTATTCTTTTCAATAATGCCCTTTTCGACAGACTTGACATTTTGAAATTTGGCATGAGACACGTGGTATCAATTCCAGTTGTACCTATTATAAGCTATTCGATTGACCTTAGACTGCTGACAGTCATTTCAAGATTCCCATGGAACCTAATAGGACATGAGTACCACCTGTTATCCTCAGCTCAATGGTTAGAGCGAGAAAACAATTCCAACATTAGAAGATATGCTCAAAACATGTGTGACTTCTAGAAATGATTAGGCAAATCATACTTCATCGAACCAGTTGCTTTACAACAATAGTTATTACATGAACATATTGACGACACCATTTGAGGCACTCTATGGTTGAGGTGTCAATCACTTATTCACGGAACAAAATCAGGAAAGTCCAACTCACTATCCTATAAATTATTCATGAAACAACAAAGAAATTATACAAATCAAGAATCAGTTACAAGTAACAACATATAGCTAGATAAGCTTCGTTGATATACGACGCAAAATATTGGGAGTATGTTCCATAAGTCGCAAACCATTAGAATATCAAGTTGGCAACAGATTTATATTAAAAGTCCTGTCTTGGAAAGGCGCGATATGATTCAGAAAACATTGGACGACCCGATGCGACTCAAATATCCTCACCTTTCACCGATAACACCGTAGGACCCAACAAGGATGGGACTGAATTCCTTTTTGGATGGGCGAATGTGACAACTCGTATTTTCAGGTCATTTCTCAAATTTACTATTCATCTCGGGAATTTACTATTCATCGGTTTCTATTCAAAATTTTACTATTCATCATTTTCGGAGTCGAAGTAATATTCTGAGAACGTATTTCAAAAATTTACTATTCATGAAACACTATTCATTCCCGGAGAAAATCACAATTCATGAGTCACTATTCATTATTTTACGTAAACTAGATTTACGAGTATCAAATACGCGTAACCTAGAGGGTTAAGCTGCGTATTCATGAACAATCATCAAGGACATTTCATATAGACTAGGTTTAGTCTACATAACATTAGCATCATTATCATCATATTAGTTCATGCATGGTTTTGCATTTTACATTAAACGTATAATTTTTATTAAATAAACGCTATCGCGTAATTAATTATTTTGAACATTTGATCCGATACTTCCAAAAATTATCCCGATATATTTTTATACTCATATTAAGATTATAAAAATAATATTATAAGTTTACCCAGTGTTTTAAATTTATTTTGTATATAAACTGTAATATTTATATAATTACGACGGTTTTCGTAAATTCAACACGATAATTATTATTTCACTCAAATTTTGTAAGAAATGTATTTTTATAATTTTTATGACTTCAATATATTTTATTTTGACCCGTTAAAATTTATTATTAGCTAACGCTACCCTACAAGCTCAAATATTTACACAAGTTACTAATTATCCCTAAATAATTACACAATTTCTCTACATTTAATTACTTTAAAAAAAATGCACACTATCTTGTGATTATCACCCTTGTCGACACAAGGGTGAGTCACATTCATTTGATACTAAATATCTAGCAACTTATATTGATTTTATACTTAACACTACACATACTATCTTATATCATTAAGTGAAAAACCAAAAAGCTCTCTTCTTCCTTTTGCTCTAGAACCGGCCATAGAAGACCAAGAGAAGGAAATCATAAAATTTTTCTAGTCAAGTTAATTTACAATCTAGTTACACTCTTAGTTAAGGTTTTGAAATAAAAACCTAGAGTGTTTAGGATTAAACCTTTGTTCACTTCACCTCATCAAGTTACTAGTCACGGTCAGAGGTTGCGCCTCATTTCAGTATTGTCATCATATCATCATAATTATTGCAACAGGTGAGTTTTCATAGCCCCGATTTATTCAAGTTTACTTTATTTCAAACCTACGGGGGAGAATACATTGCACATCATTTTTATTACGATACCAAGTATATCAAATTCATTACGTTGCTTAAGTTACCTCATTGCCAGTTTAATGTCCCCATTTCACGAATCATGAACCGTTAATTCCGAAAGAAGCTAGGGTGAGTGGATAGATCTATTGAGGGTGACTCCTCCATCCGTGTTGGTAGTTCCAACTGGTCAACGGATGCATTTCATTTCTTTATCATTATTGAGTTGTTTGGCAAAACACTCTGTTGGGGCGAACATCATGAACAGTCAGCTTCGGTGTCATGTGCTTATAGCAATTGTAACATTTTTATGTGACATATTTGTCATACATGGCCTATACTTGTGGTAGTCGTATAAAACATTTACATAAACTCTATGAACTCACTCAACCATTGTGTTGACACTTTTAGCAATGTATTTTCAGGTATCTAAGGCATACACTACATGACATGCATATGGACTTATCATAGAGTCGTGGTGACGACGCGTCTCTCATGGGATTTATGCACTTTAAAACATCGTTTGAATTGTAACAAACTTATTAGTTGATTTTAATTTGGGACCTATACTTTGTAAACTCTGATTATTTTATTAAATCAAACGATGTATTTTCCAAACGACACTTTAGGTCGTTCAATATAACTGTGATTGTGATGCAATTGACAGTCAATCCCCAAGAATTCTATTCCGCTGAAAAACAGGTAATTTGGGGGTGTGACAAATAAGTACCATCCATATGCACACTAAAGATCGTTTTTAATTAATTTTGATTATTGATGCTAAGCTCCATGATAATCACTAAGCGACATGATAATCACTAAGCGACGATGTAATTAGATACAAATCTTCCATAGAGTACTCTATCACCGATACCAAAGTTCATCCTTTTAAACGATATCAAATCAAGCAATACAAAACTGTTAAATGACTACAAAAGTTGAGTGTCATTTTTAACAACAATGACTAGATAAAAAAAACGACGAATTTCTAAGAGCTAAAAGCCTAAAACAATCGTCAAAACATAAGTTTTGTTAAAAAAGCTACTACTTTGAAAGTAAAATTTGGTTTATCTACTCAGAATAATTAGCCATTTAAGGCCTAGCGAGCATTTAGTGATCAACTAGCCTCTCATTAAAAGGTAATCTACTCATTGGCACGGGGTTTCTATATAATTTTACTTTGCGATCAGCTGACGTTGAACCGACATTGCTATGTGATAATACTATAAGTTATGCTCATCCTTTAGATTTTTTCATGGTAAGCTTACACTCTTTGCATAGATGCAAGTTAACAAGTATAAGTCACACAACCATTAGCAATTAATTTGCATTGTTTATGCACTACCAATTGCTAGCACCACAAACAAGTTTTATGATAAACTAAGTATAGTTATATAAAAGACACCGGAAAACAACTTTAAGTTGACCAAACTGGATCCGCTTATGTTGACAACTCTTCAGTTATAATGTCTTAAGAGTTTAGTGGTAATTATCGTTTATGGTATTTTAGTAAAGTATTCGTATGCATATATTGGCGAATCGTGGGTAATCTCGTGTGTTTTCATAATGATAGCAAGGAACTGGTGTTCGCGTATTGTGTTGGAGAATAAAGCATTGCATTTCATATCTATACTACATATAATAGAAAAACGGTCAAATCTTGAAAAGTGAAAAATGTGAGAGAAATGTATTGTGTAATTAATACTCTTATTAAAACACCCCATTACTTAATAGTACAATAATTTATTCACATTGTACAACCAATTAAAAGCATATCTACCAAATTAAAAACAATCAATTAAAACACTCATTACTAAAAAATACAATAAAAATTTCACAATGTACAATTTAAACAAGCTAAAACATAATTTTAAATATAAAATAATTAAACACACTAATTAATATTATTATTAAAACACCTTAAAATGAAAAGTACATGTTATTATACACGTTATACAAATTAATAAAACACACAAAGCTTCATACAAGCTAACGAGTTGATGGTACATATAGTTTTGAAAATCGGACCGGACCAACGGTTCAACCGGAAACCGGTGTCGCCACCGGTTCGGCTAACCAATAACAACCATCCGAAAACGAACTAGAGAGGACCTGTTGAAACCGATACAAACTGGTGAATCAGGTCTCATCGAGATCTATTTCTCCAGTTAATCGTCACAGGGTACCCGCCGCCGCAACGCGCGGGTACCATGATATACTATATATAAAGGTAAAACCAAAAAGTAAAAAGTGAAAATTTGAAACTATTAATACATATCGAAACCGGGTTGACCCGGGACGCTTCAAAACCAGTGGGTTGATCCTGTTTAATTTGACCCGTTTTGACCCAACCTGTCGGGTTGACTAAGTTTAAATCGACACGTTTTTCGACGGGAACGGTCAACCGGTTGAACCACGTGGGTCGAACCGGGTTTCAAAACATTTTGTTTAATCCCCAAATCTTCAAACTTTTATTATTTTTCATTTAGAACCCATAAACTTTTTTTTAACACAAAATGATCTGTCGCCATATAAATATATTATATATATATAAGTTTTTCTTCAAAAACGATTATAATGTTTTACAATTAAGAGAAAATATGTGCCCGTTAATGCACATTTAACTTTTCAATAGGCTAAATATGCCCATTTAAAAAAAAAAAGTTGGGGCTAAATGTTCCCAAATCTTTTACAAAATAGCCAAAATTAGCCAATTTTTTTTTTTTTTTTATTTTGGGCTAATCACATTCATGCTAATGTTGGTACTTGCGTTCTTCTTAACAACGGCACCATTAACACCATCCTTGTTAGTTTTTACGCGACGAGTAACGTGTGTTGTTAGTTTTTATCTCATAACTGATGTAATGTTTACTTTCATTTTCATTAAATGTTTTTATATGTTGTTTGATAGATGTTAAGAATTTTGTGTAGACTTTAGTTATCGTATAGTACAACCGTTTGGAATTGCATTTTTATCGGTTCCCGTTCTATTTTAAACGCTACACAAAACACTCACCACAATGTCACAAATCATTAATTATCTAACGCTAGAAACCGTTGCCGCTAGACGCGGGTACTCGCCTAGTCAAACATAACGAACAAATAAACCATAAAAGATAGTTTAATAAACAAATAATAATTAGATAATTTTAGAAAAGCAAAAAGAAAGAAAAAAATATCTAAAAACCGTGAATAGCCAATGTTTCCTAAACTGAAATTAAATAATTGGTTTAGTATCTATACTATCTAAAATGGAAAAATAGTTAAAGGGGAAAAGTGAAAACTTGAATATTGAATATTGAAAGTCAAAAGGTGAATTGTTGACTTTGTTGAATGTTGAAAAAATTAAATTGTTGAATGAGTTATGGTTCACGAAACATGCATGACAACACATAATCAATACCATATATATAAACATAAACATTACTGTGAAACGATTCAATATGCTAAATGCTATACGTATTGATTGAATGTTTAAAAAGGAAAGAACGAAATGTTGAAACTCATATTCAATGAAATGTTAAAACTTATACACAATATATCTTCCATCAATAATTTGTTTTGTGCTTGACATATCTAAATAGCCAAATATTTTTCATACGGGAATTTATTTAAAAGAAAGTTGGTAGATTGGATTGGAATATATAATCTCATTTATGATGTTGCAATATGTGATGTCCGCTAAAATATTTAATTTATTTTAATTTAGTATTTTGTATACGTCGATAATTTTTAACCATTACTAATTTTGTATACATCGATAATTTATAACCACGACTAGAAACTATGCATAAACCACAGTAGCATAACTCACATGAACCGTCGCACCAGACACAAATCAACGCATCAAACTTATGTTGAAAACTAAATTGCTACCACCGCAATTGTGTTTGCAACTAGGCACCGCCGCCGCTAGGCGCGATTACTCGGCTATAAACTATTAATGTTGAAAAGTTGAAAAATGAAATGTTGAAATGCATTGCAGTCAACTACTATTGTAGGCAACTATTAACTAGCCATGCGTTTGAAAAATAGTCAACTTTGTTTGAAAATTTCAAAAACCTCGAAATCAATTTAAAGATATTGCAAATGGTGAAAATCATGGATAGTCGTACAATTAATTTTTCAATTAGTGTGTTACCGTTTTCTATATGGTCTTATAATGGGCTGAGAGAAGAAATTTGTTAACCGACAATTATCAATTAATGACTTACCATTTTGCATTTACTACTTGGAGCAATAATTACGGAAAATGAGTAGTATAAGTTATCCTTCTCTTCTCCATCATTTTCATCAACTCTTGCTATAATGTCTGAAAACAAAAAACAAGACATTTCGGCAACAAGTCCAAAAGGAAACTATTAATACATATTGGAAACCGGGTTGACCCAGGACGCTTCTAACGCAGCAGGTTGACCCGGTATAAATTGACCCGTTTTTTTTAACTGGAACGGTTCAACTGGTTGTACCACCCGGGTCTAACCGGGTTTCAAAATATTATGTTTAATCCCCAAATCCTCAAACTTTTATTCTTTTTCGTTTCTAACCCGCAATCTTTTTTTGATCACTAAAATTATCTGACGCTATAAAATCATGTTGATGTGCACGGGTACTCGTATAGAGTTGAATTATCACATGTTACAACAGTTTGCAATTACATTTTGATCTTTTTACGTTCTATTTTGAACGTTATACGAAACACTTACCATTATATCGCATATCGTTAATTGTCTGCTGCTAAGAACCGCTGCCGATAGACGCGGGTACTCGTCTAGTTTTCCTAAATGGTTGTTGTCAACAACTTTTCTTCTTATTTAGAAAGATAAAGATCACAAATTGATGAAAAAGAAAAATCAACCACTAAACGCACCCTTTGACTTCTTGATAGGGATAATTTATATACTTAAAAAGGAAAATAAAAAGTGATCTCACATGAATTGCATAATTTATAGTACTTGTCGAAGAAGATTTATTAAGCTGTAACAAAAAGGTTAAGACTTCATATAAAAAAAATTGACATCTTTTTGATAGAAAAATGTTTTGTACGTCCAGTATTTTCTAAAATTTAGGGAAAATATTAGTAAACATATTTTTATAGTTAACATAAAAATTTAAGTCTTCGTATCAAATTTTCAGAATGGAAATTGTGAATGTGGGCGAGTTTCTTCGGAACCACATCCACGCAATCAATATGAAAGCTTGACATTGATCTTAAAACAACAAAAATTAGAAGACCGTTGGATATATAAATAATAACCATTTTCCTTCTTTTGTCTATGTGGGATGGGAGTTAGCATGCCTTTCATAACAAGAACAAAGAAGTGCCTAGCTTTTCTCTCAAATCGTGCTTGTTGTGTATGACCTGTTATTCAAAATTTATCACAACATATCATACGCGGTAACTTTTTCCTGGTTTGATGAGTGTGTTAACCAATGCCCACTGATGGATCATTTAACTACTAGGAACATCACTAGAGCTCGTTATAATATTAAAAGTAAGGTGGCAGATGTTGTGCTCAACAATACATGGTCATGGCCCTTATCTTGGCCCCATACGTACCCTGCATTAAGTCTGGTTGCTAACCCGAATCTTATACACGATCGAGATGACATTCTGCTTTGGAGAACTTCGTGTGGTATTGATGTTAAGTTCTCGGTTAAGGATGCATGGGATACTTTAAGAGCTAGACGTGGATAAGTTATCTGGTATCATTTAGTTTGGTCGTCCCCAATCATCCCTCGCCATGCTTTTCTATTATGGCTTGTTATGGATAGGAGGCTGAAGACGCAAGATAGATTGAAGCAATGGGATGTCGGCGATGCCGTCGACTTAAACCTGCTTCGATGCCCGTTGTGCAAGTTACAAAAAGACTCTCACGAACATTTGTTTTTTGAATGTCAATTTTCTTCTCAGGTTTGGCTGTCTATAATTCGTGTGGCTGATCTTCCAAGCATTGCACCTGTTTGGGAGGATATTCTAGCTTGGATTCTACCTATTTCGAAGTCTAATAGTGTCATGAGCATAGTTGGTCGTCTAACGATTGCAGCGACCGTCTACTTCGTATGGCAAGAAAGTAATAACCGGTTATATGGTAAAGGTATAAGACACGCTGAAGAAGTGCGAGACTTGATAGTTGATGTTGTTCGTTACAAGCTTGTTTCGATCTGGTTCAAAGAATGACACATGTGTCACGCAAATGAAGAGAGTTCGGAAGATTTCAAATATGGCGTTTAGTTCCACGTGAATTTGGCATGGCTTGCATGGATACATGAGCTATAATTTTGTTGTTGATATATGTTAGTAGCTCTTGTATTCTAGTTGTGGTTCGTATGACTTGAGGTTTGTTCAAGTCTTAGTCTTGCTTTTGCCGTGTTTAAAGAGGGGTTCATTACCCCTCTTCCTATGTACGAAACATATTTTTTATTTTTCAATATATTTCACCGGATAACAACCCTTTACCAAAAAAAAAAAATAATAAAAAAAAAATAAAATCGTGCTTGTGTTTTATTCTAAGAAGTACCATCCATATGCATATTAAAGATCATTAATCTTCTAAATTCACTACAACATAGAATAGAGTAAATATATAGAACTTGAAATCACTACAAAACTTTGTCAAGAAAAAGATACATCTCAAACAAAATTGAATGGTTATACTCTTTTTTTTCGCATTACTCGTTTCTATCAAATGTGCTTTCAGATTATAAAGCACTAAACCGATGTACTGAGAATCAGATAATTTATGGTATAAATTAGCAAACCTAGCAGGAACGTTACCATTTGCTCAGTTAGATAGTTGTTATTCGCTCTCAAGGTCTGATAGAAACCATTTGTAATGATGATGCTATATTCATACAATCACTTAAGTACCGTGACTACTTAGTCCACTAAGGGTACCCAAGAGAACAAGATCTATTTAATGCGAGGATTGAGGCTTAGTATAATAGAATCGATTTTAAGATACTCGAAACCTAACTGTTCGGAAAATTCTAATAACATAACTAGGATGTAACTCACATTAATGCGTGATTTGAAATTCGCTAATGTTGTATAATAGTCACTCAAGCATAAACCGACAGTTTTACTACTGGTCATTTTTGGTAGTACTCTGACTAACGTGAAAGCAAATGGAATTCCCTTTTGTAAAATGTTGTTCTTAGATTATTCACCAACCTTTGCTTGTGGAGTATCAAAATTCTGAGTGGAGAGAATTTTTGAGCATTTCGTCATCATTTTATTCGTTTTAGTACGTACTCTTGGGGGTATGAACTTGAGAAGGTTGGTGGTACATTAACGCAAACTTGTATTCCTAGCCGTGTTTATAATGTCATTGTCATCATAATGATGCCTGGTTAGAGGTCTATTGGTTCAAACTTCAAAATTTTAGAGTCCTTTTAAAATTTTGAACCAAATATATCGTTAAACATGAAACTTTTGGCATCAACAAAGGAGGTGATGCAGTGCCGTCTCTGACTTTACGGAGCCCTTGTGCAAAATTGAGTTTAAAGATAAAAATGGGGCTTAAAATAGAAAGTAAGTAATTTTCTTAAAAGATTAAATGAGAAATAATCGTTTTCAAAGTTGCCCAACTAGCAATTTTCAATAGAACACTTTAAATCAAACACATGAAGTCTCTTTTATAGAATATATACATATACAATTAAAATTTTGAGGCCCCTAGTATTTGAAGGCTCTGTGTGACACCACACCTCGCAAACCTTCATATACAGCTCTAAGGTGATGCACCCCAAAACAAGTTTTATAATAAACCAAGTATAGTTATATAAAACATATTGTTAAACAACTCTGAATTGAACAAATTGGAAATGTTTATGTTGGCAGCTCTCTAGTAATATCTTTTGTTTATCGGTGATTCTAGTTTACGATATTTTAGTAACGGATTCAATTGCTGATACTGGTGCATCGCGGGTTATTTAATGTTTTTCCATACTGATAACGAGGAAATGATGCTCGTGGTGTTGTGTCGGAGTATAAAGCATTGCACTTCATATCTCACATAACGGGCACAAAAAAACTATGAGAGATAGTTTAATAAATAATTAATAATAATATAATTTAGGAAAATAAAAAATAATTATAGTTGCAATATTGTAGTTAAGTTTTCATCTAACGTCTATCTTCACTTCATACACTGGCATATAATATTCTAAAATCAAAACCGCCAATACTTATCTTGCCTAGCACATATGGGAGAGCAGTATGCACGTTTGAATCAAAATGATCATCTACAATCAAGTTTCATTATTAAATCACAAATTCTCCCCCGATCAAAAATATCAAACCTTTTGAGATTTTGGATCCCAAGTGATTTAATAAGGTTTAGAAAACATGGAAGAATATGTGGCCTTGTTTAAATTCTCTTCTGGTTTTAGGTTATATGCTCATCCACAAACATGTGCATTATGTATTTCAAAATCGTTTGGCACATGAAGGAAGGAGTTCTTTTGAAACAAACACCCTTTAAAACCGATTTTAGATTTAAATCACAATCTCTCCCCCGATCAAAAATTTCAAACCTTTTGAGATTTGTGATCCCAATTGATTTAAATCATTTAGAAAATTTTAGGGGAAAGACGTGGCAAGATTTAATTTTGAAAAATGACAGATAAGGACCATTTTAAGACATTAAAGATTGTTAGTGTCAGGTATGATTGTTTTAAGAGATCTTTTAGGTAAAATAAAACAATTTCACAATCAAACGAGAACAGAAAAAATTTCATTTTGAAAGATCTTTGAATTTTAAAGAAAATCATACCAAGACATAACATTAAATCTTTAGATCACCACTTTATTTTGTACAAACCGGACTTTTATGAAGAAATATCGTTTGAAAATATTTTGTTTTTAATCACTCTCCCCCTCAATCGATGACCGTAGTCGATGATTGAGTGACTTAGGTTTTGATAAAATAAAGTCCGGTGATTTTCAAAATTAAGACCAATTTATTTTCAAAACCAATATTTTTCCATTTTTCAAAACAATATTATTTAAAAATTGTTTTTAAAATGGTATCATCACTAGCAGAAGCTTATGTTGTTGTTGTAGGGTTTGGAAGAAAAACCGTTTGCTGATGCAGTGAGACTTCATACGTTGCATTTTAATTCCAACTGAGGTCAAATTAAGCTTCGTTTCTTCATTTGCTGATGAAAAAAACCATCTGCTGACGCAATGAGACCTCTTACGTTGCATTTTTTTTCACGCCAACTTTCCATAGAAGTCCAATTAAGCTCCGTTTCTTCATTTGTCAACCCAAGATATAGTTACCCTTTCCATTCGGCATCCAATCATCTTCAATTGTGGGATCCGGATCAGGAACATTCTTGCATATGTTAGTGGGCACACATACAGATATATGGTGGTCGACATCACCCAAACAACAATCGACTAATAAAAGTCAATTCAACATTATCAATCAGATCATGTAAAGCATGGGATTATGTGTTCATCAAACTCTAATCATCTAATCCTAACAATCATATCCTTCGACATACTTTCCTCATTTTGTTTTTAGGATAAGTGCTCGAAATATTTGAAAATAGTATAAGCGAAGCACTTTCCTTCTTTGAAAAATGGGTTGCTATCTGAAATAATAGCAAGCCATAGTTTAAGCGCGGGTTACAGTCGAATAATCGCAAAGCCATATTTTGAAGCCGGGTTCAGACCATGCGAAATAACGGTAAGCCATAGTTTGAGACATGTTTTGGAAAAGAATATTTACACCTCCTGCTCGAACTTCATCTATGGTCCCGTGCCATTATTGAATGACATTTCTAAGACTGCAGATGTTATCGATACCAGAAGACATGTCTTGAGAAAAACAATATTTTTGGTATTTTATGATTTTTCAAATTTTTATGGATTTTTGTTGATTTTATATTTTTCTATTTTGTTTTGCTGGTTTTATATTTTTGTATTTGGTTTTTGATAAATATTTACACAGATAGAGTAGATGATATAGTATAAGAAGATGATGATACGAGTACTGAGATAAGGATATCGAGCAGCACGTCGTAGAAGATAAAATTCGTCATCTCTTAAACTTCCACCACCAAAGCTTCCAAGGCTCTTGTACTGAAGAAAGAAATTGAACCATCTGAAAGTGAGACTTTGGCAGCTTCCCCCTGAACCGAAAATCCTTTAGCTGAGCAGATTCAAAGCTTTCCTTAGCCAGGTGCACAAAGAAGCACACCATTATCATCGAACTTGCTGCTCCTTTTAAGAATAATCATCGTGATTCATCATTCGGGGTTATATCATCCAATAGAATAACAACAACGTATCATCCCACATTTAAATAACTCTTCTCAAATTCCATAACCACTGAAGTCTGACGCAGTCCATTCCAAAAGGTGTCAAGAGACCACTTCCCCCGAGTAGTTGAAATGATGCAGTCAATCTCTTAGACTAGAGCTACGAACCCGAATACACATACCCGAAGACAAAGAAACTTATACCATCGAAGTAACAGATTAAGTCCAATAGCCAAAGAATAACCCGATGTATACTTTTCTCTCCCCCTGAAGAAAGTGTATGAAGCTCAAGAACCCGAAGTACCCGAATGCCCAAAGAGAGAATAACCGATAACATTGAAGAAGAAGGCCGAATCACTGATTATCTCTGCGGATGACAATCTCTGCGGACGTCAACTCCGGTATAAGTGATTATATCTCTGAATCACTGATTAAGCTCTCAAGTGAGACAGCTGAGCGCCCCCAATGTACACAATTCTCTCTCCCCTGGGGATTGCGATAACATCGAAATCATCATACACTTGTGTACCTCTTTTTATCTTCAGAAACTTTCACTTACATCACTTCCCCCACGTCGTTGGAATAATAACACTAAATGCCTTGATGAGTAAAACCTTGAGTTTCTCTACGGTCATGACAATTGTCTTCTCGGGATATCTTCAATCACTTAGAAGTATTAAGTTCATCAAGTTTACTCGCCATGAGTCAAACCTTGAGTTTCTCTGCGGTAATAACATTTGTCTTTCCGGGATATCTTCAATTACTTAGAAGTATTAAGCTCATCAAGTTTACTCGCGTTTAGATGCGTGTCTCCTTCCTCCTTGCTGGTTTTGAAACTTCAGAATCAACAACACATTATAAGCCCTTGTACTAGAAATCTTTTGAGAAGAACCCTTTTGATCTTGTGGGAATCAACATGCTGAAGTAGAATGTGAGCAAGTCTAATTGGGGAGTCAATCTGACATTTTACTCTCCCCCAATTAGTGCTCTCTCCTAAACTGACAATGCCCGAAATATGAAGAAGTCTTTGGATAATCAAATGCAACTCGTCTTAAGTCTTCTAACATGCAGCAGAAAATGTAGAACAGACTGTAGACTCGACCTTCTTCAAGATTGTCCAGTTGGGGAATAGAAAGTCAACATCTTCAACTCACCAAATGCATTCCCGTTAACTTTTGAAATAGCAAATCCCCTTAACTAAAATCCCTCCCAATCAAACAAGAACAGAGGGATGTTCATCAAAGAAATCAGCCCAGCAACTAGAAGCACTTTGTCATTGAACTCATCAGTCCGTATGAAGATGTCAACCAACGGCTCTTAAGAAGAAACTCCATGTAAAGATGACCCGATAAGAAGAAGATCGGTTCTTACATGAGTTTAGAGCCGTTTGACCATTTATTCTTAGAAATAACTCAACATGCAGAATTATCATACTTCTTCTCCCCCTCAAGAATTGCAGACGAAGTTGCCATTCTTGACTAAATAAGTGAAATCATCCAAATGTATTCTATTCACACTTCTCCCTCGTAAAATTAGCACATGATGTCGCCATCTTCATTATAATCGAGCAAGTGGAATGAGAAAACAATCAGTGGTAGCCCGGTTCACTTGATGACTGAAGCGCATGGAAAAAGTATGAAGCATGTTGATGAGAATGGTCATAATAAGAAGATTTCTCTTCTTTTGAAGATAAAGCGCACTGAAACGTACACTTTTCTTTTCTTTAGAGAACGAGGCATGAACTGTAGTGTTCATACGTCATAAGAAGATTTCTCTTCTTCGGAAGATAATGCGCACTGAGACGTACACATTTCTTTTCTTTGGAGTACGAGGCCTGATCTGATGTGAACAGACGTCATAATCTCTCTCTTTTCAGCTCTCTTAGCAAAACATGTAATCAACCCATTATCATTCAGTAGGCTCTTTGTCGTGACGGATGATGGAGAAAACCCAATATGATGAATTTGACCTTGAAGTAAACTATCCCGAACTCGTGACTTAAACTTGCACATCTGTAACAAAGAGCGGTGTCGAGACTTCATCCTCCATTGAATCTCTAAGTACTTTATACTCTTCATCCAACCAACCATCAAGTAATAGACGTACATCACCTCTTGAAAATCCATAATTGAATGTGACACTGAGCACTACAACGTAACTCCTTAAAGTGATAGTTATTTTGAGATGATAAGAGCCCAATTCCCCCAAGTGGTAAAAAGAAAAGGTAAAAGACACCCAAAAATAACTAGATTTTCAAGTCTTCATTTTTGAAAATAAGCTCGAACAAGGATCATGAAGAATCTTCATCCAACCATCCCCGATACCTTCAGATACTAAGTACACTTGCCCGTGATATTTCACTTCAACCTCAAATAAATAATAGTGAATTAACCCCGATGTCACATCTTCTAGTTAAAAGCTCAATTCTAGCCTCCTTTGACGTTTAAAGTGAACTACGATAAAGGTTTTCATCCCGACCATGGTTAACAGCACATAACCCCGTAAAACCATGTAACAACCAAACTGCCATGAAGACAACCCAAACACATACCCAATTCATGAAGTACACCCTTTTATCCCTTCTTCGAAGCAGAAACCGTAGCACCAGCATCAAGAAGATCCAGAATTACACTTTCTTTTCTCCAAGATGGTTCCATCATTACGGGATTTTACAATTCCATGGTTTAAACCGAGAAATAGTTTCTTTCGCGGGATTTTACGAAACCAAGAATAAACCGTAAGATAGATCCGGAAATGCACTTTACAAGGATGTTTCCATTGTCACGGGATTTTACAAGTCTATGATTTAAACCGAGAAATAAATTCTTTCGCGGGATTTTACAAAGTCAAGACAAAACCGTAAACAATATCAGTTTGAATGTTTTATGACAACTTTGGTTTCGGTGAATATCTGTTTTAGGGGAACATGCAGCGGTTCATCAACGGTTCATTATCCAACATCAGCAACATCATCCAATCAACACTTTGGTAAACACATCATTCACGAATTCTATCGGCTATTGTAGTGACCACATGGAGAAGTAAACCCGATATACCAAACTTGATCATGAAGTAGAAATCCCCAGATTTGTTACTTAAACTTGTAGTAATCCTCGTGAAAAAGAAAAGGTGTACCCAATGTACAAAACCTCTTGACATTCTCAACTGAGTGAGACACCGAAGTGATAGCTACATTGTAGGTTAAGCGAGAAAGAATCACAAAAGTAACTAAATAGCTAAGTTTTTATCACACTCTATAAATGCCCAAACAAGTCATCTTCACTGAAGGGTAGAAAGAAAGAAGACGAAATAAGTAAACACGCCCGGAAAACCTCACTTCAAATCCAAATAAGAAATACCGTACAAACAACCCCGTAGTCAACCTTGTTCAAATATCAATTCAAGCCGCGACAAAATTATTATTCGTAAAAATGTATATACCAAAGTACCGTACAACATAACCCATCAAATCTATCATCATACCAAATCACGTCGTTAAATCACTTCAACAAAGCTCATCATCAAAACTCATATAATCCAATTCTCATAGAATCTCAAGAATGAGACGTACATTTGACTGAATCATACGAACGGCCCAATACTTGGTTACTTGAAATAATCGAGGCACGGTCATGACAATCCAAATCTAAACTTTCCACAATCAATTCCGACCCTAGTCCAAACAACAATTCAACCCATAACATAACGTTACATTAGGCCAATAATATCCGTATCAAATGACACATAATTTCCTCATATCCATCAAGTGAGATATATAACAAGGAATACCCAAAAATATCCGGATCATAAGTACTCAACCAATACTATAAAGACATTCGTAATAAAGCCAATACCCGATCCAAGTATTCAAGTATTCAATGCCAACCCAAGAAAAGAATAAATCCGACACCACAATAGAATATAACTTGCCCTAATATGTCAACCGAATGAATACGAAATCAGATTAAGCCAAATTAGCACAATTAAAACCCATTAAACTACAATAGCTGATCCAAGACATCATGTGGCCCAATCATAACATTACCCGGCCCATATTTTCACACGGATCAATATACACGATGCCCTAATTATTTGGGTATAAAATTGCACTAATATCTCATAACCCTAAAATCTCTCTCATTATCCGCCTCTCTTATCATAGACACAGAAAAATGAAATCCTAATCCCTTGACTCAGTTTTTTTCAGCCCCCATCTCAAAAATGCTTTCACACCAAAAACAACATCAGCCATACACTATCACGAATCAGAACTCAGTCATACAAACAAACCCATTCGAAACCCTAATCTCAGAATCGTCATCAAGAACACAACAATTACAAGAAGACACCATCAATGACTTAGTACATAAGTCTGAGGTTGCCACAGGGATGGCTTAAATCGTCACTGAAAGGACTCGTTTCAACAAGATTTGGAATTACATGTAAGTACAGTTACCTATTTGTTGTTATTAAGTCATAAACGAGCCAAGAAATTGAGTTAACATAATTGTTAAACTCATTTCTTTATCTCGAATATTAACAGTTAAATGGATTAATGATGACATACGTTCACGAAAGCAAGTCTTTGAAACAATTAAGACCATGGAACGTTTCTGAGATCCATAATAAGTTGGAGTCCGTTTGATAAGATGTATTCGCTTCAGATTTTGGTCAAAGAATCGAAACAAAGACATTCTTGTCAAATTTTTCTTTTTGATATTTGAAGAAAGAAATAAGGTTAACTTCTTAATGATCAGTGATGTATTATTTCTTTCGTATACTTGACTTTAATAGACTTGTATTTTTCTTTGATACCCACGAAAGAAGGACAACTGAGATCATGAAAGTAATTGATGTTTTTGTCTTGGTTGAGATGGAGCAAGAGTTTGGATAGATAGTAGTTAGATGTTGGAGTTGGATTTGTTGTTTAAGTATACGTATTCACTTTGGACTGATGATGTTTCATACAGAAACAGAGGTCGAGATGATGGTTTATGGTATTGGTATTTGGTTTTTGATGTCAAGTCTTCTCATTCTTCATCCTTTCTGCCAAGTCGCTAGCATAATTCACTAGCTAAGTCGCTAGGTCTTCAAAACATGAGTCAAGTTGCTAACCTATGTCACAAGTCGCTACATCGTTCTGAGTCAAGTCGCTATTTCAGATTTAGACACAAGTCGCTAACTTATAAATATAAGTCGCTACCAAGAAAGAGGTTGACAACTCGCTATAAAGAAACAGCCCAACTCGCTAACAAGAAAATTTGACCATTTAAAATTTCCCGGTGAGTTTTCCGACCACTTTTCGACCATATTCATGATAAACCTAGAAAATGACATAAACTGCTTCATATTACTGTTATGACCACATGAAACTGACCAGTTTTGACAAAAACAGATATGACCAAATGACCAAAACAGTATGATAGACAAAAACTTGATACTAAGATAGTTAGCAATGGACCATGTAACCATTTTTTTGACCAACAGATACAAAAGACTGTTAAAAACTGTTTACCCATAAAAATAATCCGACCACAAAAATACACAAAACAGTTTTAAACAAGTATCAAAACCACAAGAAAAATCATCAAAACACAACAACCTTGGCTCTGGTACCAATTGTAGGATCGATGTATTATTGTGTTGATGATTCGGGTGGTCTTGGATGATCAAAATACATGTTAGCCATTTAGAGAGAAAAAGTAAAGAGAGGGTGTTTCTTGCTAGAGAGTTGCTTTGTAAAATGTAAAAGGTTAGATTGAGAAAGCACCACCCCTTCCATGGATGGAAGGGGTATTTATAGTTACAAAGCTAACGTCCTCCTATCGGACTGTGGATCAGGCATACAGTGGGTAAAGACCCGTCCTTCCTCCACGGTGTTACTCTAAACTAAACTATGCTAATAATTAACTAACTAACTACTAAATAACGTAAATACCGACACGTCTACGAGCAAAAATATGCTAGACCTTAAATGGGGTGACCGACACTTTAACATGGAATTTCCAATTCCTAACATACCTCAAGGATTTGTATAATAGAATAGATTAATAGAAGTTAAGATACTCGAAACCTACCTCTGTCAAATTCTAACAACACAACTAGAATGTAACTCACAATCTACATTCTTGAAACTAGTCAATGGTCTTTCTGAAATAAACTTTTCTTCTTATTTAGTAAGATAAAGATCACAAATTAGTAAAGGAAGATAACAGCCACTAATTAACGCACCCTTTGGGTTCTCGATAAGAAAAACCTAGCTATATAGTTAAAACAAAAACAAAACATGATCTCATATGAGTTTCATAATTTAAAGTGCTTCTTGAATAAGATTTATAAAGTTATAATGAAAGAGTAAAGACTTGATATAAAAAAATCAATACCTTTTTAAAAGAAAAATGTTTTACCCAGTATTTATCAAATAAAAAAAATTAAGATTTCATATCAAATTCTCATATGAAATTAGGGATGGCAAAAAAACCCGAACCCGACGGGGAAACCCGAACTTATTGGGGCGGGGCGGGGCATGCTTATTGGGTTTCGGGGCGGGTTTTGGGGCCTTAACGGGGATTCTTATCGGGTTTGGGCCGGCGACGGGGCACACTATCCCCGCCCCGCCCCAAAATATAGACATATAGATATACATATATCTATATACCTTAAATATTGTGCTAGTGATATTGTACTAAATATAATTCTCTAATTTTGTTAATTTTTATCTTTGTAATTAAACAGTATCAGTATCAGCTACTTCGCGTGGGCTTTTGAATCACCTAAATCCGAGTTCGTATGCAAAAGTTATGGCCAAAACAGTATCAACTACTTCGCGCGCATGTTGCAGCTTGTGACGGCGTCACCTTATGGTTGTGACGCCGTCGGCTTCATCTTCTGACGCCGTCTGGATCAAATCTAGGGCGTCTGAGTTGCGATGCCCTACTCTTTTAAAACCTGAAGCCGTCACTTGAAAATAAGAGATTTGGCTTCCGTCCCGTCACAAAATCCTCCGACGGCGTCGCAGTTAAGCAGTGACGCCGTCACCTTGTATTTTCAGCAGCTGGAGTGTCTCGATTCTTGACTTTGGCCATTTTTTTCGTATATTCGCGCCTTTTCGTCCAAATAAGTGCCATTACAGCAATTTGCCTTCAAGAGACCTAAAAAGTGAAAAGGAACGATATTAAGTAATAACGGATACAAAAGTGATCAAATAAAGGCTTAAATGACCCCTCAAAAAGGTACATTTTAAAACCTTATCAAATATCCCTACACTTGGTATTTGCTTGTCCTCAAGCAAATGTGCTTTTATCCAATTAATTTATAAGTTAGGGGTCATGAAGCATTGGTTTAAAACAGTCCACAACACATATAAGCCCCGCAAAAGTCATAACAAGCACGGAAATTACATACTAGCACCTCACATGGGGTGTTTGGATACTCACATCTCTCTCGGGTGTATATGAAATATAATAAGTTGGAAATGGAAGATAAACACTCATTAACCGGTCCTAGTACATAGATTACCATAGGCTTGAGAATAGATCATACCTCCATCGCTTTGGCGTAAGCACCTAGGAAAGACTATCAAAGAGGTCTTTAAAGGGTTGTAATGTTAGGCTTACGTTAGGGAAACAAAGGGTTTGGTGGGATAGGCCATTTAGTGGTGGCAAGTCAAAAATCTCTTATGTTGCAAGCATACGAAGAATGGCGTTGCTAAGCCAAGACTCGACACTCTAGACTCTAGCTAACTGAAGCAAACAAACATAAATTTAAAGGATAGATGTAGGATGGTAGCCTGTATGTTTTTTTTTTTTTTTTTTCACTCTATTTTTTTTTCTTTTCTCTTTTTCTATTTTTTTTTTCCGAATTTTTTTTTATTCACTTTTACTCTACCATCCTCTACGGTAACATCAAAATGATAGGGATTTATAGGCACATCCCTACACTTGAGTTTTTATTACTCTAACACTAATTTGACCCGAATTGAAAAGATCAAAACACTTGGGGTATGTTATTACGCAAATAAGGGAATTTGACGTTCCCTTCCAATCATTTTATAAACTTTAACTTTTTCCCATGAGTCCCAATCGTCCCAAAACTGTGTACAAAGGATATGACTCGACTTAGCAACTCCTGCAAGCAACTAGATAATTGAACTAAGGGTTTTGGGAGATAACAATAATGCACTAAAAGTGAGTGCATACAGGGTAGGCTAAGGCGATTTGGGTGTATATTTGGGGGTGGGGTGTAAACAATGCTCTTCATTGATATTCGGAAAACCGAAACATCACGAGAACCGCGAAAAGGATAGGCTCTGAGGGGTTAACTAGGGTATCGTGTACTAAAGATGAGTACAACGCAAGGGTGTGGGGGAATTACTCAACCAATGTGGAAGAAGTAATTATATTACGGTATCAAACAAGGGTTATCCTAATGCCTCTTATCATTTAGTTATTCCTAACTACACAAGTGTAGTCTTACTGGCGATCTCGGAATGCATCACAAAACAAGTTCTAGAATCTATTATACTACCGGTTCACACTCTAAGCATTAAAGATGAATGCTTTAATTCCTACTAATCTAAGGGCGATCCTCACATTTTTGGTGGAATTTAGGTGGTACAGGGTTTTTGTGCTAGTCATGCAACTTCCTATCCGTGAGACGTTTTTGTTAAGACTAATGGCCCACTCCTATATGTCATGAAAAATTTTAAATTTGGTGCCAAAATTACCCTAACCGACATTTTCTCATGGTTTATTACACAAATACAATTGGACAAAGCAAATATTCAAGGATAAGCATAGTTTCAAAGTTCCCGTTTTATTTTCCCTCCCTAAACTTAAACTGAACATTGTCCTCAATGTTCCCCGAAAGTATCAAAGTTATGATAATGGAAGGTAATAAAAGATGAAAGAAACTAATACTCCCCTGATTAGCTTGGTAGAATCCGTGTGAAATGGTGGTTAAATCCTTTCCAAGAAGAATGTATGCGTGAAAAGCTCCTTCCATTCTTATGTTTCTTCTTCTTGATAAATAAAACTTGCACACTTGAAGAAAACAAACAACCCAATGCATCAAACCGAACAAAGAAAAATCACAACAAGATGTAATTCCAGACTTAAATAAGATATAATGCTTGTGGAATGGATGTTTGCAGATTTTCTAGAAAATTAAGATCTGGAAAATTCCAAAAAAAAATTTATAAGTAGCACAGAAAACGAGAAAAAGTAATCAGTTATTTCTGCTCCTTCCTGACGCCGTCAGGTTGCGATCCTGACGCCGTCAGGTTATCCTGACAAAAAATGGTCTGCGATTTTCTGGAAAAAATTCTGGAAAATTTACATCTTTAGAATCTCGAAAAATTTCCTGCAAAACATCCATTATGACTCGATACAATCATTTGACTCAAACAAACACACATGTATATCTTTTAAATAATTGTAATTCTCATGTTCACGTTCGTTGAAAACGCGTGTAATCCTCCCTACACTTATCCCTTATGTAAAATACCTTTATATGTAATTAAGATGAGGTTAAAGACAAAATAAAGCATTTTTACAAATTCAAACATGAGAATTAACAATCAATAAAATATATACGACACACAATTAAAAATGAAAAACAAATACACATGGGTTGCCTCCCAAGAAGCGCTTGTTTTTGTTCGAGTCACGAGCTTGACTCTACCCTTATTTAACAGATAAAGGGGAGGTTTTCCCTACACTTAATTTTAAGTGCGGGTGATAGTAGTGATACACACCCTTAGGGTGGAAATTTGCTACGTGAGGAGAGGGTGATGGTTGATTTATATGCTCAAAGGAGTGTGCTCCATTCATTATAACCTTACCTAAGTCTATTGGTGTAGCGGGTGAATCAAATCTCTCTCCTAAAAATGGATCATCTTCTATCAACTTCAAAAGATTCTTAGTTAAGGATCCATCTTGACCTAATAAACCCGGTTTCTTGTTATCAACCATGAATGGGTGATATAAGTGTGTAAGGTCATGGGTTACTCCTATATTAGCTTTCACTCTACATGGCCTAGAGTCTACCACCTTTATCAAGCAACTACCTGGACTATCTATTTTGATGGGTGGATTGGGTCCTAATTCAATTCCTAGATTCACATCTAAAGACGGAAAATTGGGTAAGGGGTTTGGTTGAGGCTCCGGTTCATAAAAACTAGGAACTTCCCTAAGACTAAAAGAAAGGTCATGACAACAAGCATCTAAACTTACATTCTCTAGTGGTGTTTGGTCCAAAGGTTCTATATCAATCGGGGTTCCTATAGCCTCTTCTACTTCTTCCGAGTAAGTTATGGGCGGTGTGTGTTCCTCAAGTGATGGTAGGGCTTGTGGGCTTGGAGTTTCCACCTCACTCTCCATTATATCTAGATCTCCTATGCATTCATTTTGTACTATTGTAGCGCCTAACCATGACATGCACCTAGGTATCTCAACTCTAATCATCTCCTTCCTAAACAACCTTTTCGACTGAACCTTCCAAATTGAGAATAGGTCTAAACTTTCATTTTTTGGGTCCCATGTTCCACTTCTAAATTGGGTGAATCAAAGATTTCCCATGCATTTGAACACCACGCCCCCAAATATCCCCATCCGCTATATAGTCAAGTCTCATTTGGGTTTCGTATTGATACGAGTGTAAAAGAATTGAAGTGGAGACAACAAATCAAGACCATGATGAAGGACTTTTTGTAGTAAGTATTTAATTCGAGTCCATGCCTCTGAAAGGATTCATCATGATGTTGTCGGAACCTTAAGATCTCATTTTGGAGTGGAAAGGGTAGATTATGTATTGGATTATGTCGCTTGGGTGAAAATTTTGGCGGATTCGCGTTCTCCATAACGGTTAACGGAATAGTCAATGAAAAGGGTTACGAACAAAAGCACAAAGAAGGGGGATAGACTACAAGGAAGCTAATAAAAAGAAAAAATCTCACTTGATAGGAATCTTGTGAGTAGACCTAAACGAGATATAAATCAAGCTTAAACAATAACTATTCCGCAGCCGGCGCCAAAAACTTGATAACACTACACGCCGTTCGGGGTCAGTGAACTTCCTTTTCGAAAGCAGTTTTTCAACACCCTAGAAAGTGAACCTAATCGTTGTAGTGTAGTATTAGGGTAAGCCACGGGTATTGATATCGTTCTCTAGGGAATAGGAATGCTAGTGAGAAGTTACTACGCTAAGGTTGGGGTTGAGGAAGATTATTTTTTATCTTTTATGTTTTTTAGGAATTGGAAAGGTACGAATCTCGGGGTTTGGATTTGGGGGTTGGTATTGCTACCCATTACTCTACTTATCTAATTATCTAATCTAAGGTGTATGTAGTCTATGTCTAATTATTGTGTGCTCGTATGATGATTTAAAGATGTGTTTTATTACTCCCATTATCTCCTATTGATGGTTGAATTGTCACGTCCTTATTCTTAATCGCGTTGTGTGTCTAAAGTCGTAGGGTATGCGTATGTTCCCTAACTCTTTGAACTTACCAAAGGGTCTCGTCTACAAAATAACACTAGGGATCATAAACTCTTACTCTAAGGCCTCTTTGGATAATTTAGCTTACAACCGCTCAAGGTGCTATAACCTAAGGTTCACAAAGATTAATCAAGCATTAAGTACACAACGAATGACCTATCACATTACTAGATCATTAATCAACTAAGATAAGAGACAACCAATCAATATTCAATAATTAAGTTTCATATTCCCTAAGCAAACACACAAGTAAATTAGCCGGACATGGAGAACATGCAAGCATACACACAATCAATCAAACATAGGATAGACATAATGATAAATTGAATATATGGATTAAGATATAATCAAAAAACCATTACAAGATGTTTTTGGAGTGATTGAAACCTTCAAAGTTGCTGGAAAAACATCTATCTAAACCCCTGAATCGAGTTAGGGTTTAGAGCCTACAAAAGTGAAGTTATAATGTTATATTTATAGGCGATTTTCTGCCGGTAAAGAGCGACGGCCACACCTAAAGAGTGACGGCGTCACGATTCACTTTTCACCAAAGCGAGATTTTCTGCTCCGTCATGTGGGCTTTTGAATCACCTAAATCCGAGTTCGTATGCAAAAGTTATGGCCAAACAAGATCGCCTACTTCACCGCGATGTTGCACTTGTGACGGCCACCTTATGGTTGTGACGCCGGCTTCATCTTCCTCGACACGGATCAAATCTAGGCGCCTGAGTTGGACGCTACTCTTTTAAAACCCGAAGCCATCACTTGAAAATAAGAGATTTGGCTTCGCTCGTCACAAAATCCTCCGACGGCGTCGTAGTTACAAAGGACGCCGCACCTTGTATTTCAGCACTGGAGTGTCTCGATTCTTGACTTTGGCCATTTTCTATATCTACGCTTCGGCCCAAATAAGTGCCATTACAACAATTTGCCTTCAAGAGACCTAAAAAGTGAAAAGGAACGATATTAAGTAATAACGGATACAAAAGTGAGCAAATAAAGGCTTAAATGACCCCTCAAAAAGGTACATTTTAAAACCTTATCAACAAAGAATGCAAGAAGAGATTGAAGCTCTTCATAAGAATAAAATGTGGGAACTGATGCCACTAGCGGAAGGTAGAAAACCCATTGGAAACAAATGGGTGTACAAGATCAAGAGGAACGGTGATGACCAGGTGGAGAGGTATCGTGCAAGATTGGTAGTTAAAGGATATGCTCAGAAAGAGGGAGTCGACTTCAACGAAATATTTTCCTTTGTGGTTCGAATGAAAATTGTTCGAGTGGTTCTGGCAATGTGTGCTACGTATGATTTACATCTAGAGCAACTAGATGTGAAAACTGCATTTTTTCATGGAAATCTTGAGGAAGAAATTTACATACTCCAACCAGAAGGTTTTAAACAAGAAGGAAAAGAGAACTTGGTTTGCAGGTTAAACAAATCTCTGGACGGGTTAAAGCAGGCGTCGCGGTGTTGGTACAAGATATTTGACTCTTTCATCATTAGCCTTGGATATAACAGACTACACACGCACCCTTGTGCATATTTCAAGAGGTTTGGAGATAATGATTTTGTCATTTTGCTGTTATATGTTGACAAAATGTTGGCTGCGGCCCCAACAAAGATCGACAAGAAACTAAGGCACAACTCGCTAGGAATTTGAGATGAAAGACTTGGGACAGCAAACAAGATTCTAGGGATGCACCACACGAGATATAGTTAGTAGGAAGATTTGGCTTTCACAAAAGAGTTACTTGAATAAAATCTTGCAACGCTTCAATATGCAAGATTGTAAGCCAATATCAACCCCGTTTCCTACTAATGTCAAATTATCCTCCAAAATGAGTCCTAGCAGTGAATAAGAGAGGATGGAGATGTCTCGAGTACCGTATGCATCAGCAGTGGGAAGTTTAATGTTCGCGATGATTTGTACAAGACCAGACATTGCACATGCAGTGGGTGGAGTGAGTCGGTACATGGCGGAACCTGGTAGAGAGCATTGGGAAGCTGTGAAGAGGATCCTTAGATATATCAAGGGAACCTCAGATGTTACATTATGTTATGGGGAGTCGGGTTTAACTGTTAAGGGATATGTTGATTCGGATTATGCAGGTGATCTTGACAGAAGTAAATCAACCACCGGGTATGTTTACACTCTTCGGGCGGAACGCTTAGTTGGGTTTCAAACTGCAGTCATTGTCGCTATGTCAACTACGAGCATTATGTTGTACTGCTAAGCCAAAGAAAGAAGTAGTATGGTTGAAGATGTTGTTGGAAGAGCTCAAGCACGAACAAAAGAAAATTATTCTATTTTGTGATAACCAGAGTGCCTTGTATCTTGCAAAGAATCCAGCATTTCATTCAAAGACAAAGCATATACGATTTCAGTATCACTTCGTTCGTGAGAAAGTGGAAGAAGGAACCGTGGATATGCAGAAAATTCATATTGATGATAACGTGGCAGATTATCTGACGAAAGCAATCAACTGTGACAAGTTTATATGGTGCTGATCCTCATGCGGCCTAGCGGAAACGTAAGCAACATGAAAGTGCAAGGAAGGATAACGGTGTGAAGATTGATTGAGCTTCAATCGAATCTTCAAGTGGGAGATTGTTACATTATAATTGGTAGTTACAAAGGTGGCATGCAAATATAGAAATAGTTGGTCAAGGATTCACATGGATACAGTAAATTGGTAGCCTACAATTTGGAAGGTGGCATGATATATGCATGTTGGCTCCTACTTTCATATTCATTTGTTGACTAAAAGATTTACGAAGAAGCCATGCAACACTAGTATAAATAGGGGGCTCCTTCATCAATTTCATTGAATCCCATCCTTTCCAATTCAAGTGTAAAAGTCTCCTGAGTTTGTAAGGTTTTAGAGAGTTTGTGTAATATTTCCTTGCCCGTGGTTTTTACCCTATTAGGGTTTTCCACGTAAAATCCGTGTGTCATCTTTCATTAGTATTTTCTTAATTTAGTTGCGGGTTTGCTTCAATCCGGTATCGCTTTTCTCAACAATAAAGACTTCGAACAATAAGCTTTTGGGGACTCTGATGTTAGCAACTATATATGAAAGCATGACAGTAATCCTAAAACAACAAAAAAGTCAACAGTTGGATATATAAATGAAAAAAAATAAATAAATAAATAAAATCTTCTTTTGTCTATGTGGGATGGTATTAGCAACTTTCATGACAAAAACAATGAAGTACCTACATTCTCTCGTCTCATGCTTGTGTTTAATTTAGTAAGTATCATCCAGGAATAAACCTACTTTGACTGTTGATACTAAGCTCCATGATAATTATTAAGCAACAATGTAACTAGATATATAAAGATCGTCCATGGAGCTCTCTATCACACACACACACCTAAATTCATTCTTCCCAAACAATATTGAATGGAGTAAAATAGAACTGTAAAATCACTACAAAAGATGAGATCATACTGAAAAGCAATGACATGAATACAAACAAGTTAGAAACTTCTAAGAGCTAAAACAAATGTCAGAACATAAATTTTGTTAAGAAAAAGGTACATGTCAAACAAATAATTGAATGGAGATATGAGGGACAATGCTATTAGCCGATTAGTATTATAGCCCAATTATTATGTTATTTACCAAAGCCCATTAGGGTATATTATGTATCTCGATATCTTGTAATATATAAGATTTGATGTTTAATGAAAACCTCAAGGGGATTATGCAATTTAATATGGTATCACAGCCACAAGATCCTACCCTTCTCTAACCCTAATTATTTTCAGCCTTCTACTGCCGCTTTATTAGTTATGCAAATCAGTCATAGCATCATGACTGGTGACGCTCTCCCATCAAAACAGCCCATTGATAAAGCCTATTCCATCGCTAGCATCAAGGCGTGTATCCCCTCACCCCTTGATCTATACAAACTCAACTATACGTCTTGGAGAAATCTTTTTAAGAGGTTTTGCAAAACATACAATGTATCTCATCATCTGGAAAAACCGACTGCCACCACATCCACCCAAGTCGACCTGTTTCATGATACTAATGATTCTCTCGTTGTCATGTGGATGTCGTCCACCATCACTCCTAAGTTAGGGGATATGGTTATTGATGACACTTCTACTGCTCATGTTGTATGGACAAAGCTTCAAGACCTTTTTCATGACAACAAGGCGGCCCGTATAATTCAACTTGACAATGAGATCTGTAATATGGTGATTGGTAATTTATCCGTTAACGATTTCTTTCAAGAACTTAAATCCAAGGCGGATCGTCTTGCCAACCTTGGTTCCCCGGTTAGTGATTCAAGTCTCGTAACCTATGCCATCAATGGCCTTAGTGCTAAATTCCCGGATATAGCACGTATAATACGGCACAGGGACGAACTTCCTAAGTTTGATAAAGTACGGTCTATGGTACTTTTGGAAGAATATGACATGAAGCACCTCACTGCTGCTCTCAAATCCACCCATATCTCTTCAAGCTCCCCAACTGTTTTGGTTGCAACAACTTCTACCGAGCCTAAAAACGGGTCCGTATCTCAACCTGAACCTTACCGTAATTTTCAACGAGGATCTTGTACGTATGGTTCTCGTTGTAAATTCCTCCATGGTGGTAATGATACGCGGCAACGTTCTAACCCTAATGCATCTTCTACCACTCGGCAAAACGGGACGAATAACTATCGTGGATCTCAAACATCTCAGGTGCGTCCCTCGTCTCAACAGCCACATAATGTTACGCACCCTGGAGTCGCCCCTATGCCCTACTCATTTTTTGGCTTAACTGGTATGCAAGTTAATCCATACGCCATGCATGCAGGCTGTGGTTCACTACCATTTGGCTTTGGAATTTCAGCCCAGCATATCCCCAGTCCAGGTTTGTTGGCACATGCCCAATCGGCTCTTGTGGCCCTTTCGCATATTGCTACTCTAGCGGCCCAACTTCAGTATCCAGGTTTACAAGTGCCACAGGTCCATTATGCTTCAACCAATGGCTCGGCCCAGCTTCCACATGCCATGCAGCCCACTATGGGCCCATCATTTGCTACTAATATTACTGTTCCAGGTCCTTTTACGTATGCGACCCCTACTAATGTTCCAATGCAGGCTACTGTACTTCCAAATACTTTTCAGCCCATGACGCTTCCGGATCCCGCTTGGAATATGGACACTGGAGCCTCCTCTCACTTGGCGGATAACCCAGGTATTCTCACTTCCGTTAGTGATTATTGCATTTATCCATCGGTTTACGTTGGTAGCCGACATTCCATAGCGGTTACCAACTCAGGCCATAGCTTATTGCCCACGCCGACTAAATCACTTTACCAAAATCACATACTTGTCACGCCTCATATTATTAAAAACTTGATATCTGTTCGTAAATTTACTCGTGATAATGATGTATCTGTTGAATTTGACGCCTATGGTTTTTTTGTGAAGGATTACCAGACACGCAGTATACTTCTCCATTGTGATGGCACGGGTGATCTTTACCCGATTACGCAACCTTCATCCGCGCCTCCTCCTTTTGCATTGCTTTCATTCAGTCATACTACGTGGCACAGACGGCTTGGTCACCCTGGTGAAGATGTCCTTCGTCGTTTGGAGTCTCGTAATTTTATTTCTTGTAATAAGACAAAGTCGTCCGCTTTGTGTCATGCTTGTCAATTAGGAAAACAAACCAAGCTTCCTTTTTACAGTTCTGAGTCGCATGTTACTTCTATTTTTCAGATTATTCACTTAGATTTGTGGACATCCCCTATTCCGAGTGAAAGTGGTATTAAATATTATGCGATATTTCTAGATCATTTTTCCCATTTTGTTTGGGTTTTTCCTTTGCATAAAAAGTCCGATTTGTATGATATCTTTGTTTCTTTTCGTGCTTTTGTAGTTCAACAATTTGGTGTAGATATTAAGGCCTTGCAATGTGACCATGGGGGTGAATACAACAATGCTCGTTTTCATGATCTTTTCCGTACTACTGGCATTCAATTTCGCTTCTCTTGCCCCAAAACTTCACAACAAAACGGCAAGTCGGAGCGTATGTTGCGTACTATAAACAACCTTATACGCACTTTGCTATTTCAAGCACACTTTCCACCCTCTTTTTGGGTTGAGGCTCTTAACATGGCGGCATACCTTTTAAATATCCTTCCTTCCACGGCTATACAAAATGAGATTCCTTACACCAAGCATTATAATAAACCGCCTTCTTATAACAACTTACGTGTTTTTGGGTGTTTATGTTATCCCTATCTTCACGCTACACACAAACTTGAGCCTCGCTCCACTCCGTGCGTGTTTCTCGAATATCCTAACAGCCACCATGGATATAGGTGCCTAGACTTTTCCACAAATAAAATAATAATATCACGAAATGTTCGATTTGATGAGGACGTGTTTCCCTATGCGTCGTTACACAATTATCCCTCTCCTGCTTATGAGTATCTTACTCATTCGGCACTCACCCAATCCACTTACCAAACGGACTCCTCTAGTCCATCCCTCACCGCTGGGCCCAACATACCCCCGCCTACACCATCCACTTTCCCTACGCCTGCTACTCCTCAATTCCACACTCATGTCACACCGCAGCCCAACACCCACCCTCCACAAATCCCAACACCGGAGCCACCCACCACACCACCCTCAGCCCACACGCACCAACCCCTACTACCCATCAACATCAGCCCAACCCACCTCCCACTACGCCACACCAACAACTACCATCCTCCAATACTGCCTCCACACAAACCGCTAACATTCATCACATGGTCACTCGTGCTAATGCCGGCATATCTAAACCTATTGCGCGGATGAATTGTCACGTCACCACCATTTCCCCTCTTCCTCGGTCTCATGTCCATGCCCTTCATGACCCTCATTGGAAACAAGCTATGGTAGATGAATATAATGCTTTACTTACTAACGGTACGTGGGTACTTGTGCCCCGTCCAGCTAATGTGAATATTATTCGTTCTATGTGGCTTTTCAGGCATAAGTTTCATGCAGATGGTACTTTAAGTAGGTATAAGGCACGCCTAGTTGCCAACGATAGCAGTCAGCAGCTGGGAGTTGATTGTAATGAGACATTTTGTCCCGTGGTTAAACCGGCGACTATCCGCACAGTTCTCAGTCTAGCAGTATCTCGTGCATGGCCTATTCATCAGCTTGACGTGAAGAATGCTTTTCTTCATGGTCATTTGTCGGAGACCATTTACATGCATCAGCCACCTGGGTTTGTTGATCCTGTTCACCCGGATTATGTGTGCCATTTACAGCGCTCCTTATATGGACTTAAGCAAGCCCTTAGGGCTTGGTTTCAGCGGTTTGCAGGTTTTATCACTAGCATTGGTTTTCAGCATAGCAAAACTGATGCCTCGCTATTTGTGTTTCACCGTGGTTCTGACACGGCCTATTTGTTACTCTATGTGGATGACATTATATTGACCGTTTCTTCTTCAGCATTCTTACAGCGTATTATCACTGCCTTTTATGGTGAGTTTGCTATGACCGACCTTGGTTCCCTACATTATTTTCTTGGTGTTTCTGCACCGCACCGTCTGTCACGGTATGTTTTTATCACAATCTAAGTTTGCTGCAGAACTTTTAGAGAGGGCTAATATGGCTACGTGTAATCCATGTCGCACTCCGGTTGATACTGAGTCCAAACTTGGACCTGATGGTGACCCGTTTCCTAATCCTACTTTATATCGGAGTCTAGCTGGGGCTCTTCAGTATCTTACTTTCACACGCCCGGATATTTCATATGCGGTTCAACAGGTATGTATGTATATGCATGACCCACGTGACACACATTTGCATGCTTTGAAGTGGATTTTACGCTATCTTCGAGGTACTTTGGATCATGGTTTACAGCTGCATGTTTCGTCTACTACATAGCTTGTGGCCTACACTGATGTTGATTGGGCAGGTTGCCCGGTCACAAGCAGATCTACATCTGGTTATTGTGTTTTTCTTGGGGATAATATGTTGTCGTGGTCTGCTAAACGTCAAGCTACATTGTCTCGGTCCAGTGCTGAGGCCGAATATAGAGGGGTTGCTAATGTCGTTTCTGAGATGGCTCGGTTACGTAATCTCTTACGTGAGCTTCATACTCCTTTGTCTACAGCCACCATTTTTTATTGTGATAATGTCAGCGCCGTCTACTTATCTACGAACCCTGTGCAACATCAACGTACGAAACACATCGAGATTGACATTCATTTCGCTCATGACTATGTTCCTTCGGGCCAGGTTCGTGTGCTTCATGTGCCATCTCGGTTTCAGTATGATGATATTTTCACAAAGGGTTTGCCTGCTGCTTTGTTTCTTGACTTTCGCTCCAGTTTGAACGTTCGAAGCCCTCCCGCTCAAACTGCGGGGGTGTATTAGCCGATTAGTATTATAGCCCAATTATTATGTTATTTACCAGAGCCCATTAGGATATATTATGTATCTCGATATCTTGTACTATATAAGCTTCGATGTTTAATGAAAACCTCAAGGGGATTACGCAATTTAATAAATCCCTTGTCTTTTGCAACTCTAACAACTGAAATGACTTATAGAACAATGAAGTTCCTATACCTATTAACCTATTAGTGACACATTCGACTGATTGGAAAGTTAGATTTGGTTTGTCTATTTCAAATAGTTGATATTCATGGGGAGCTTACTCTCTATGCATATATGGAGGTCAACAAGTATAAGTTGCACAACCATTAGCAATTAATTTGGTTCATACCTTGTAGGATCGATATATTATTGTGTTGATGATTCGGGTGGTCTTGGATGATCAAAATACATGTTAGCCATTTAGAGAGAGAAAGTAAAGAGAGGGTGTTTCTTGCTAGAGAGTTGCTTTGTAAAATGTAAAAGGTTAGATTGAGAAAGCACCACCCCTTCCATGGATGGAAGGGGTATTTATAGTTACAAAGCTAACGTCCTCCTATCGGACTGTGGATCAGGCATACAGTGGGTAAAGACCCGTCCTTCCTCCATGGTGTTACTCTAAAGTAAACTATGCTAATAATTAACTAACTAACTACTAAATAACGTAAATACCGACACGTCTACGAGCTAACATATGCTAGACCTTAATTGGGGTGACCGACACTTTGACATGGAATTTCCAATTCCTAACAATCTCCCCCTAAGGGAGGTCACCCCATGATTTACATTTTGAATCCTAGCATTCTTTTCTTGACTTCGTTCTTGAGCTCGTAGACTTCAATTCTTCAAATCCGCAATCTTGTGCTTTAGCAGTGATACTTCAAAGTCCGCATAGTTTTGTACTTTCAGTGGAGGCCTTTAACTGATCCACATCTTTGATGATCTTCGAGCTTTCATTGAGATCATCAGCCACAGCAAATCTCTCTGGATCATCAATAGTTGTGTTGCCTCCATGTGATGTTGTGACTTTTGGACCGACATGCTCACACTTTTGGATAATGACATCTTTCCATCAGAGTCGCGGAAGCTTTACTGGCTCATGATATTTGCAGTGGCGTAGCGGAAACATAGTATAAAAATATCAGAGCCAGGTTCTGTAGATATGCACAAGTCATGATTTCTTCAATTAAGTGTGGATGCTGTGAGCATGCGGCTTTGGATTGACTCCTCAATTCTGATCAGCTGCAACCGTCCAAAGGTACCTGCAAACAACAGTTAGCAATAAAACACATGAAAGTGTCTTTGATCACTTTCGTTGAATTGAGGTACACGGCCCACGGTTCCCCGTTGATCAGTACAAGTACTTCCTGTGATCAGGTAGAGTTCCGAAGAACCTCCTTGACAGGGTTTCGCAGCTGTTCTAGCTGTTCTCAAACTGGAACGTCTCAAAGAAGACAACACGGAGTGAGTGAACCAGCGAATTGAGATTCACTGATTTATGAAAAATGATTTAAAAACAATCGCGTATTGCTTAGAAGAAAGAGTTTTGCAATATGACGAAGGTTTTATGAGAAAGATCAATTTTCAATCATAAATACCCTTTTAATTTTGAAATATTAATACACAGTCGATGTGCTAGAGAAAAGACTTTTTGGGCACAACGACCGGTTTTTCAAAGGTATCCGTCAATCCATTTCCTGGACCAAGGTTGATTCAAGAATGAATCGCCCCATCGTTTCTATCCAGTTGTCACAAGTTTGATCTTTTGGAAAGATCTCACATGTCACCCACCAAGAGCTTGTTTGATGTTGGCTCTAGAAGGATTTTCATCTTCATTGTGAATATTTTCATATCACTCGGATGTTCTGGCAATACCACAAGGATAATGCGTAGGACTCTTAATATATTCTTACTTTCCACATTGTGTGAAACAGTAAGTCTTCATGAATTTAGTGTCCTAATGAGATATTGTGGATGATCTCTTGGCTCTAGACTCAATTGTACACATTTGGTTCCTATGCCGGAGACTAGGGAGAGGGTCTCCTTCTTCAATATCAACAAACTCTAAGAGAAAGTCGATAGATAATGTCAGTTCCTCGTGAGAATGAAACAAGTCCTTTTAAGAGAAACTTGAGTAGCTTGGGAAGTTTTAGTGCAGTGCGTCACTGGGTCCATGACGTCTTTTCTTCAATACTAATTTTACCTTAGTAACCACCAGTAGCATATGTATTGAACCCGGTTACTGCCCTAAGGTTGAATTATTGGAGGGCTATTTCTTTTCACCCTTTTCTCATTTCATTTCTTTTTCATTCTTCAACCCCTTCAGTGCTTACCGAGACTTCATAACTAGAACCTTGTTGGGTTTATTCCAGTACTAGCTCTGTCTCAGTCCGCACTCTTCCCATATTCTCATTTTCTCCTTTTTCATCATACCTAAGGACTCTACACTATCTAGTGGATTGTCCCTGGGTAGATCCCTCCGGCTCTGGCGGGATCGTGGAAACGAATACCTAACCTAACCATCCTTATAACACCATGCATAAAGTAAATTGGTCGGTCTTTTGGTATTGTTCATTCCTTCATGAAACCAATTGAAAAATCATTTGGAAAATCAATCAAGGTACTTGTGATATAAAATCAAAGCATTTTGTACCTTAATAGTTTTGATCATTTAGAAAACCTCCCCCTCAACATGTGCATATGATTTAGAAATTGTTTAGCACATGGAGGCAAGAGGACTTTGAAATATTTTCTTTGATCACAATTTTCATAGAAAAAAGCCATTTGATTTTCTTGGTAAATTCTCCCCCTCAATATGTGCGTAGGATATTGTAAATCATTTTGCACATAGAGGCAAGAGTTCTTTTGAAGCACATCCACGATCACAAAAGCCATTACGAAACCATTAGAAAATCAATCAAGGTACGTATGTTAAAACATAGAATTCTTTGTACCTTGATAGTTTATTTTCTTTTAAAATGCTCCCCCTCAATATGTGCTTCGAGATTCGAAAGTGTTTAGCACATATGGGAGAGCAGTATGCACGTTTGAATCAAAATGATCATCTATAATCAAGTTTCATTATTAAATCACAAATTCTCCCCCGATCAAAAATATCAAACCCTTTGAGATTTTGGATCCCAAGTGATTTAATAAGGTTTAGAAAACATGAAAGAAAATGTGGCCTTGTTTAAATTCTCTTCTGCTTTTAGGTTATATGCTCCTCCACAAACATGTGCATTATGTATTTCAAAATCGTTTGGCACATGAAGGAAGGAGTTCTTTTGAAACAAACACCCTTTAAAACTGATTTGAGATTTAAATCACAATCTCTCCCCCGATAAAAAATTTCAAACCTTTTGAGATTTGTGATCCCAATTGATTTAAATCATTTAGAAAATTTTAGGGGAAAGACGTGGCAAGATTAAATTTTGAAAAATGACAGATAAGGACCATTTTAAGACATTAAAGATTGTTAGTGTCAGGTATGATTGTATTAAGAGATCTTTTAGGTAAAATAAAATAATTTCACAATCAAACAAGAACAGAAAAAATTTCATTTTGAAAGATCTTTGAATTTTAAAGAAAATCATACCATGACATAACATTAAATCTTTAGATCACCACTTTATTTTGTACAAACCGGACTTTTATGAAGAAATATCGTTTGAAAATATTTTGTTTTTAATCACTCTCCCCCTCAATCGATGACCGTAGTCGATGATTGAGTGACTTAGGTTTTGATAAAATAAAGTCCGGTGATTTTCAAAATTAAGTCCAATTTATTTTCAAAACCAATATTTTACCATTTTTCAAAACAATATTATTTAAAAATTGTTTTTAAAATGGTATCATCACTAGCAGAAGCTTATGTTGTTGTTGTAGGGCTTGGAAGAAAAACCGTTTGCTGATGCAGTGAGACTTCATACGTTGCATTTTAATGCCAACTGAGGTCAAATTAAGCTTCGTTTCTTCATTTGCTGATGAAAAAAACCATTCGACGCAGTGAGACCTCTTACGTTGCATTTTTTTCACGCCAACTATCCATAGAAGTCCAATTAAGCTCCGTTTCTTCATTTGTCAACCCAAGATATAGTTACCCTTTCCATTCGGCATCCAATCATCTTCAATTGTGGGATCCGGATCAGGAACATTCTTGCTTATGTTAGTGGACACACATATAGATATATGGTGGTCGACATCACCCAAACAACAATCGATTAATAAAAGTCAATTCAACATTATCAATCAGATCATGTAAAGCATGGGATTATGTGTTCATCAAACTCTAATCATCTAATTCTAACAATCATATCCTGGGCACCTAGTCCTTCAACGTAGGTTAACATCATTTTTAATTAAGCATATAGGATAGTTAAGAAAGCCCATTAGATGATGTAAATTTGAAAACATTCTCCCCCTCAATCAATGACTTATTTTCTAAAAAGTTTAAAAGCGCTGAAGTCATTGATTGAGTTTTCAATTTTTACGAAAACACTGACACTGATTGATTTTCAAGCAACTCATTTACCACCATTTTGTTAAAACAAATATTTTTCTGAAGAATTTTTAGACGGAAAAATATTTGAGTAGGAACAGCAGTTCTTCGACATACTTTCCTCATTTTGTTTTTAGGATAAGTGCTCGAAATATTTGAAAATAGTATAAGCGAAGCACTTTCCTTCTTTGAAAAATGGGTTGCTATCTGAAATAATAGCAAGCCATAGTTTAAGCGCGGGTTACAGTCAGAAATAACTGCAAGCCATATTTTGAAGCCTGGGTTACAGTCTGAAATAACGGTAAGCCATAGTTTGAGACATGTTTTGGAAAAGAATATTTACACCTCCTGCTCGAACTTCATCTATGGTCCCGTGCCATTATTGAATGACATTTCTAAGACCGCAGATGTTATCGATACCAGAAGACATGTCTTGAGAAAAACAATATTTTTGGTATTTTATGATTTTTCAAATTTTTATGGATTTTTGTTGATTTTATATTTTTCTATTTTGTTTTGCTGGTTTTATATTTTTGTATTTGGTTTTTGATAAATATTTACACAGATAGAGTAGATGATATAGTATAAGAAGATGATGATACGAGTACTGAGATAAGGATATCGAGCATCACGTCGTAGAAGATAAAGTTCGTCATCTCTTAAACTTCCACCACCAAAGCTTCCAAGGCTCTTGTACTGAAGAAAGAAATTGAACCATCTGAAAGTGAGACTTTGGCAGCTTCCCCCCGAACCGAAAATCCTTTAGCTGAGCAGATTTAAAGCTTTCTTTCAAGCTTCCCTTAGCCAGGTGCACAAAGAAGCACACCATTATCATCGAACTTGCTGCTCCTTTTAAGAATAATCATCGTGATTCATCATTCGGGGTTATATCATCCAATAGAATAACAACAACGTATCATCCCACATTTAAATAACTCTTCTCAGATTCCATAACCACTGAAGTCTGACGCAGTCCATTCCAAAAGGTGTCAAGAGACCACTTCCCCCGAGTAGTTGAAATGATGCAGTCAGTCTCTTAGACTAGAGCTCACGAACCCGAATACACATACCCGAAGACAAAGAAACTTATACCATCGAAGTAACAGATTAAGTCCAATAGCCAAAGAATAACCCCGATGTATACTTTTCTCTCCCCCTGAAGAAAGTGTATGAAGCTCAAGAACCCGAAGTACCGAATGCCCAAAGAGAGAATAACCGATAACATTGAAGAAGAAGGCCGAATCACTGATTATCTCTGCGGATGACAATCTCTGTGGACGTCAACTCCGGTATAAGTGATTATATCTCTGAATCACTGATTAAGCTCTCAAGTGAGACAGTTGAGCGCCCCAATGTACACAATTCTCTCTCCCACGGTGATTGCGATAACATCGAAATCATCACACACTTGTGTACCTCTTTTATCTTCAGAAACTTTCTCTTACATCACTTCCCCCACGTCGTTGGAATAATAACACTAAACGCCTTGATGAGTAAAACCTTGAGATTCTCGCGGTCATGACATTTGTCTTCCCGGGATATCTTCAATCACTTAGAAGTATTAAGTTCATCAAGTTTACTCGCCATGAGTCAAACCTTGAGTTTCTCTGCGATAATAACATTTGTCTTCCCGGGATATCTTCAATTACTTAGAAGTATTAAGCTCATCAAGTTTACTCGCGTTTAGATGCGTGTCTCCTTCCCCCTTGCTGGTTTTGAAACTTCAGAATCAGCAACACATTATAAGCCCTTGTACTAGAAATCTTTTGAGAAGAACCCTTTTGATCTTGTGGGAATCAACATACTGAAGTAGAATGTGAGCAAGTCTAATTGGGGAGTCAATCTGACATTTTACTCTCCCCCAATTAGTGCTCTCCCCTAAACTGACAATGCCCGAAATATGAAGAAGTCTTTGGATAATCAAATGCAACTCGTCTTAAGTCTTCTAACATGCAGCAAAAAATGTAGAACAGACTGTAGACTCGACCTTCTTCAAGATTGTCCAGTTGGGGAATAGAAAGTCAACATCTTCAACTCACCAAATGCATTCCCGTTAACTTTTGAAATAGCAAATCCCCTTAACTAAAATCCCTCCCAATCAAACAAGAACAGAGGGATGTTCATCAAAGAAATCAGCCCAGCAACTAGAAGCACTTTGTCATTGAACTCATCAGTCCGTATGAAGATGTCAACCAACGGCTCTTAAGAAGAAACTCCATGTAAAGATGACCCGATAAGAAGAAGATCGGTTCTTACATGAGTTTAGAGCCGTTTGACCATTTATTCTCAGAAATAACTCAACATGCAGAATTATCATACTTCTTCTCCCCCTCAAGAATTGCAGACGAAGTTGTCATTCTTGACTAAATAAGTGAAATCATCCAAATGTATTCTATTCACACTTCTCCCCCATAAAATTAGCACATGATGTCGCCATCTTCATTATAATCGAGCAAGTGAAATGAGAAAACAATCAGTGGTAGCCCGGTTCACTTGATGACTGAAGCGCATGGAAAAAGTATGAAGCATGTTGATGAGAATGGTCATAATAAGAAGATTTCTCTTCTTTTGAAGATAAAGCGCACTGAAACGTACACTTTTCTTTTCTTTAGAGAACGAGGCATGAACTGTAGTGTTCATACGTCATAAGAAGATTTCTCTTCTTCGTAAGATAATGCGCACTGAGACGTACACATTTCTTTTCTTTGGAGTACGAGGCCTGATCTGATGTGAACAGACGTCATAATCTATCTCTTTTCAGCTCTCTTAGCAAAACATGTAATCAACCCATTATCATTCAGTAGGCTCTTTGTCGTGACAGCTGATGGAGAAAACCCAATATGATGAATTTGACCTTGAAGTAAACTATACCGAACTCGTGACTTAAACTTGCACATCTGTAACAAAGAGCGGTGTCGAGACTTCATCCTCCATTGAATCTCTAAGTACTCGATACTCTTCATCCAACCAACCATCAAGTAATAGACGTACATCACCTCTTGAAAATCCACAATTGAATGTGACACTGAGCACTACAACGTAACTCCTTAAAGTGATAGTTATTTTGAGATGATAAGAGCCCAATTCCCCCAAGTGGTAAAAAGAAAAGGTAAAAGACACCCAACAATAACTAGATTTTCAAGTCTTCGTTTTTGAAAATAAGCTCGAACAAGGATCATGAAGAATCTTCATCCAACCATCCCCGATACCTTCGGATACTAAGTACACTTGCCCGTGATATTTCACTTCAACCTCAAATAAATAATAGTGAATTAACCCCGATGTCACATCTTCTAGTTAAAAGCTCAATTCTAGCCTCCTTTGACGTTTAAAGTGAACTACGATAAAGGTTTTCATCCCGACCATGGTTAAAAAGCACATAACCCGTAAAACCATGTAACAACCAAACTGCCATGAAGACAACCCAAACACATACCCAATTCATGAAGTACACCCTTTTATCCCTTCTTCGAAGCAGAAACCGTAGCACCAGCATCAAGAAGATCCAGAATTACATTTTCTTTTCTCCAAGATGGTTCCATCATTACGGGATTTTACAATTCCATGGTTTAAACCGAGAAATAGTTTCTTTCGCGGGATTTTTCGAAACCAAGAATAAACCGTAAGATAGATCCGGAAATGCACTTTACAAGGATGTTTCCATTGTCACGGGATTTTACAAGTCTATGATTTAAACCGAGAAATAAATTCTTTCGCGGGATTTTACAAAATCAAGACAAAACCGTAAACAATATCAGTTTGAATGTTTTATGACAACTTTGGTTTCGGTGAATATCTGTTTTAGGGGAACATGCAGCGGTTCATCAACGGTTCATTATCCAACATCAGCAACATCATCCAATCAACACTTTGGTAAACACATCATTTACGCATTCTATCGGCTATTGTAGTGACCACATGGAGAAGTAAACCCGATATACCAAACTTGATCATGAAGTAGAAATCCCCAGATTTGTTACTTAAACTTGTACTAATCCTCGTGAAAAAGAAAAGGTGTACCCAATGTACAAAACCTCTTGACATTCTCAACTGAGTGAGACACCGAAGTGATAGCTACATTGTGGGTTAAGCGAGAAAGAATCACAAAAGTAACTAAATAGCTAAGTTTTTATCACACTCTATAAATGTCCAAACAAGTCATCTTCGCTGAAGGGTAGAAAGAAAGAAGACGAAATAAGTAAAAACGCCCGGAAAACCTCACTTCAAATCCAAATAAGAAATACCGTACAAACAACCCCGTAGTCAACCTTGTTCAAATATCAATTCAAGCCGCGACAAAATTATTATTCGTAAAAATGTATATACCAAAGTACCGTACAACATAACCCATCAAATCTATCATCATACCAAATCACGTCGTTAAATCACTTCAACAAAGCTCATCATCAAAACTTTTATAATCCAATTCTCATAGAATCTCAAGAATGAGACGTCCATTTGACTGAATCATACGAACGGCCCAATACTTGGTTACTTGAAATAATCGAGGCACGGTCATGACAATCCAAATCTAAACTTTCCACAATCAATTCCGACCCTAGTCCAAACAACAATTCAACCCATAACATAACGTTACATTAGGCCAATAATATCCGTATCAAATGACACATAATTTCCTCATATCCATCAAGTGAGATATATAACAAGGAATACCCAAAAATATCCGGATCATAAGTACTCAACCAATACTATAAAGACATTCGTAATAAAGCCAATACCCGATCCAAGTATTCAAGTATTCAATGCCAACCCAAGAAAAGAATAAATCCGACACCACAATAGAATATAACAGCCCTAATATGTCAATCCGAATGAATACGAAATCAGATTAAGCCAAATTAGCACAATTAAAACCCATTAAACTACAATAGCTGATCCAAGACATCATGTGGCCCAATCATAACATTACCCGGCCCATATTTTCACACGGATCAATATACACGATGCCCTAATTATTTGGGTATAAAATTGCACTAATATCTCATAACCCTAAAATCTCTCTCATTATCCGCCTCTCTTATCATAGACACAGAAAAATGAAATCCTAATCCCTTGACTCAGTTTTTTTCCACCCCCATCTCAAAAATGCTTTCACACCAAAAACAACATCAGCCATACACTATCACGAATCAGAACTCAGTCATACAAACAAACCCATTCGAAACCCTAATCTCAGAATCGTCATCAAGAACACAACAATTACAGGAAGACACCATCAATGACTTAGTACATAAGTCTGAGGTTGCCATAGGGATGGCTTAAATCGTCACTGAAAGGACTCGTTTCAACAAGATTTGGAATTACATGTAAGTACAGTTACCTATTTGTTGTTATTAAGTCATAAACGAGCCAAGAAATTGAGTTAACATAATTGTTAAACTCGTTTCTTTATCTCGAATATTAACGATTAAATGGATTAATGATGACATCACGTTCCGCGAAAGCAAGTCTTTGAAACAATTAAGACCATGGAACGTTTCTGAGATCCATAATAAGTTGAGTCCGTTTGATAAGATGTATTCGCTTCAGATTTTGGTCAAAGAATTGAAACAAAGACATTCTTGTCAAATTTTTCTTTTTGATATTTGAAGAAAGAAATAAGGTTAACTTCTAAATGATCAGTGATGTATTATTTCTTTCGTATACTTGACTTTAATAGACTTGTATTTTTCTTTGATACCCACGAAAGAAGGACAACTGAGATCATGAAAGTAATTGATGTTTTTGTCTTGGTTGAGATGGAGCAAGAGTTTGGATAGATAGTAGTTAGATGTTGGAGTTGGATTTGTTGTTTAAGTATACGTATTCACTTTGGACTGATGATGTTTCATACAGAAACGGAGGTCGAGATGATGGTTTATGGTATTGGTATTTGGTTTTTGATGTCAAGTCTTCTCATTCTTCATCCTTTCTGCCAAGTCGCTAGCATAAGTCGCTAGCTAAGTCGCTACCCAAAACTGATAAGTCGCTAGGTCTTCAAAACATGAGTCAAGTTGCTAACCTATGTCACAAGTCGCTACATCTTTTTGAGTCAAGTCGCTATTTCAGATTTAGACACAAGTCGCTAACTTATAAATATAAGTCGCTACCAAGAAAGAGGTTGACAACTCGCTATAAAGAAACAGCCCAACTCGCTAACAAGAAAATTTGACCATTTAAAATTTCCCGGTGAGTTTTCCGACTACTTTCCGACCATATTCATGATAAACCCAGAAAATGACATAAACTGCTTCATATTACTGTTATGACCACATGAAACTGACTAGTTTTGACAAAAACAGATATGACCAAATGACCAAAACAGTATGATAGACAAAAACTTGATACTAAGACAGTTAGCAATGGACCATGTAACCATTTTTTGACCAACAGATACAAAAGACTGATAAAAACTGTTTACCCATAAAAATAATCCGACCACAAAAATACACAAAACAGTTTTAAACAAGTATCAAAACCACAAGAAAAATCATCAAAACACAACAACCTTGGCTCTGGTACCAATTGTAGGATCGATGTATTATTGTGTTGATGATTCGGGTGGTCTTGGATGATCAAAATACATGTTAGCCATTTAGAGAGAAAAAGTAAAGAGAGGGTGTTTCTTGCTAGAGAGTTGCTTTGTAAAATGTAAAAGGTTAGATTGAGAAAGCACCACCCCTTCCATGGATGGAAGGGGTATTTATAGTTACAAAGCTAACGTCCTCCTATCGGACTGTGGATCAGGCATACATTGGGAAAAGACCCGTCCTTCCTCCACGGTGTTACTCTAAACTAAACTATGCAAATAATTAACTAACTAACTACTAAATAACGTAAATACCGACACGTCTACGAGCTAAAATATACTAGACCTTAATTGGGGTGACCGACACTTTAACATGGAATTTCCAATTCCTAACATACCTCAAGGATTTGTATAATAGAATAGATTAATAGAAGTTAAGATACTCGAAACCTACCTCTGTCAAATTCTAATAACACAACTAGAATGTAACTCACAATCTACAATCTTGAAACTAGTCAATGGTCTTTCTGAAATAAACTTTTCTTCTTATTTAGTAAGATAAAGATCACAAATTAGTAAAGGAAGATAATGACCACTAATTAACACACCTTTGGGTTCTCGATAAGAAAAACCTAGCTATATAGTTAAAACAAAAACAAAAGATGATCTCATATGAGTTTCATAATTTAAAGTGCTTCTTGAATAAGATTTATAAAGTTATAATGAAAGAGTAAAGACTTGATATAAAAAAATCGATACCTTTTTAAAAGAAAAATGTTTTATCCAGTATTTATCAAATAAAAAAAAATTAAGATTTCATATCAAATTCTCATATGAAATTAGGGATGGCAAAAAAACCCGAACCCGACGGGGAAACCCGAAATCCGAAACCCGAACTTATTGGGGCGGGGCGGGGCATGTTTATCGGGTTTCGGGGCGGGTTTTGGGGCCTTAACGGGGATTCTTATCGGGTTTGGGGCGGGGACGGGGCACACTATCCCCGCCCCACCCCGCCCCAAAATATAGACATATAGATATACATATATCTATATACCTTAAATATTGTGCTAGTGATATTGTACTAAATATAATTCTCTAATTTTGTTAATTTTTATCTTTTTAATATTTCAAAGTGTGATCATAAAATCTTGTTTTGTGTCATAATAATTTAAAAAAGTTGTGATTTATTCCAATACCTAATATATTATTAATGGGTTCTCAATTGTTTAAGTTATTCCTTAAAATCATATTGTTAATAGCGTGAAAATAAGAATAAACGGGGAAAGGCATGAGTATGATGCAGGATCGCGCTCAAAAAAGAAAACCCGATAAGAACCCAATGGGGAATGGGGCGGGTTTGGGAGAGCATCTCGCCCCAATGGGGAAAGGCATGAGTATGATGCAGGATCGCGCCCAAAAAATAAAACCCGATAAGAACCCAATGGTGAATGGGGCGGGTTTGGGAGAACATCTCGCCCCAATGGGGCGCCCCGATTAGCCCTACGCCTGCTACTCCTCAATTCAAAACTCATGTCACACCGCAGCCTAACACCCACCCTCCACAAAGCCCAACACCGGAGCCACCCACCACACCACCCTCAGCCCACACGCACCAACCCCCTACTACCCATTAACATCAGCCCAACCCACCTCCCACTACGCCACACCAACAACTACCATCCTCCAATACTGCCTCCACACAAACCGCTAACACTCATCACATGGTCACTCGTGCTAAGGCCGACATATCTAAACCTATTGCGCGGATGAATTGTCACGTCACCACCATTTCCCCTCTTCCTCGGTCTCATGTCCATGCCCTTCATGACCCTCATTGGAAACAAGATATGGTATATGAATATAATGCTTTACTTACTAACGGTACGTGGGTACTTGTGCCCCGTCCAGCTAATGTGAATATTATTCGTTCTATGTGGCTTTTCAGGCATAAGTTTCATGCAAATGGTACTTTAAGCATGTATAAGGCACGCCTAGTTGCCAACGATAGCAGTCAGCAGCTGGGAGTTGATTGTGATGAGACATTTAGTCCCGTGGTTAAACCGGCGACTATCCGCACTGTTCTCAGTTTAGCAGTATCTCGTGCATGGCCTATTCATCAGCTTGACGTGAAGAATTCTTTTCTTCATGGTCATTTGTCGGAGACCGTTTACATGCATCAGCCACCTGGGTTTGTTGATCCTGTTCACCCGGATTATGTGTGTCATTTACAGCGCTCCTTATATGGACTTAAGCAAGCCCCTAGGGCTTGGTTTCAGCGGTTTGCAGGTTTTATCACTAGCATTGGTTTTCAGCAAAGCAAAACTGATGCCTCGCGTTTACCCAAAAAACTGATGCCTCGCTATTTGTGTTTCATCGTGGTTCTGACACGGCCTACTTGTTACTCTATGTGGATGACATTATATTGACCGTTTCTTCTTCAGCATTCTTACAACGTATTAGCACTGCCCTTTATGGTGAGTTTGCTATGACCGACCTTAGTTCCCTACATTACTTTCTTGGTGTTTCTGCTACCCGTACAGCTTCTGGTGTGTTTTTATCACAATCTAAGTTTGCTGCAGAACTTTTAGAGAGGGCTAATATGGACACGTGTAATCCATGTCGCACTCCGGTTGATACTGAGTCCAAACTTGGACCTGATGGTGACCCGTTTCCTAATCCTACTTTATATCGGAGTCTGGCTGGGGCTCTTCAGTATCTTACTTTCACACGCCCGGATATTTCATATGCGGTTCAACAGGTATGTCTGTATATGCATGACCCACATGACACACGTTTGCATGCTTTGAAGCGGATTTTACGCTATCTTCGAGGTACTTTGGATCATGGTTTACAGCTGCATGTTTCGTCTACTACACAGCTTGTGGCCTACACTGATGCTGATTGGGCAGGTTGCCTGGTCACACGCAGATCTACATTTGGTTATTGTGTTTTTCTTGGGGATAATCTGTTGTCGTGGTCTGCTAAACGTCAAGCTACATTGTCTCGGTCCAGTGCTGAGGCCGAATATCGAGGGGTTGCTAATGTCGTTGCTGAGACTGGTTGGTTACGCAATCTCTTACGTGAGCTTCGTACTCCTTTGTCTACAGCCACCATTGTTTATTGTGATAATGTCAGCGCCGTCTACTTATCTACGAACCCTGTGCAACATCAACGTACGAAACAAATCGAGATTGACATTTATTTCGTTCGTGACTATGTTGCTTCGGCCAGGTTCGTGTGCTTCATGTGCCATCTCGGTTTCAGTATGCTGATATTTTCACAAAGGTTTTGCCTGCTGCTTTGTTTCTTGACTTTCGCTCCAGTTTGAACGTTTGAAGCCCTCCCGCTCAAACTGCGGGGGTGTATTAGCCGATTAGTATTATAGCCCAATTATTATGTTATTTACCAAAGCCCATTAGGGTATATTATGTATCTCGATATCTTGTACTATATAAGCTTTGATGTTTAATGAAAACCTCAAGGGGATTACGCAATTTAATAAATCCCTTGTCTTTTGCAACTCTAACAACTGAAATGACTTATAGAACAATGAAGTTCCTATACCTATTAACCTATTAGAGACACATTCGACTGATTGGAAAGTTAGATTTGGTTTGTCTATTCCAAATAGTTGATATTCATGGGGAGCTTACTCTATGCATATATGGAGGTCAACAAGTATAAGTTGCACAACCATTAGCAATGAATTTGGTTCATACCTCAAGGATTTGTATAATAGAATAGATTAATAGAAGTTAAGATACTCGAAACCTACCTCACAAATTCTAATAACACAACTAGAATGTAACTCACAATCTACAATCTTGAAACTAGTCAATGGTCTTTCTGAAATAAACTTTTCTTCTTATTTAGTAAGATAAAGATCACAAATTAGTAAAGGAAGATAACAGCCACTAATTAACGCACCCTTTGGGTTCTCGATAAGAAAAACCTAGCTATATAGTAAAAACAAAAACAAAAGATGATCTCATATGAGTTTCATAATTTAAAGTGCTTCTTGAATAAGATTTATAAAGTTATAATGAAAGAGTAAAGACTTGATATAAAAAAAATCGATACCTTTTTAAAAGAAAAATGTTTTACCCAGTATTTATCAAATAAAAAAAAATTTAAGATTTCATATCAAATTCTCATATGAAATTAGGGATGGCAAAAAAACTCGAACCCGACTGGGAAACCCGAAACCCGAACTTATTGGGGAGGGGCAGGGCATGCTTATCGGGTTTCGGGGCGGGTTTTGGGGCCTTAACGGGGATTCTTATCGGGTTTGGGGCGGGGACGGGGCACACTATCCCCGCCCCACCCCGCCCCAAAATATAGACATATAGATATACATATATCTATATACCTTAAATATTGTGCTAGTGATATAGTACTAAATATAATTCTCTAATTTTGTTAATTTTTATGTTTTTAATATTTCAAAGTGTGATCATAAAATCTTGTTTTGTGTCATAATATTTTAAAAAAGTTGTGATTTATTCCAATACCTAATATATTATTAATGGGTTCTCAATTGTTTAAGTTATTCCTTAATATCATATTGTTAATAGCGTGAAAATAAGAATAAACGGGGAAAGGCATGAGTATGATGCAGGATCGCGCTCAAAAAAGAAAACCCGATAAGAACCCAATGGGGAATGGGGCGGGTTTGGGAGAGCATCTCGCCCCAATGGGGAAAGGCATGAGTATGATGCAGGATAGCGCTCAAAAAAGAAAACCCGATAAGAACCCAATGGTGAATGGGGCGGGTTTGGGAGAACATCTCGCCCAAATGGGGCGCCCCGATTAGCCCTACGCCTGCTACTCCTCAATTCCACACTCATGTCACACCGCAGCCCAACACCCACCCTCCACAAAGCCCAACACCGGAGCCACCCACCACACCACCCTCAGCACGCACTGCCAACCCCTACTACCCATTAACATCAGCCCAACCCACCTCCCACTACGCCACACCAACAACTACCATCCTCCACATCTGCCTCCACACAAACCGCTAACACTCATCACATGGTCACTCGTGCTAAGGCCGACATATCTAAACCTATTGCGCGGATGAATTGTCACGTCACCGCCATTTCCCCTCTTCCTCGGTCTCATGTCCATGCCCTTCATGACCCTCATTGGAAACAAGTTATGGTATATGAATATAATGCTTTACTTACTAACGGTACGTGGGTACTTGTGCCCCGTCCAGCTAATGTGAATATTATTCGTTCTATGTGGCTTTTCAGGCATAAGTTTCATGCAAATGGTACTTTAAGCAGGTATAAGGCACGCCTAGTTGCCAACGGTAGCTACCGGGAGTTGATTGTGATGAGACATTTAGTCTCGTGGTTAAACCGGCGATTATCCGCATTGTTCTCAGTCTAGCAGTATCTCGTGCATGACCTATTCATCAGCTTGACGTGAAGAATGCTTTTCTTCATGGTCATTTGTCGGAGACCGTTTACATGCATCAGCCACCTGGGTTTGTTGATCCTGTTCACCCGGATTATGTGTGTCATTTACAACGCTCCTTATATGGACTTAAGCAAGCCCCTAGGGCTTGGTTTCAGCGGTTTGCAGGTTTTATCACTTGCATTGGTTTTCAGCATAGCAAAACTGATGCCTCGCGTTTACCCAAAAAACTGATGCCTCGCTATTTGTGTTTCATCGTGGTTCTGACACGGCCTACTTGTTACTCTATGTGGATGACATTATATTGACCGTTTCTTCTTCAGCATTCTTACAACGTATTATCACTGCCCTTTATGGAGAGTTTGCTATGACCGACCTTGGTTCCCTACATTACTTTCTTGGTGTTTCCGCTACCCGTACAGCTTCTGGTGTGTTTTTATCACAATCTAAGTTTGCTGCAGAACTTTTAGAGAGGGCTAATATGGCTACATGTAATCCATGTCGCACTCCGGTTGATACTGAGTCCAAACTTGGACCTGACGGTGACCCGTTTCCTAATCCTACTTTATATCGGAGTCTGGTTGGGGCTCTTCAGTATCTTACTTTCAAACTCCCGGATATTTCATATGCGGTTCAACAGGTATGTCTGTATATGCATGACCCACGTGACACACATTTTCATGCTTTGAAGCGGATTTTACGCTATCTTCGAGGTACTTTGGATCATGGTTTACAGCTGCATGTTTCGTCTACTACACAGCTTGTGGCCTACACTGATGCTGATTGGGCAGGTTGCGCGGTCACACGCAAATCTACATCTGGTTATTGTGTTTTTCTTGGGGATAATCTGCTGTCGTGGTCTGCTAAACGTCAGGCTACATTGTCTCGGTCCGGTGAGGCCGAATATCGAGGGTTGCTAATGTCGCTGAGGACTGGTTGGTTACGCAATCTCTTACGTGAGCTTCGTACTCCTTTGTCTACATGACCACCATTGTTTATTGTGATAATGTCAGCGCCGTCTACTTATCTACGAACCCTGTGCAACATCAACGTACGAAACAAATCGAGATTGACATTTATTTCGTTCGTGACTATGTTGCTTCGGCCAGGTTCGTGTGCTTCATGTGCCATCTCGGTTTCGTATGCTGATATTTTCACAAAGGTTTTGCTGCTGCTTTGTTTCTTGACTTTCGCTCCGTTTGAACGTTTGAAGCCCTCCCTCAAATCAAGGGGTGTATTAGCCGATTAGTATTATAGCCCAATTATTATGTTATTTACCAAAGCCCATTAGGGTATATTATGTATCTCGATATCTTGTACTATATAAGCTTTGATGTTTAATGAAAACCTCAAGGGGATTACGCAATTTAATAAATCCCTTGTCTTTTGCAACTCTAACAACTGAAATGACTTATAGAACAATGAAGTTCCTATACCTATTAACCTATTAGAGACACATTCGACTGATTGGAAAGTTAGATTTGGTTTGTCTATTCCAAATAGTTGATATTCATGGGGAGCTTACTCTATGCATATATGGAGGTCAACAAGTATAAGTTGCACAACCATTAGCAATTAATTTGGTTCATACCTCAAGGATTTGTATAATAGAATAGATTAATAGAAGTTAAGATACTCGAAACCTACCTCTGTCAAATTCTAATAACACAACTAGAATGTAACTCACAATCTACAATCTTGAAACTAGTCAATGGTCTTTCTGAAATAAACTTTTCTTCTTATTTAGTAAGATAAAGATCACAAATTAGTAAAGGAAGATAACAGCCACTAATTAACGCACCCTTTGGGTTCTCGATAAGAAAAACCTAGCTATATAGTAAAAACAAAAACAAAAGATGATCTCATATGAGTTTCATAATTTAAAGTGCTTCTTGAATAAGATTTATAAAGTTATAATGAAAGAGTAAAGACTTGATATAAAAAAAATCGATACCTTTTTAAAAGAAAAATGTTTTACCCAGTATTTATCAAATAAAAAAAAAATTAAGATTTCATATCAAATTCTCATATGAAATTAGGGATGGCAAAAAAACCCGAACCCGACGGGGAAACCCGAAATCCGAAACCCGAACTTATTGGGGCGGGGCGGGGCATGCTTATCGGGTTTCGGGCCCGGTTTTGGGGCCTTAACGGGGATTCTTATCGGGTTTGGGTCGGGGACGGGGCACACTATCCCCGCCCAGCCCCAAAATATAGACATATAGATATACATATATCTATATACCTTAAATATTGTGCTAGTGATATTGTACTAAATATAATTCTCTAATTTTGTTAATTTTTATCTTTGTAATATTTCAAAGTATGATCATAAAATCTTGTTTTGTGTCATAATATTCTAAAAAAGTTGTGATTTATTCCAATGCCTAATATATTATTAATGGGTTCTCAATTCTTTAAGTTATTCCTTAAAATCATATTGTTAATAGCGTAAAAATAAGAATAAACGGGGAAATGCATGAGTATGATGTAGGATCGCGCTCAAAAAAGAAAACCCGATAAGAACCCAATGGAGAATGGGACGGATTTGGGAGAGCATCTCGCCCCAATGGGGAAATGCATGAGTATGATGTAGGATCGCGCTCAAAAAAGAAAACCCGATAAGAACCCAATGGGGAATAGGGCGGGTTTGGGAGAGCATCTCGCCCCAATGGGGCGCCCCGATTAGATCTCCAATGGGGATTGGGGCGGGTTTGGGGATGGGGATGGCCGCCCCGCCTCAAACCCTCCCCAATTGGGAATGGGGCGGGTTTGGGAGAGCATCTCCCCCCAATGGGACGCCCCGATTAGATCTCCAATAGGGATTGGGGCGGGTTTCGGGATGATTTTTTGTAATCGGGTTTGAGGATGGGGATGGCTGCCCCGCCTCAAACCCGCCCCATTGCCGTTCCTATATGGAACGGGTGTGTTCAACTACAAACACACCACCCACCCTATATAAAAGCATGACACTTATCCTAAAACAACAATCTATTTGAGAGAGCATCTCGCCCCAATGGGACGCCCCGATTAGATCTCCAATAGTTCCTATATGGAACGAGTGTGTTCAACTACAAACACACCACCCACCCTATATAAAAGCATGACACTTATCCTAAAACAACAATCTATTTGAGAGAGCATCTCGCCCCAATGGGACGCCCCGATTAGATCTCCAATAGGGATTGGGGCGGGTTTCGGGATGATTTTTGTAATCGGGTTTGAGGATGGGGATGGCTGCCCCGCCTCAAACCCGCCCCATTGCCGTTCCTATATGGAACGGGTGTGTTCAACTACAAACACACCACCCACCCTATATAAAAGCATGACACTTATCCTAAAACAACAATCTATTTGAGAGAGCATCTCGCCCCAATGGGACGCCCCGATTAGATCTCCAATAGGGATTGGGGCGGGTTTCGGGATGATTTTTGTAATCGGGTTTGAGGATGGGGATGGCTGCCCCGCCTCAAACCCGCCCCATTGCCGTTCCTATATGGAACGGGTGTGTTCAACTACAAACACACCACCCACCCTATATAAAAGCATGACACTTATCCTAAAACAACAATCTATTTGAAACTTGGATATATAAATAATAACAAGTTTCCTTATTTTGTCTATGTGGGATGGGAGTCAGCATGGCATTCATGATAAAAACAATCAAGTACCTATCTTTTCTCTCGAATAATTTTTGTGTTTTATTCTAATAAGTACCATCTATATGCACACTAAAGATCGTTTTGAATTTATTTTGATTATCGATGGTAATCTCCATGATAATCACTAAGCGACAATGTAATTAGATACAAATCTTCCCTAGAGTACTGTAATACAGAACTGTGAAATAACTACAAAAGTTAAATGTCATTTTTAACAACAATGACTAGATAAAAAAACTTCTAAGAGCTAACGTACCTAAAACACTGCCGGAACATAAGTTTTTTTTTAAAAAGTTACTGCTTGGGTAGGGGTGTTCATCGGTTCGGTTATCGGTTTGTTCGGTTAATTTTTTTTTTCTGGGTATAACCGAGAACCGAACCGAACCGAATTCAAATTTAACTAAACCGAACCGAAAACCGAACCCCAATAACCGAAAACCGAACAGAATAACCCGAATTACCTAAATTTAATAATTTATTCATTTATTTATATATATTTTTTGAAAAAAAAATAATTTTCAAGCTTAAAAATATTATATATATATTATAAAAGAGTTTTAATATATTTTTTTAATATAAATATATAAAATATATATATATATATATATATATTTATTTAATTTCGGTTTTCGGTTCGGTTTTCGGTTTGGATTGCTAAAACCATAACCGAACCGAAAACCGAACTTTTATTTCGGTTCGGTTCGGTTTTGGCAATTTCGATTCGGTTACGAGTTCTGTTCGGTTATTTTTGGTTCGGTTCGGTTCGGTTTTCGGTTTATTCGGATATTACCCAACCCATGAACACCCCTATGCTTGGGAAGTAAAATTTGGTTTATCTACTCAAAATAATTAGCCAGTTAAGGCTTGGCGAGCATTTAGTGATCAACTAACCCCTCATTAAAAGGTAATCTACTCATTCGGATGGAGTGTCTACATAATTTTAGTTTGTGATTAGCTGACTTTGAACCGACATTGCTATGTGATAATACTATAAGTTATGCTCATCCATTAGCTTTTTTCATGGTAAGCTTACTCTCTTTGCATAGATGCAAGTCAACAAGTATAAGTCACACAACCATTAGCAATTAATTTACATGTTTATGCACTACCAATTGTTAGCACCACAAACAAGTTTTATGATAAACTAAGTATAGTTATATAAAACATATTGGTAAACAACTTTGAATTGAACAAATTGGATCCGCTTATGTTGACAATTGTTCGGTTATAATGTCTTAAGAGTTTAGTAGTAATTCTAGTTTATGGTATCTTAGTAACGGATTCGTATGCATATATTGGCGAATTGTGGGTATATTCTACATTATTTAATTACTAGAAGGGTACCCGCGCAATGCGGCGGCGGGTACCCGATGACTATAATATGATTGGAATAAATGAAATAAAGGTTAAAGTTGTAAAAATTTGAATTAAAATAAAATAAACCCATTAAAAATATAAAAACAAAAAACTCATAAAAATATATTAAAATGGATGTTGAATTAAAGAGCATAAAATTTTAGAAAATATGATGAAATTAGATTATAATATAAATAAGTAGATAAAAATATATTTTAATTTGAAAATAAAGATGAATTTTTAGTTGAGAAGTGACACATGTCATTTTATAATTGGAGCTCCTTATCTTAGTTTTTGGTGGTTAGGAGTTAGGCTTGGAGTTTGTTAGAAGTTAGGCTTGGAGTTTGTTAAGAAGTGACACATGTCATCTCATGATTGGAGCTCCTTATCTTAATTTTAAGCCTTCTAAAATTAGAAGGCTTAATTTTTAAGCCTTCTAATTTTAGAAGGCCTAAATGCATTATAAAGTAGTATAGATATACTTCACAAAATCAGTCATAATCTTTCATCCTTGCAACCTCAACTGCATAACGTGCCGATTTCTACATTATTTAATTATATACTTCACAAAATCAGTCATTATCACCATTTTTTTAAAAACCGGGTCTGTGACCGACCCGGTCGAGTCACCGGGTCAACCGGGTTCACACAATTTTTGCTGTACCTGGAAGTGGTTCTACCAATGTTTTTTGGGCCGAAACCGGTTTGACCGGTTGACCCGGTCCGGTCGAACCGGGTTTTCGTCACATCAAACTGATCAGTTGATTTTTGGGTCATGTGGATGAAAGATTGAAAATGATCAGTTGGTATAATACATTGGGCTTTTGATTTGTATTTGGGCTAGGGGTGTTGATCGGTTCGGTCATCGGGTTGTTCGGTTAGTTCGGTTCGGTTAATTCGGTTAAAAAAAATTTAGGTCAAATCGAGAACCGAACCAAACCGAATTCAAATTCGGTTTTCGGTTTGGTTCGGTTGAATTCTAATTCGGTTCGGTTCTTGGGTTGACCCAAATAACCCGAATTTCACTATTTTTAAAAAAAAATTAATAATTACATAGATATTTAGCAAAAAATTATATTTCAAGCATAAAAAGTGTTTTATTATATTATGATAACCTTTTAATAGTATTTATTTATATATAAATATATATAAAAATATATAAATATATATATATAAATATAAAAAATATATATATATTTATATGAATTCGGTTTTCGGTTTAAACTGCCAAACCCATAACCAAACCGAGAACCGAATTAGTAGTTTGGTTCGGTTCGGTTTTAGCAAATTCGGTTCGGTTATTAGTTCGGTTCGGTTATTTTCGGTTCGGTTCGATTTCGGTTTTCGATTTTCGGTTTATTCGGTCTTTACGGTTTTTTCGCTCACCACTAATTTGGGCGACCCAAAGATTAAGTTTGTCTTGCTAGTGGGCCCAATACTATTACAATCATTGTTAATACTTTCAGTTGTTACATAAACGTGTAACTTACTAAAACACACACTAATCACAAAGTTGTTCTATCAGCTTAGAGTAATAACGCCAGAAATAATACCAGATAAGATGTAGTGAAAGTGTTCAACATCGTCACATAGATGCACATTTGAGTCAAAAACTTGCCATCGTCAAGTAACTTTAACAAGAAAAACTATAAGGAAATTTGCAAAACTGTGACCCAAGGTGACACTTATTTCTTAATTGATTCAACTTTGTGACATATAGATAAAACTAGGACTTTTTATATGACATGACGAGATGGTACTCACTTTAAATGCGAATTTTCGCTACATACCCCAAATTGCAAGCGGTCTCATGTATAAATGTGACCGAAAGTGCCCATCCATTGTCCCAACTGAAATAAGACTTGTTCTATAGTTTTGCTTCGATTGTCGTTTTAGCTTTGATGAATTTACGTTTAAACTTTCGACAGTTATAGTATCGCCTAATTGTGAAGCCATTGCTCCAGTAGCTAGAAGTGTAGAAAGCCTAAGCAACCACAATACGCACTAACACCATGAATTGTCCACATGTCATATGTTTGATCGGGGAAAGCATCATTTTTTATTAAACAGTCATCATCCCCGTCAAATTGGTCCATGTAAGCCATGGCAGCACAAATTTCGGGTTCAGATCTTTCCATTTACTTGTATCGTGTATGTTGTAAGCGTTCATTTTTCGGGCCATGAATCATGAATTCCGAGATTACGCGTTACCGCTCATTTGACTATTCAAAATCCATTTTTTCCATCAGCTAAAAATTTGACTTTAATTTAGTCTTCGAGCAACACAGCATTCGCGAATTCCCATTAAATGTTGAGTCTGATCTTCGGAAAGAGTTTAAGAAGCGTAAAAGATGCATAGAAATGAACATCATAAGAGATCTATATTATATGTGATTTATATGACATGTGATAATTATAGAGGTTTAGTATATAAACTACTCTAATCCAGAATTTGATATACAATGTGTGTTACATGTTTGGAAAATCATGAATATGTGGTTTGCATTGCAAAAGGCGGGAAAACTCGTTATTTATACGCAAATAATTATGTCAATTTTAATCCAGTTGTTTAGTGTTCAAAATTTTAAATAATTGTTAAGCCACATGTGATATATTATGTAAATTTCAATAAAAAAAAACATGAAAACAAAACATTAAAAAAACAGAAACTTTTATTTCGTTGAAAATGCCCGTCTATGGAAAACGGTATAATCTATTTTAGTTGACGGTAAAAGATTCATGAAATATTTAATCGATAAAAAAGATAGATGCAATAGCATTTTTTAATTCAATTGAGAAAGGAGTGATGAGATTTGAAAACTTCTTGTACGTAAATGAAAGATCTTTCGTCTTTGTAATTAATATAAAAAATCAAGGCTTAATACCAAATTTTCGCGCATACTAATGAGGTTAGTTCCTGGGACTAACCAAAGCAACATACACGAAAGCATGACGCTAACCTGGAAACAATAAATTTGTTGTCATTGTGATATATAAATGATAATCATTATCCTTCTTTTGTCTATGTGGGATGGAGGTGCCTAGCTTTTCTCTCGACGGATGCTTGTGTTGTATTCTAAAGTTAAGATTTATAAAGTTGGAACACCTTTTTGTTAGACAAACGTTTCCTCTAATATTTTCTTGAATTAAGAGAATGAATTACCAAAAATACTTTTGTTGTTAAATTATTAAAAAAAAATTAAGTCTTCATGTCAAATTTTCGTAGTGAGGGTACGGTGGTTTTGTTTAAACAACACCATACACCCAATATGAAAGCATGACACTAATCCTAAAGTTAAGATTTATAAAGTTGGAACACCTTTTTGTTACACAAACGTTTCCTCTAATATTTTCTTGAATTAAGAGAATGAATTACCAAAAATACTTTTGTTGTTAAATTATTAAAAAAAAATTAAGTCTTCATGTCAAATTTTCGTAGTGAGGGTACGGTGGTTTTGTTTAAACAACACCATACACCCAATATGAAAGCATGACATTAATCCTAAAACAACAAATGAGTAGGCTGTTTGGAATATAATTGACAACCATATTTCTTCTTTTTTTCTATGTGGGATGGGAGTTGGCATGGATTTCATGACATACGCAATGAAGTAACTAGCTTTTCTCTCTAATGATGTTTGTGTCTTATTTTAATAAGTATCATATATATGCACATTAAACATCGTTTATCTTCTGGATTTACTTTTATCATTGATGCTAAGCTCATGATAATCACCAGGGCCGTCCCATGAATCGGTAAAAATTTTGAGGCCCTGTACGAAATATATACTGAGGCCTTTCGTTAAGCAATTTTATATATAAAGTGTCACCGTTTTATAAGATATAATGTAATTAGTTATCTAAACGTTCTAACATATTACTCATTTAAGATATTTTCCTATCTAAATAATTTTTTCTTCGTGAAAAATATGTCTACACATACATATAATTATTAACGGGACAAATTTTCGGGCCCCAAAAATTCTGGGGCCCTGAGCGGTCGCTCACCTTGCACACCCTCAAAGACGGCCCTGATAATCACCAAGCGACGATGTAATTAGATACAAATCTTCCATGGAGAACTTTATCACTCTCACACGTAGGGTTGATTAACAATCGAGGAGCCAAAGATCAATTAATTTAATGATGTTGATTACGTTGCTTTTAAATTATATTTTTCCCCAAAGTGATTATAAACCAGACAACACTCTGATCTTCGTTCATCTTCAACCTTCGTTATAGACTTATAGTTGTTTATGAAAGTTACCTATTTTTCTAAAACAAAATATTTTGTAAAAAATAGACGTTCGTACAGCTTAACTTTTTCCGGGGCTATTTCTGGTTCCATTTGTAAAGTACCGTTTTCACTACATTTCTGGTTTGCTAAATTTTTTATCTGATAGTTTTGTTGATCTAATTGGACAAGTTACACTTAAACCAACCTAGCTACTAGGAACGTTCTGAGGAATACTTACTTGGTTACATAGTTGTTGCCATGCTTATCAAGGTCCGGTTTAAACCATTGCGGACTAAAGTTGTTATATTCATATTATTACTGACTCGTATAATACTTAATGGCTTTACAAGACTAACCATTAAAGGATAAATATCTTGCAGAAACTATTTGAGTAGACTTGAGAGTAGTAAAGGTCCTATCAGTGACTATTGGTGAGACATTACTCACAGTTAAACTAAGGATTGAAGACCCAATGACTATTTAAACTAGGGATAATTGGTTCCTTAAATGGAGATCTAAAGGACAATCCCTTGTCTTGTGAAACTCTAACAACTGAAATGACTTAAAGAACAATGAAGTTCCTGCTAGTTTAACTCTATCTGATATTGTTTGGATGACTGAATTCAATGTTGTAGTGATTGTAGAAGATAAATGGTCTATAATGTGTGTATGGATTGAGCTTACGTGATGACAGAGGTTACGAACTGATGTGTTTGATGCGTTGTTCATTGAGTGAATGAATTAATAAATGTGTTTGATTAAAATTTTTATTTGGTGATATGAAGTTTGAAATTATTAATTTGTGTTTATGAAGCTGGTGTTAATTGGTATTTTCCAGCGCAATTGAATTGTTGGTTTTTGGGGTGTTTGGTAAAAGGTTGGATTTTATGCCGAGTTTTCAAGTTTTTTTAGTAAGAGAAATTTGAAAAAAAAAAAAAAAACAAACAAACAAACAAACTATCTTCTTCGAACCACATTGTTCTATTTTTGGCATTAGAGACAGAGGGTTCGGGCTGGTTTTAGTTTACTCGTATCCGCACCCGTTTATAATATTTGAATCCGTACCCGCCTCATTACCTGCTGGATACTCGATTAATATTATCCATCGGTTTTTTGGGTTTTCCCGCGAGTATCAGTTATCCCCAATTGAATATTATAATGACAAAATAACGGTATTAAGATTTAATCAACCGACAAAACAAAGGAAAGCACCGTAATATATTAAAAATTTGTAAAAGTTAACGTAAATGAATATAGTATCAAACGATTTAACGCTTTTGAAATATTTATGTACAAAATAAAATGTGTTATATAATAGAGATACTTATATAAAAATATAATGGAAGAAATTATATATAATGTATATATATTCTAGTTAATTATAATATCAATAAAGCGGGTATAGATTCGGGTAAACGGATATGGGTACGGGTATTACCATAACCCATACCCGAACCCTATCTGGCTAATTTTTTTTTGGTTAATACCCGAACCCGCATCCAAACCCACCCCAAGACTCAACCCTAACCCACCCAACCGTTCGGTTTCGGTGCTTTTGCCATCCCTACAGACATATTACGCTTATTTTTACAAAAAATAAGCTACCTAATAAATAATTTTTATTTAACAGACACAACTTATAAAAGATTATTAAAAAAGAATAATCTTTCATAATCTCTGAAAATAAAAGGTTACTTCATGTAGTTTATAAAAATAATTTTTTTTATATTTTTTCAAAGAATGACCTAAAGACACTCTATTTCTGCCAAACATACCCATTAAATATTCACTAGGACTTTTTAAAGTGTTTTTTGAGTAATAAGTAAACATTTTCAGAAACATTTTACTTAAATTCTTATATCGATATTAAAATATATCGAAAAGAAAAGTTGTCATTGAATTTAATGTTAAACTATTAAATGAAAACATGCTGAACCGGATACAAAAGGTATGAGGTATGCAATCGCATTAATGGATCAATATTTACTTAAATTATTTTACCTAAAGTCTACACACTATAAAAACATTAACTTTTCTAAATAACAATTTTTGTATTCCTAGTAGATTAGAAAATTAAATAATGATTATTTTAATGCTTCATTATTGTTAATAGCGAATTAATTTTTGTACAGGCTTTCATTGTCTTACCTTGTTCTGCATAACTCATTCGACTGTCTTACTAGTTACACCAATTCCCGATTATAAGTAAATTTTCATAAAGGAAGTAGAAAGATTTGATCCTTCTTCCGAACAATTTTTTCTCCTTTTTTACTAGTTACACCAATTCCCGTTAGGTGGCATACTCACCTAAGGTGATGTTGTATGCTATTTTCATCCAAACTTAACACTAATGGTCTGTTTGGTTTATAAGTGGGTATGGATTTGGGTTTGGATTCGGTTTAGAATTTGGATTTGATTTAGGATTTGTAGAGAGAGAAAATATATTTATTAAATGTATTTTATAATAAAAAAAATATTATTTAAAAATTTAAATAAAAATAGTACGGAGTATGTGAGAGTAGAAAGTGGTGGGTCTCATGGTTTTTGACAATAGTTAGAATGAAAATTCATTCCATATATTATTTCTTTTCTCAAAAAAATGAACCAAACAAAACTTTATTGTCACATCAAGCATAAAACCCAATCCAAAGTATCCAACCAAAGGCACCCTATGTGATGAATGTGACCATGAACTTAGAAGTAAGTAACCCTGTAGTCAAGCTAGTGACTCAAATAAAAACAAGTGCTTCTCGAAAGGCAACCCGTGTTATCTTAATATTAAATAAGTAGCTTGCTACACTTGGGATTATTTTGAGTAAGTTAAGATATTAGGGTGTGCTTGGTTCAAACTCGAGAAAGGGAAAGGAAAAGATAATGATAATAGTGGGGAAAGGGAGAGAAAAGCATTTCCCACAATTTATTGGGTAATGGTCAATTACCCTTTATTGGATAATAATGGGTCATTCTATTATATAGCATCAAGCATTATTTTTCAATACCTTTACTATTACCCACCCTCAAAAACATCCTGCCAAGTACCCCCTTAGTATTAGTAATGAATAAGTTTTGGAGTGTCTTGTTTTTCTTGTTGCTACGTGGCTATTATTTTTGCTCATAGGATCCCTGGTGATCGAGAAGACTTTCATGACTGTTGTTGTTGCTTTCCATCACTCATTCATTCTTCGATCGATCTGCATGTTTATATCAGGGGAGTCTTCAGTTCTCATCATTTATATCTGATGTTTTCCTTAAATCATGCATTTTTCACAATTAATAAATGGCTAAGGAATTGCATTAATACCCGCTTCACACTTAGAATTTTAGCATTGGTTTTTTACGTTATAAGTGTAGGGGTGGCATACAAACACTTTAAAACATTGAGGCCAATGTTCGGTTCTAAGTGTATGGGGTTTTTTATCAAATGATCATACTTAATTTTATTCGATTTTGTGATATTTTTGTTTACGAAGATGGAGTGAATTGCGGACTTGATAGGATTCAAGTGTTTTCTTTCCGCACAGATGCTCCGAATCTCTGGTTATATAGATGGCTTGTAGCTTATTTGGGTTTTAGCTTATGTTTAATAAGCTCACTTTTTATGGCTTATTTTGAAACTTTTCCGATTAGAGCATTAAGGTTGTGCTGAAGTCAAACTAATATACACATCATAGATCATAACCGAAAACTTAATATACTTGAAATATGAACTAATTTACACATAAACCTGAATAACTTGATACTCGTAATGTCGTACACATTATAATCACTAATCGTAACATACACATAGATATCGAGAAATACAAACTAGTATAAATATAGTGATCTAACATTCTAACTTCAGATTCAATAATAATACCTTCATTAAGCTTAACCTAGCTACATCCAAACTGATTACACATGTAAATCGCAATCGAACGATACTTGAAATACGAACTAACAAATCTGAATAATTACATATAACTTGTATATATAAGATAAACAACAAATAATATATAATGTAACTAATACAAATTCGATTACATTATGTTCAATAAGCTAAACCTAAATTGGAACAAATAAACGCGTAAATCGTAACAGAAAGCGTAACGTGCTTGAGATATAAACTAACAGAAAGCGTAAATAATACATAATATATATAGTGTAACTAATGCAAAATTCGATCAAATAAACGCATAAATCGTAACATAACGATACTTATACACGTTATAATCAATAACATAATAACTGATCTAACAAGTAGATACAGTAATATATAGGGCAAATCGCATAAAAAGATACTCATCTTATGTTCAATTTCAATTAAAGGTACTATTCTTTTTTTTCTCAATTTAAGGTACCCGACTTCTTTTTTGGGCCGATTTATGTTTTTTTCTAACTTCCGTTAACTATTTCGTTAGTAAATTACATGTTTGGTCCTTGGGTTTGTATAGGCATTTCATGCTTGGTCTATTTTCGTCCGTTTTATACGCCATACGCTGGTCCGCTTTTGCACGCTTATGTCTCGTTTTACACGCTGGTCCGCTTTTACATGTTTTCGTCCGTTTTACACGTTTCCGTTTGTTTTACATGTTTTCCGCTTTTGCACGCTCGTCCGTTTTGCACGCTGTCTGCGTTTTTGCACGCTTCGCCTCGTTTTACATGTTTCGCCCGCTTTTTACATTTTCGTCTATTTTTGTCCGCTTTTACATGATATCATATGTTTTAAATGTTTTCGCCCGCGCTTTGCACGCTCATTTGTTTTTACACGCTTCAGTATGTTTTTGCGCGAAATCATTTTACACGTTTTGTATGTTTTTATATCGTTTTCAGACGTTTGACGTTTTACTCGCTTTTGCACATTTTCGAATATGTTTTGCACGTTTTTGTCCGTATTTACATGTTTCTGTACATTTTTACACGTTTTTGCACGTTTTCGTCTGTTTTTACGCATTTTCGACTGTTTTTACATGATCTCAAACAAGGATCTCGAAGAAAACATGGAAAAAGGATGGAAACGCAAAATGGACAAAACGCCGAAAACAGATGAAAACGCGGTAAAAACATATGAAAACGTGCAAAAACATAAAATGGACGAAAACGCAAAACGACGAAACGCAAAAACGGTCGCAAGCGCAACAACGGAAGAAAACGTGCAAAACAGACGAAACGTGCAAAAAGGACTAAAACGCGTAAAACGGACGAAACGCACAAATAACAGGGACGAAAACGCGTGAAACGCTAAAACGTATAAAACTACGAAAACGTATGCAAGCGCATGAAAACGGATCGAAAATAGACCAAACATGAAATGCCTATACAAACTCAAGGACCAAACATGTAATTTACTAACTAAATAGTTAACGGAAGTTAGAAAAAACCTAAACCGCCAAAAAAAGGTCGGGTACCTTAAATTGAGGAAAAAAAAAAGAATAGTACCTTTAATTGAAATTGAACATAAGATGAGTACCTTTTTATGAGATTTTCCCTAATATATAATGTAACTAATGCAAATGCGATAAGTATACGTTTATTAAGCTAAATTCTAACAAATAAACGTAACGAAAAGTGCGTAACGTACTCGAGATACGGACTAACGGAGGATCGGTTAACGGAGTGGATTTGAAGAAGACGGATAATCGGCAAAGGTCACTAGAGATGCGGCATCGTTTAATCGCCGATGTGATTAACTGAAATAATTATAAATTATAAATTTACTCTATCTGATATGTATAGATGGCACGATTCAAGAGAAAAGCTAGGCACTGCCTTGTTCTTGTCATGAAAGGCATGCTAACTCCCATCCCACATAGATAAAAGAAGGAAAATGGTTATCATTTATATATCCAACAGTCTTCTTCTTTATTGTATTAAGATTATTGTCATGCTTTCATATTGGTTGCGTGGATGTGGTTCCGATGGAACACGTCTGATGTATTAATATGAAAATTTGATTCGAAGTCTTAATCTTTTTATGTTAACTATAAAAAATATTTTTACTTATATTTTTTCTTAATTTTAGAAAATACTGGACAACATTTTTCTATAAAAAAAAGTGTCAACTTTTATGGATACCCTTAGTGGATAAGTAGTCACAGTACTTAAGTGATTATATGAATATAGCATCATCATTACAAACGGTTTCGATCAGACCTTGAGAACGAATAACAACTATCTAACTGAGCAAATGGTAACGTTCCTGCTACGTGATAAATACTATAAGTACTGCTCATCCTAAAACAACCGTTAGAACATAAGTTTTGTTAAAAAAGTTATCGCTTGGAAAGTAAAATTTGGTTTATCAACTCAGAATAATTAGCCATTTTAGCCGTGGTGAGCATTTAGTGATCATCTAGCCCCTCATTAAAAGGTAATCTACTCATTCGAATGGAGTCTTTACATAATTTTACTTTGTGATCAGTTGACTTTAAACCGACAATGCTATGTGATAATACTATAAGTTCTACTCATCCTTTAGCGATTTTCATGGTAAGCTTACTCTCTTTGCATAGATGCAAGTCAACAAGTATAAGTCACGCAACCATTAGCAATTGCATAGTTAATGCACTACCAAAGTTTTATGATAAAATAAGGGTGCGCTTGGTTCAAACTAGGTAATGGGAAAGGGAAAGGTAAAGGAAATACTAAAGAAATGGAAAGGGTAAGGAAACCATTCCTCCCAATTTATTGAGTAATGACCTATTACCCACTATTTGGTAATGGGTCATTGCATTAGAGCCAACCAAGCATCATTAATCATTATCTTTGCTATTACTTACCCCTCAATACCCTCAACCAAGCACACCCTAAGTATAGTTATAATGTCTTGAGAGTTTAGTGGTATTTTCTATTTATGGTATTTTAGTAACGGATTCGTATGCATATATTGACGAATCGTGAGTAATCTCATGTTTTTTCATATTGATAGCGAGGAATTGGTGTCCGCATATTGTGTTGGAGAATAAAGCATTGCATTTTATATCTAACATAACGAACAATAAATCATGAGAGATAGTTTAATAAATAAATAATAATTAGATAAATTTAGAAAAGCAAAAAAGAAAGGAAAAAAAATATCTAAAAAGCCCGAATAGCGAATGTTTCCTTAAATGAAATTACATAACTAGTTTAGTATTTTCTTAAATGGTTATTGTCAAGTGTCAACAACTTTTCTTCTTAGGATGAAGTTTCAAGATACGCAACAAACTTTTTAAAAATAACTAAATATGTAACCAACCAAATCTATTATTTATATCTCTAAAATAGTTTTACATTTTGAACGATATACTAATATTGCCCGGTTATTAACATGTTTGACAGTTACCGTTAGAAAATTTACAATAATTGCCCTTGTGGTTTGTGTTGACTTTCACCAATTGTCCCTTGACTTTATGTAACTTAGAAAAGTTACAGCAATGGTCCATGTGGTTTACATTGACTTTCACCTTTGGTCCTTTTTACACGTTTTCGTCCGTTTTACATGTTTTGTTATTTTTGAGAAAACTTATTACGTATTTTTAAACTTCACCCTTCTTCTTAATTAGAAAGATAAAAATCACAAATTGGTGAAAAGAGAAAAATCAACCACTAAACGCACCCTTTGACATCTTGATAAGGATAATTTATATGCTTAAAAATGAAAACAAAAAGTGATCTCACATGAATTTCATAATTTACAAGACTTGTCAAGAAGATTTATTAAGTTGTAAACGTAAAAGGTTAACACTTCATATAAAAAAATATGACACCTTTTTTATAGATAAAAGTTTTTCAGTATTTTCTAAAATTAAGAGAATATATTAGTAAAAGTATTTTTATAGTTAACATAACAAAAATTAAGACTTCGTATCAAATTTTCAGAACTGGAGGTGGGCGTGTTCCAACAAGACCACATCCACACAACCAATATGAAAGCATGACAGTGACCTCAAAACAACAAATGAGAAGAATATTGGATATATAAATGATAACCATTTTCCTTCTTTTATCTATGTGGGATGGGAGTTAGCATGCCTTTCAGGACAAGAACAAAGAAGTGCCTAGCTTTTCTCTCGAATCTTGCTTGTGTTTCATTCTAATAAGTACCATCCATACGCGCATTATAGATCATTTATCTTCTACAATCACTACATCATTGAATTCAGTCTTCCAAACTATATAACTAGAAATTACTACAAAACTTTGTCAAGAAAAAGTTACATGTCAAACAATAAAATTGAATGGTTATTAGTTTTTTTTTTCATTACTCGTTTCTACCAAACGTGTTTTTAGATTATAGAGCACTAAACCTGATGTACCAAGAATCAGATAAATTATGGTGTAGATTAGCCAACCTAGCAGGAACATTACTATTTGCTCAGTTAGATAGTTGTCATTCACTGCCAAGGTCTGATCGAAACCATTTGTAATGATGATGCTATATTCATATAATCACTGAAGTACTGTGACTACTTAGTCTACTAAGGGTGCCCATGAGAACAATAAAATCAACAACTGACAAATCACTGATTGCAACAAAGTCCCGGTAAACTTGAGGCATGAATTTCGGGTTCAAATCTTTCCATTTACTACTACTAGTCCTTTGTTACAAAGTAATCTACTCTCGTTCACACAGTCCCTCTAATACTTGTAATAATAAAACAAAATATTAGTAAAAATAATTTTTATGGTACACAAAGTCAAGTTATAAACGAAAAATAAAGACTTAATGTCAAAGTTTGGGACAGCTGAACATAAAAGAGGAAAACCGGAAATCAACTATATGAAAGCATGACATTGACTAAAACACATCCAAAACGTAGACAGTATGGCATATACGTGATAACCATTTATGTTCCTTTATCTATGTGGGATGAATGTTATCATGGCTTTTACAACAATGAGGTATTATCCATATGCACATTAAAATTCGTTTTCTTTTAAACTTACTTTGATTATTGATACCAATTGGCTTGGTATTTTCCTAAATGATTATTGTCAAAACCTTTTTCTTCTTATTTAGGAAGATAAAGATCACAAATTGGTGAAAAAAGAAAAATCAACTGTTAAACGCACCCTTTGACTTCAAGGATATTCTCGCATTGAATTTCATAGTTTACAGTACTTGTCGAAGAAGATTTATTAAGTTGTAATGAAAAAAGGTTAAGACTTCATATAATAAAAATGGGTTAAATCCACAGAATGACCATAAACTTTCCAAAATTTTAATTATAGGTAATGAATTTTGAAAGAGAAAATTGCATGAAAATGTATCATACTTGACACTCTTTGTCATTGTGTGTAGCGAACTATTTTTTTCCTTATTGTGGTGCAAACCTTTTTAGATCGTGCTATTGTGTGTATCGGTGACTTGTTTAACCTGTTGGAGCCGGTCATGTTAACGACCGTTAACTTTTTTATTGCACCGTTAGTCCTTTTCGTCTGTTTTTAGCGACCGCTATTATATTATTGTACCGTTAGTCATTTTCGCCCGTTTTTTACATCGCGTTTTATGGCCCGCTTACACGCTACGCTTTTACATCGTCCGCTTTTACACGCGTTTTACACGCGCCCGCTTTACACGCTTTAGTTTCGCTCATTTTTACACGCTAACTGCTTTTACACGCTCGCCCATTTTACACGTTTACGCTGGTCCGCGTTTTACACTTTTTTACACGCTGCTCATTTACACGCTGCTCATTTTACACACGCCGTTTTTACACGCTGCCCGCTTTACACGTTGTTCGTTATGCTGCCGTTTTACACTTTTCGTCCCGTTTTTACGTTTGTTCATTCGCCGATTTTGCACGCTCCATTTTCGCCATTTTCGCCTATTTTTTTCGCGCCAGATACGTTATGCTGTCGCCGCTTTTTACACGCTTTTTCGTTCCGCGTTACACGCTTTTTCCATTTTACACGCCATTTTCTTCCGCAAAAGGGACCAAAACGACTAAAACGCATCTAAAAGTGTAAAAACGCAAAAACGGATTAAAACGCAAAACGCGGTAAAACCGACTAAAAACGCGGTAAAAACGGAGCGAAAACGCAAAAAACATCAAAATGCATCAAAACGTGTAAAACGTAAATGGACAAAACGTAAAAATGGACTAAAACGTAAAAACGGACGTAAAACGTAAAAAACGCATCTAAACGGACGTAAAACGGTGGCGTAAAAACGAACCGGGTAAAACGGTAAAACGTGACAAAAACGGACAAAACGAAAACGTGTAAAATCGACATGAAATCGACGAAAAACGTAAAAACGGACGAAAAAACGGACGAAAACGTGTAAAAACGGACGAAAACTTGTAAAAACGGACCAAAACGGACGAAAAAGTGTAAAAACGGACGAAAACGTGTAAAAAACGGGCGAAAATGACTAACGGTGCAATAATATAGTAAACGTCGCTAAAAACGTATCTAAAAAGAACTAACGGTAATGCAATAAAAAGTTAACGGTCGTTAACATGACCGGCTCCAACAAGTTAAACAAGCCACCGATACACACAATAGCACGATCTAAAAAGGTTTGTACCACAATAAGAAAAAAAATAGTTCGCTACACACAATGACAAAGAGTGTCAAGTATGATGCATTTTCATGCAATTTTCCCATTTTGAAAAATGCAACTACCAACTTTGTAACTCTTACTTTTTTTCAAAAGACACCCTTATCGTCCTTTTTGCAACTAGCTACCGGTTGAAAATAAATAAATAAATTATTATTTTTTATTCCTAGTCGTCATTTAAAAAAAATATATTCCTAATCATCATGTTAATATGTTTAGTATAATAAGTTAAACACACCCTTTTCTTCTTCCTCTTTAACTTTAACTTTCACATGAATTTCTATTTAATTTTAAATTGTTATACTTTAAAAATTTTCAAAAAACCTAAAATTATTACCATTGGTCCTACACTTGTGTCCTACACTAAAATTTTCTTCTTCCTCTTTGGCTAGATGAACTACATATAGATTAAAACCATATCGACTAAATATGTTTGTGTCCTATACTTGCAGACTTACATCTAACAAAGTTCACAATTTAACCCAAATATCAAGCAAGCAACATATTAATATTCAAGGCATAATGCAAATCATACAAATATTCACCCTATGATGTGATGCATGAAGATAAAATAAACTTATGACATTATTTACAATTCAATAAAATAAACAATCAATAAAAATCAGTTCAATATATAAACTTATGACGCAAGAGAGAGATTACATATTTGTAAAATGATCCGAATCTATAGTTACCCACTTGATTGTGTGTTTTAGTTCTTTTCCAAATTAGGGTTATTAGATATAACTTAAAAAGCTCATGTATATAACTTATAAAGCCCATGTATCTTATCTTAATATTTAGAAGACAGCCCCAAAACCTGTTACATCTCCGGCAAAAGCCCAAGGCGCAAAGCATGCTAAAGCTCCCAAGGCGGCGCTTTTTGGGATTCATGCATGTCATGAGCCTCGATCCGAAAAAATCCCTAGAGCTTGAGCCTTGAGCGAGGCGCGCCTCAAGGCGCGCTTTTTAAAACTATGGTGCAAACAACCTTAAGTGGCCACGCCAACCTCCGGAATAGGAAGGGATTTACCTGTTTTGAGTATGTGTGACGGTGGGTTCAAACCCGTGGATTAACTCGGCCAAAAGGTTAAAAATCATGGTTAAAACAAAGTTCTATATTATCCTAACTAAAATCTAAACACATGTATATTTATTTATCTCAAACACACAATTCCAAATTAATAAATTCAAATACCCATCATAAAAAATGCAAGAGATGCACAAAATTTCGAAACATACACACCCCTTTCTTGCTTATTAGAAAGGAACAACAATTTTAGGGAAGTTAAATTAGAGAGATTTGGGGGAGTTGGAGAATCTAAGGTGTTTTTGTGTTTTTGTTTTTTCCTTTTCCTTTTTTAATTTAGCTGGGCTTGAACATGATAGTGAATTTTAGGATACTATAGGTATCCTGCACAATAATGTGGGTTTCCTAAAATAAAATTTTTCGATAAATAATGTATTTTAGTTTATTATATTCTTTTTAACAATAAATTTACGGATATCAATAATTTTGTATAACCCGTCGCCTGTTTGGGCTCGAACCCGTTGGGTCTGTTCCGCTTCGGGCTCGAGCCCGCTTGGTCCGCTACCGTTCGCTCAAGCTCATTTGGCCCGTCTGCTCGCTTAAATATTTGTATAATGTGCTTTATTATTTGTAGTAGTGAAATTTAATGCAGGATTTGTATTTAATTTGGTTGTACAATATGCTTGATAATTTGTATTTCTTATCTAAGGGGTATTTTAATAACTGTATTAATTGTATTTATTGAGCATTTAAATAATTGACTACATTAAATAGCATTAATGTGGTGTTTTCTTATACACAATGCTTCTTGTCTTGTACCTGTGAAAATTATGTGCATTAAAGTGTTGTACACTATTTTTCTTTTCTTATAAGTAGTAGTCATTATAGTCATTAACAACATTTACCACTTTAATAGCATTAATGTTGTAAGTCTGAAAATAAGTATGAAAATTACATCATGCTTATTTTGTTGTGCACTATGCTTATTTTGTTGTAAATCTGAAAATTGGTTGCAGCTAGTGTACATTGTGCTTAAATGGTTGTAATTTTTGGTGAATGGGTGTTTTTAATAGCATTAATGTTGTTTGATAGAATATTGGTCTTAAAATGACACCACGCTTTATTTTGTTGTACAATATGCTTACTTTTTTGTAATTCTGAAAATTGGGTGCATTAAAGTGTTGTAAACCATGCTTAATTTCTTGTACGTCTTAAAATTAAGAGTGAGGTGCCTTCATGCATTATATGTAGTATAGATGAATGATTTGGGGATGATTTAAGACTTTGTAATTTTCAACTATAGCATATAAATGGATATGTGTGATGACAAGTGGGCTCAAAATGCTGATGTGAAATTCAATCGGTCATATTCCTTATTTGTGCCTGTTGTGACAGGTTACAAGAATGATAGGAGGATTTTTCATAGTCCATTACCTATTAATTGAAAATTTAAGAAAGTTCATGAGTTATGACCAATCCATGGGCTTAACCCATAAAAATTGACACATTTTTTATAGAAAAATATTTTATCTAGTATTTATAAATATTTTTATAGTTAACATAAAAAAGTTAAGACTTCGTATCAAATTTTCACTCTGGTAAAACGGTTGTGTGCCTTCAGAAGCATCGGAACACGTCACGTAACCAGTATGAAAGCATGACAATAACTTTGAAACAACAAAAAGAAGACCGTTGGATATCTAAATGATAACCATTTTCCTTCTTTTGTCTATGTGGGATGCGAGTTAGCATGGTTTTACAAGAACAAAGAAGTGCCTAGCGCTTTCTCTCGAATCGCGTTTTGTGTTTTATTCTAATAAGTATCATCCATATCGACATTATAGATCATCCTTTAGCACTATCAATTGTTAGAACCACAAACAAGTTTTATGATAAACTAAGTATAATTATATAAAACATATTGGTAAACAACTTTGAACTGAACAAATTGGATCCGCTTATGTTGAAAACTCTTCAGCTATAATGTCTTAAAAGTTTAGTGGTAATTCTAGTTTATGGTATTTTAATAACGGATTCGTATGCATATATTGGCGAATCGTGGGTAATCTCATGTTTTTTTATATTAATACGAGGAACTGGTGTTCGCGTATTGTGTTGGAGAATACAACATTGCATTTCATATCTAAGATAACGAACAAATAAACCATAAAAGATAGTTTAATAAACAAATAATAATTAGATAATTATTGAAAAGCAAAAAAGAAAGGAAAAAAAAAAGATCTAAAAGAAACCGATTAGTCAATGTTTAAAAATAATTTTTATTGGTCAAAACTCTCTCTAGGTCTCTGATTTCCCGCCGCCACCTATATTTTCCGCAAAAACAGTCCTAATTCGTTTCTCGCCTTTTAACGTTTGATCTTTTCATTGTTAACTGGTATGCAATCGAGTTAGGGGTGTTGTACATGTGGTGGCGGTCGGTGGCTTTATTATATTGATCTTATAAATCGCTAGCCTACAGCTCAAGTAACGAACAAAGATAATCCTAAGTTGCCACTGTTGTTATCTTTGTTTTACGGTTTCTTTGTTACCATTTAACGATTTGTGATAAGATCTATCTTTTTTAATCGTTATTCGGTTGCTATGGGCGATCTAAAACCGTTCCCTAACCGCCTTTTATCCATTTATTATGGATTGATCGTTTGGATAGGGTGTTTCAAGAACGAAACCCTAATTAGGGTTTCGTTATTTTCGGTTTTGATGGGTCCCGCTGTTGTGTTGTGGTTTCAAGAAGTTCATGTATCTTACATGTTCATGTTCGATTGATGTTATGGCATGTGGGTATGAGAGAGATGCAAGTTCATGGTTATGGTGGCTGATAAGTTGTGGTGGTCGGTTCTCACCGCTGTTGTGCCTGGACCTTTTTTGCCCTCTTGTGTGGGTATTGTCTAATGGCATGGAAGTTAGTGTTGTACTCGGACGCCAACTAATGATGATTGAAGACGGAGCTGCACACTATGGAAGTGGTTCTTGAACCTGACTTAGTTACATTTAGATTGTTAATTTGAATGTAATTTGTTTTCTATTCGCTTGTTAAAGCAGTTTAGTGTTTGTTGCTGCGATTAGCGCTTTATTTAGCAGTTACATATGTAGAGTCATATCGCCATTTATGTAACGCAGAGGGCATGGAATGTACGTCCATGTCAATTGTACTTCATTGAATTTTTGGATATATTTACCGGTGTTTTAAGGCCCTTTTACCCAAAAAAGATTAGTCAATGTTTCATATAACTAAATTAAACAAGTGGCTTAGTATTTTCCTAAATGGTTATTGTCAAAAACTTTACTTCTTATTAGGAGGATAAAGATCACAAATTGATGAAAAAAGAAAAATCAGTTGTTAAACGCACTCTTTGACTTCTTGATAAGGATAATTTATATACTTAAAAATGAAAACAAAAAGTGATCTCGCATGAATTTCATAGTTTAGAGTACTTGTCGAAGAAGATTTATTAAGTTGTAACGAAAAAAGTTAAGACTTCTTATAATAAAAATGGGTTAAATCCATGGAGTGACCATGAACTTTCCAAATTTTCAGCTATAGGTAATGGACTTTGAAAAATCCAACTACCAACTTTGTAACTCTTAAATTTGTTCAAAAGAATCCCTTATCGTCCTTTTTTGCAACTAGCTACCGGTTGAAAAATAAATAAATTCTTATTTTTTATTCCTAGTCATCATTTAAAAAATAATTATTCCTAAATCATCATTTTAATATGTTTACTATAATAAGTTAAACACTGCTTTCTTCTTCCTCTTTAACTTTCACATGAATTTCTATTTAATTTTAAATTGTTATACTTTAAAAAAATTAAAAAAACCTAAAATTATTACCATTGGTACAAGTCCAAAATATGATCAATCAACTTTCATATTATCCTAACTAATATCTAAACACATGAATTTCTATTTAATTATAAATTGTTATACTTTAAAAAAAATTAAAAAACCTAAAATTATTACCATTGGTACAAGTCCAGAATTATGATCAATCAAGTTTCATATTATCCTAACTAAAATATAAACACATGAATTTATATTTAATTTTAATTTGTTATACTTTAAAAAATTTCAAAAAACCTAATATTATTACCATTGGTACAAGTCCAGAATTACGATCAATCAAGTTTCATATTATCCTAGCTAAAATCTAAACACATGTACACTTATTTATCTCAAACACGCAACTCTAAATTAATAAATTCAAATACCCATCATCAAAAATGCAAGAGATGCACAAAATTTCAAAACATACACACCCCTTTCTGCTTATTAGAAAGGAACAACATTTTTTGGGAAGTTAAATTTGAGAGATCTGGTGTAGCCCTTTGAGTTGGAGAATCTAATTGTTTTTTTTTTTTTTTTTTTTCCTTTTTATAATTTAGCGGGTTTGAAGATGATAGTGAATTTTAGGATATGAATGATTTGTGGATGATTTAAGACTTTGTAATTTTCAACTATGGTATATAGATGAATATGTGTGATGACAAGTGGGCTCAAAATGATGATGTGAAATTCAATCGGTCATATTACCTATTTGTGCTTGTTGTGACAAAGTTACAAGAATGGTAGAAAGATTTTTCGTAGTCCATTACCCATTAATTGAAAATTTGAGAAAGTTCATGAGTCATGACCAATCCGTGGGCTTAACCCATAAAAATTGACACCTTTTTTATAGAAAAATGTTTTGTCGAGTATTTTCTAAAACTAAGAAAAAGTATTAGTATAAATACTTTTATAGCTAACATAAAAAAGTTAAGACTTCGTATCAAATTTTGATATCGGTCAATGGTTGCATTCCTTTTTATAATTTAGCGGGTTTGAAGATGATAGTGAATTTTAGGATATGAATGATTTGTGGATGATTTAAGACTTTGTAATTTTCAACTATGGTATATAGATGAATATGTGTGATGACAAGTGGGCTCAAAATGATGATGTGAAATTCAATCGGTCATATTACCTATTTGTGCTTGTTGTGACAGGTTACAAGAATGGTAGAAAGATTTTTCGTAGTCCATTACCCATTAATTGAAAATTTGAGAAAGTTCATGAGTCATGACCAATCCGTGGGCTTAACCCATAAAAATTGACACCTTTTTTATAGAAAAATGTTTTGTCGAGTATTTTCTAAAACTAAGAAAAAGTATTAGTATAAATACTTTTATAGCTAACATAAAAAAGTTAAGACTTCGTATCAAATTTTGATATCGGTCAATGGTTGCATTCCTTTGGAAGGACCGGAACACATCATGCAACCAATATGAAAGCATGACAATAACCTTAAAACAACAAACAAGAAGACTGTTGGATACATAAATGATAACCATTTTCCTTCTTTTGCCTATGTGGGATGGGAGTTAGCATGCCTTTCATTACAAGAACAAAGAAGTGCCTAGCTTTTCTCTCGAATCGTGCTTGTGTTTTATTCAAATAAGTACCATCCATACACACATTATAGATTATTTATCTTCTACAATCACTAAAACATTGAATTCAGTCTTCCAAACAATATCAGGTAGAGTAAATATAGAACTAGAAATCACTACATAACTTTGTTTGATAGTTGTCATTTGATGTCAAGGTCTGATCGAAACCATTGCTAATGATGATGCTATATTCATAATTTCGTATAATTAATTAAGTACTGTGACTACATAGTCTATTGAGGGTGCCCAAGAGAACAAGATCAATTTAATATGAGGCTTGAGGCTTAGTATAACAAAATCGATTTTAAGATAATCAAAAGCTACCTGTTCGTAGAATTCTAGTATGAGGATTAACTGACATTAATGTGTCATTTTGAAACTCGCTAATGTTCGATTGTAGAATACTCACTTAAGCATAAACCAATAGTTTTACTACTCGTCAGTTTTACTAACAAGAAACCAAACGGAATTTCGTTTTGTAAAATGTTGTTATTATTCACCAACCTTTGCTTGTGGAGTATTGAAATTCTGAGTGGAGATAGTTTTTGAGCATTTCATCACCATTTTTCGTTTCAGAACGTAGCCTTGGGGGGTATGAACTTGATAAGGTTGGTAGTACATTATACGGAAACTTGTATTCTTTGACTTGAGTTTGTACAATCTGAGAGCAAGTCTATTGCCAAAATCTTAAAAGTTTTTCTTCGTTGCAACTTGCAAGAGTAAAACCAATCTCATTGTCATCATAATGATGGCTGGTTCGAGGTCAATCGGTTTGTGGGTGTTAGTAATGAAGGACTACTAGTTGAACCGATATATTGTTCTCTAAAACCAGGGATGAAAGCAGGGGTTCCGCGGTTGCCGGGTTGTTCTATGGATTTTTTTCGATATAGTGTTAATTTTTTAAAAGAACCATAAATTTTTCATAAGTATATCTTAAATGCACCCGGTCCATCGAAATATTTTTCTATATTACTAGTCAAAAACTTTCGATCACCCGGTTATACTTGGTCCTGGTTCCGTCCCTGAATAAAACCCTAACACAAACTTATAGCATACGGGAGGGGATTAGTACCACGGTAGTTTAAATAATTTTTGAAAAGCAAAAAAAAATAACATTAATAATAAATCTAATAAGCCTGAATAGCCGATGTTTCTTAAACTAAAATTAAACAATTGGCTGAGTATTTCCTATGGCTATTTATTGATAGTATTAAAATACCGAAATACCCTAATCCTTTATATAAAAACATATGTTTACCACAAATACCCATCACCACCACCACCACCAAATCCGGCCAGCCACCACCAGATCCAAGGAAACCTCTTCTTGAGCCAAGAGCAGGATAGGTTACATTTGTAAAAATGGAGAAAAAGAATTTGCAATTTTGGCTGAAGATAATTTTCCATACAAGGAAAGCTCTTCTTGAGCCACTTTGGAGAGAGGGCAAGACCTATTGAGCAAACATAGCCCTAGTCCTCAATTTTCTAAGTTGAATTGCAACATCTTTTTTAGTTAGTTGCATTATAAATTTCTTATTAAAATAGGGGTTATCCAATCCAGCACATATGAATCAGAAAGTTGTTATTCGATTTTCTCTTATTGCCGAGTGTCAACATAACCAAACTGATGCACTCACAATGATAGATAAGATCATATTCAACAGCAATGACAAGAAACAAGACATAAAAATCGAGTTGGCACTGTACCATCCATACGCACATTAAAGATCATTTATCTTTTGAATCCAATACGACATTGAATTCAGTCTTCTAAACAATATCGAATAGAGTAAATATAGAACTTGAAGTCACTACAAAATTGAATGGTTATAAGTTTTTTTACGCATGACTCATTTCTATCAAATGTGCTTAGCTTATAAACCACTAAACCCGATGCACCGAGAATCAAATAAATAATGGTATAGATTAGCCAGCCTACCGGGAACATAATTACTTGCTCAGTCAGATAGTTGTCATCCCATCAAGGTCTGATCGAAACCATTGATTATCGATGAAGATGCTATATTCATATAATTAGTGAAGTAAGGTGACTACATAGTCTACTAAGGGCACCCAAGAGAACAAAGATCAATTTAATATGAGGCTTAATATATTGGGTAAAGGGTTTCGATACCCGCTGAATAGAATAAATGAAATAAATGTGTTTTATATGAGAGAGTGGTGATGAAACCACTCTAGCCCTATTGCATCAAGCAAACTTCACGTGGTTTATGACCACAACAACCAACTAAAAAACAATTAAACAGAAACTTTTTGGACCTAACCTACATAAGCCATAAGAGCAGCCAAGCTGCAAAGCATCCAAAAGCTACGTCATATCAGTGGGGATATGCCAAAGCGACATCATATGAGGCTTAATATATTGTTTATTTCTGTACATGCTCTTGACCATATACATAGAAACAAATTTACAGAATCCGAAATCAATTAATTAAGTCTCAATTCAGTGACAACGACAAAAACTTTGAGTTGCACTCTTCAAAGCTGATGCAAGTTTCACTATCATTTTACCCACTTATTGAATCTCCGAAATCACTTAATTAAGCTTTATGCTTATGCGTTAATTGTTTAATGTTTTGTAGGTACGAGTTCAAAGGCTTTTGAATCTATGTTATGATCCATTTTTGAACCTCTCTTTTGTTATGTAACGACTGTCTTTGTATAAACTCATGATTACCGTATGTAAAAGGCTCAGTAAACAATGGTTTATAAAACGGGTCATATAGTAAACCCATAGTAATGTTTTGTGTTTTGAGACTAGTATGTTAACTGCAAGTTTATGTATTTGTTCTAATAGTTGTTTTTTGGAAATTTTCTAATGATAATAAATACTCGTACGTAATAATTTTAAAAAAATGGGGCATTTCACAGTGTGTAATCTTGAAATACATTGTCTAAACCGAGATTTGAGTAATTAGCCAAGCATTTGTCTAAACCATGATGGACAAAAATGGTATTCTCCTATTCGGTAATCTCAATTTGGATGTGATGTGAAAAGTATGTGAACGCTATAGCAATTATTTGCTTCTTCGCAGGTTAAAGTAATAATGGTTTTACCATCTATAAATATTATTCTGAACTGAAATTACTCTCGACCAAAAATAAAAGTTTTGCAGAAATTTAACTTTACTGCAAATAACATGCTTTTACTCGAGTCATACACGATCACTGAAATGTGCTCACAGCCAAAGTTCACGTTCTAGCATATTTTACGTTGGCAACCACTTTTACATTTTGTAAAGTTCATCTGAATTCATAGTTACGTTATTCTAGCACTCTGATATGGTTCTTTAGTAAGATTGGTTTGTTAATACTCTTCAAAAGATCGACATTTAATTGCAAACAACAACCACTGGCCAACGACAACTAAGTTGCATCAGAACATATTTTGTAATTAGCTGTATGTCTGTATAATAAATTTCTCCTTGAAATAAAGTGTATCCAATCCAGTACATTTGAAATAAAGGGTTTTGCAATACCTAACTTTTTTTTAACATAATCTTTTTAGTGATTGTTAAGAAAAATACATGAAGTCAAGTTATGAATGAAAAATCAAGATTTCATATCAAATTTCAATAAAGGTTACTTGAAGTTCTCTTTCCGTGAATGTATAAGAAGCACGTCCAGAAACCTTTATAAAAGCATGACATTCACCTTCAACACAGTACATTTGAAATAAAGGGTTTTGCAATACCTAACTTTTTTTTAACATAATCTTTTTAGTGATTGTTAAGAAAAATACATGAAGTCAAGTTATGAATGAAAAATCAAGATTTCATATCAAATTTCAATAAAGGTTACTTGAAGTTCTCTTTCCGTGAATGTATAAGAAGCACGTCCAGAAACCTTTATAAAAGCATGACATTCACCTTCAACACAAATGAATGAGTACACAGTGTGGTATATAAATGATTACGATTTATCTTCTTTTATCTATGTGGGATCAAAGTTACCATGGCTTTCATGACAATGACAATGAGGTTATCCATATGCACATTAATGACTGTTTATCTTCTATTTACTTTCATTATTGGTGCTAAGCTCCATAATAATCAATAACTGACGATGTAATACAAAGATCCTCCACGGAGTACTCTATGACCGAATAGCCAATTTTTCTTAAACTTAAATCAAACAATTGGCTTAGTATCTTTAAATGATTATTGTCAACAACTTTTCTTCTTATCGGAAAAGATAAAGATCACAAATTAGTTAAAATAGAAATTTAATCCACTAAACGCAGCCTTGAGTTCTTGATAAGAATAATCTGTAGTTAGAACAAAAACAAAAGATGAACTCATATGAATTTCATAATTTAGAGTGCTTGTTGAAGAAGATTTATAAAGGTATAGCAACAGAGTTAAGACTTCATATAACAAAAGTTCGACAACTCTTTTTAGACAAATGTTTTATCCAGTATTTTGTAAAATTAAGAACAAATATTAGTAAAAATATTTATGTAACTATTATACAAAAAGATAGACTTAATATCAAACTTCCATATGAATAACCTAAAATGATTCCTTCCGAATCACACAAAACTACTCATATGAAAGGCTGACACCAAGCCTAAAATAATATGCCAATAGACACTGTGGTATATAAATGATAACCATTTTCTTTCTTTTGTTTATGTGGGATGGGAGTTTGCATGACTTTCATGACAAAAACAATGAACTACCTACCTTTTTGCTTGACTGATGCTTGTGTTTTATTCTAATAAGTACCATCCATATGCACGCTAATAATCGTTTATAGATTTACTTTGATTATTGATGCTAAGCTCAATGCTAATCACTTAGCGTCGATCTAATTAGATACAAATCCTCCATGGAGCTATTACTCTATCACCCACACCAAAGTTCATTTTCCAAACAATCAAATCACAACTGTGAAATCACTAGAAAACTTAAGATCATATTGAACATCATTGACGAGATAAAAAAGCGGCAAACTTCTAAGAGCTAAAACAGCATCGGAACATAAATTTTGTTAAGAAAAAGATACTTGCTCAGACAGATAGTTGTCATTCGCTGTCAAGGTGTGATCGAAACCATTGCTAATGATGATGCTATATTCATAAAAACACTTGAAACTGTGACTACTTAGTCTACCTAGGTTACCCAAGAGAACATCAATTTAATATGAGGATGGAGGCTTAGTATAACAAAATCGATTTTATGATACTCGAAACCTACCTGCTAGTAAAATTCTAATAACATAGATAGAATATAACTGACATAAATGTGTTATTTTGAAACTTGCTAATGTGTAGAATACTCACTTAAGCATAAACCGACAGTTTCATTACAGGTAATTTTAAAGTAGTATCTTACTAATGAGAAAGCGAACGGAATTCATTTTGTAAAATATTGCATCTTATTCACCAACCTTTGCTTGTGGAGTATTGAAATTCTGAGTGGAGATAGGTTTTGAGCATTTCATTACCATTTTTCGTTTCAGATAGTAGTCTTGGGGGTTATGAACTTGATAAGGTTTGAGGTCAATCGGTTTGTGGGCGTTAGTAATGAGGGACTACTAGTTGAACCGAATTTATCGTTCACTAAAACCAGGGACGGAACCAGGGGTTCTGCGGGTGCTCGGTTTCTCTATGGATTTTTTTCAATATAGTGTTAATTTTTGAAAAAAGAAAACATAAATTTTTCAGAAGTATATCTTAAATGCACCCGGTCAATCGAAATGTTTTCTATATTACTGTCCAAAAACTTTTGTGCACCCGGTCATATTTGTTGTTGGTTCCGTCCCTGACTAAAACCCCAACACAAACTTATAACATAACAAAGGAGGTAATTAGTACCACGGTAGTTTAAATAATTTTTAAAAAGCGAAAATAAAAATAAAAAAGGCACCCTGGATAGCCCGTGTTTCTTAAACTGAAATTAAACAATTGGCTTAGTATTTTTCCTGTAGTTATTGTCAACAACTTTTCTTCTTATTTAGGAAGATAAAGATTACAAATTGGTGAAAAAAAGAAATATCAACAACTAAAAGCACCCTGTGAGTTCTTGATAGGAGTAGTAATAGAGTTAAAAACGATCTCGTATGAATTTCATAATTTAGAGTGCGTGTTGAGGAAGATTTATAAATTTATAAATTTATAACAAAAAAGTTAAGATTTATAAAGTTAGAACACCTTTTGTTGTTAAATTATTATCTTGAATTAAGAGAATGAATTACCAAAAATACTTTTGTTGTTAAATTATTAAAAAAGAATTAAGACTTTATGTCAGATTTTCGTATTGACTGCCCATTGGTTCTGTTTAAAACAACAATACGCACCCAATATGAAAGCATGACACTAATCCTAAAATGAAAAAGGAGTAGATAGTTGGGAATATAAATGATAACAGTGTTCCTTCTTTTTTCTATGTGGGATGGGAGTTGGCATGGATTTCATGACATAAGCAATGAAGTACCTAGCTTTTCTCTCGAATGATGTGTGTGTCTTACTTTAATAAGTATCATACATATGCACATTAAACATCGTTTATCTTCTGGAGTTACTTTGATCATTGATGCTAAGCTCATGATAATCACAGGCGACGATGTAATTAGATCAAGGTTGCAAAAATCGTGAATCGGTAGTCGGGCGGTCGACCACCTTGTAGCTTGTAATCGGTCTAGGCGGGATTAATCGGATTGGCATTTCTGGCAAATTTTAGGTATTTCCGGCAAGTTTTGTGTATTTCTGACGAGTTTTTGGTATTTCCGGTAAGATTTTTTATAAAAACCAACTTTGTAATAGATTTAAACAATTACTATAAGTGATCAAAATAAGCTTACATTGAGTTTTGGGTACTTCCAGCAAGATTTGTAGGTTTCCTGCAAGTTTGACCATTATTGACCACCGTTGACCATAGTTGACCTACTTGTTTGACCCAGTTAGATTAATCGGCAAGGTCGGTAGCCCTGTAGCGCCTAGGCGGCGATTAATCAGCCTTGTAGACTTTTTTTGCAACACTGAATTAGATACAAATCTTCCATGGAGAACTTTATAACTCTCACACCATAGTTCATTGTTCCAAACTATATCAAATCAAGTAATACAAAACTGTGAAATCACTTTAAAAGTGAAGTATCATATTGAACAACAATGACGAGATAAAAAAATAGCGACAATCTTCTAAAAGCTAAAACATTGTCGGAACATAAACTTTGTAAACAAAAAAAGGTACATGTCAAATAAAAAATTTAAGATTGTTATTAGTTTTTTTTAGGCATTACTCTTTCTATCAAATGTGCTTTTTGAATATAAACTACTAAACCCGATGTACTGAGAATCAGGTAAATTGTGGCATAGATTAGCCGGCCGGAACATTACTACTTGCTCAGTTAAATAGTTATCATCCCTATATATCAAGGTCTGATCAAACCATTGCTGATGATGATATATTAAGACAATTACAAAACGTAGATCCGTAGATAAACTGAATGGAAGTTCGAGGGTATAAGTCTTTGTTGCCTATAAATCTTAACATTTAATAGGACTTAAACCATAATTCATTTGGTTATCACTTTTTGTTTGGCTCATCTTTGTTCATGATTTTATCAAGGAAAGCGGGGTTGATTAACAAACGAGGAGCCAAAGATCGATTAACTAGTGTGTTGATTGTGTTGCTTTTAAATTATACATTTCCCCAAAGTGACTATAAACCAGACAACACTCTGATCTTCGTTAATCTTCAACCTTTGTTATAGTTGTTTATGAATGTTACCTATATTTCTTAAACAAAAATATTTTGTAAAAAAAAATAGACCTTCGTAGAGCTTAACTTTTTTTGGGGCTATTTCTGGTTCCATTTGTAAAATACCGTTTTCACTACATTGCTGGATTGCTAAGTTTTTTATCTGATAGTTTTGTTGATCTAATTGGACAAGTTAAACTTAAACCAACCTAGCTACTAGGAACGTTCCAAGGAATACTTACTTGGTTACATAGCTGTTGCCATGCTTATCAAGGTCCGGTTTAAACCATTGCGGACTAAAGCTGTTAAGTTCATATTATTAATTAGTGACTCGTATAATACTTAAGGGCTTTGCAGGATTAACCATTAAAGGATAAATATCTTGCAGAAACTATTTGAGTTGACTTGAGAGTAGTAAAGGTCCTATCAGTGACTATTGCCTATTGGTGAGACATTACTCACAGTTAAACTAAGGATTGAAGACCCAATGACTATCTAACTAGGGATAATTGGTTCCTTAAATGGAGATCTAAAGGACAATCCCTGGTCTTGTGCAACTCTAACAACTGAAATGACTTAAAGAACAATGAAGTTCCTGCTAGTTTAACTCTATCTGATATTGTTTGGATGACTGAATTCAATGTTGTAGTGATTGTAGAAGATAAATGGTCTATAATGTGTGTATGGATTGAGCTTACGTGTTGACAGAGGTTACGAACTGATGTGTTCTATGCATTGTTCATTGAGTTAATGAATTAATAAATGTGTTTGATTAAAAATTTTATTTGGTGATATAAAGTTTGAAATTATGAAGCTAGTGTTAATTGGTATTTTCCCGCGCAATTGAATTGTTGGTTTTTGGGGTGTTTGGTAAAAGGTTGGATTTTATGCCGAGTTTTCAAGTTTTTTAGTAACGGAAATTTAAAAAAAAAAATAAAAAAATACTATCTTCGAACCGCATTGTCTATTTTTGGCATTACAGATAGATAGGGATGGCAACGGGTCGGGTTCGAGGCGGGTTTTAATTAACTCGTATTCATACCAGTTTATAATCCATTACCTGTCGGATACCCGATTAATATTATCCATCGGTTTTTTGGGTTTTTCCACGGGTATCAGTTATCCCCAATTGAATATTATAATGACAAAATGACGGTATTAAGATTAAGTCACACTAAAATCAACCGACAAAACAAAGGAAAGCACCGTAATATATTCGAAATTTGTAAAAGTTAAAGAAAATGAATATCGTATTAAACAATTTAACACTTTTGAAATATTCATGTAAAAAATAAAATGTGTTATGTAATAGAGATACTTATATAAAAATATGATGGAAGAAATTATATATAATGTATATATATTCTAGTTAATTATAATATCAATAAAGCGGGTATAGATTCGGGTAAACGGATATGGGTACGGGTAATTGGGTGGGTATTACCAGAACCCGTATCCGAACCCTACCTGGCTAATTTTTTTTTGTTAATACCCGAACCCGCATCCAAACCCACCAACCCGCACCCGAACCCGACCCAACCGGTTCGTGTTTCGGTTTTCCCCGTCGGTTTCGGGTGCTTTTGCCATCCCTACAGACATATTACGCTTATTTTTACAAAAAATAAGCTACCTAATAAATAATTTTTATTTAACAGACACAACTTATAAAAGATTATTAAAAAAGAATAATCTTTCATAATCTTTGAAAATAAAAGGTTACTTCATGTAACTTATAAAAATAATTTTTTTAATATTTTTTTCAGCAACAGCACCAGCACACTCTATTTTTGCCAAACATACCCATTAAATATTCACTATGACTTTTTAAAGTGTTTTTTGAGTAATAAGTAAACATTTTCATAAACATTTTACTTAAATTCTTATATCGATATTAAAATATATCGAAAACAAAAGTTGTCATAGAATTTAATGTTAAACTATTAAATGTAAACATGCTGAACCGGATACAAAAGGTATGAGGTATGCAATCGCACACTGGATCAATATTTACTTAAATTATTTTACCTAAAGTCTACACACTATAAAAACATTAACTTTTCTAAATAACAATTTTTGTATTCCTAGTAGATTAGAAAATTAAATAATGATTATTTTAATGCTTCATTATTGTTAATAGCGAATTAATTTTTGTACAGGCTTTCATTGTCTTACCTTGTTCTGCATAACTCATTCGACTGTCTTACTAGTTACACCAATTCCCGATTAAAAGTAAATTTTCATAAAGGAAGTGGAAAGATTTGATCATTCTTCCGAAAAAATTTTTCTCCTTTTTTACTAGTTACACCAATTCCCGTTAGGTGGCATACTCACCTAAGGTGATGTTGTATCGCTATTTTCATCCAAACTTAACACTAATGGTCTGTTTGGTTTATAAGTGGGTATGGATTTGGATTTGATTTAGGATTTGGAGAGAGAAAATATATTTATTAAATATATTTTATAATAAAAAAATATTATTTAAAAATTTAAATAAAAATAGTATGTGAGAGTAGAACGTAGTGGGCCCCATGGTTTTTGACAAACCCTCTAACTTGATGTGGAATGAAATTCATTCAATCTATCATTTCTTTTCTCAAAAAAATGAACCAAACAAAACTTTATTGTCACATCAAGCATAAAACGCAATCCAAAGTATCCAACCAAACGCACCCTAAGTGATGAATGTGACCATGAACTTAGAAGTAAGTAACCCTGTAGTCAAGCTAGAGACTCAAATAAAAACAAGTGCTTCTCGAAAGGCAACCCGTGTTATCTTAATATTAAATAAGTAGCTTGCTACACTTAGGATTATTTTGAGTAAGTTAAGATATTAGGGTGTGCTTGGTTAAAACTCGAGAAAGAGAAAGGAAAAGATAATGATAATAGTGGGGAAAAGGAGAGAAAAGCATTCACCACAATTTATTGGGTAATGGTCAATTACCCTTTATTGGATAATAATGGGTCATTCTATTATATAGCTAGCACCAAATATTATTTTTCAATACCTTTACTATTACCCACCCTCAAAAACATCCTGCCAAGCACCCTCTTAGTATTAGTAATGAATAAGTTTTGGAGTGTCTTGTTTTTCTTGTTGCTACGTGGCTATTATTTTTGCTCATAGGATCCCTGGTGATCGAGAAGACTTTCATGACTGTTGTTGTTGCTTTCCATCACTCATTCATTCTTCGATCGATCTGCATGTTTATATCAGGGGAGTCTTCAGTTCTCATCATTTATATTTGATGTTTTCCTTAAATCATGCATTTTTCACAATTAATAAATGGCTAAGGAATTGCATTAATACCCGCTTCACACTTAGAATTTTAGCATTGGTTTTTTACGTTATAAGTGTAGGGGTGGCATACAAACACTTTAAAACATTGAGGCCAATGTTCGGTTCTAAGTGTATGGGGTTTTTTATCAAATGATCATACTTAATTTTATTCGATTTTGTGATATTTTTGTTTACGAAGATGGAGTGAATTGCGGACTTGATAGGATTCAAGTGTTTTCTTTCCGCACAGATGCTCCGAATCTCTGGTTATATAGATGGCTTGTAGCTTATTTGGGTTTTAGCTTATGTTTAATAAGCTCACTTTTTATGGCTTATTTTGAAACTTTTCCGATTAGAGCATTAAGGTTGTGCTGAAGTCAAACTAATATACACATCATAGATCATAACCGAAAACTTAATATACTTGAAATATGAACTAATTTACACATAAACCTGAATAACTTGATACTCGTAATGTCGTACACATTATAATCACTAATCGTAACATACACATAGATATCGAGAAATACAAACTAGTATAAATATAGTGATCTAACATTCTAACTGATTCAGATTCAATAATAATACCTTCATTAAGCTTAACCTAGCTACATCCAAACTGATTACACATGTAAATCGCAATCGTAACGTACTTGAAATACGAACTAACAAATCTGAATAATTACATATAACTTGTATATATAAGATAAACAACAAATAATATATAATGTAACTAATACAAATTCGATTACATTATGTTCAATAAGCTAAACCTAAATTGGAACAAATAAACGCGTAAATCGTAACAGAAAGCGTAACGTGCTTGAGATATAAACTAACAGAAAGCGTAAATAATACATAATATATATAGTGTAACTAATGTAAAATTCGATCAAATAAACGCATAAATCGTAACATAACGATACTTATACACGTTATAATCAATAACATAATAACTGATCTAACAAGTAGATACAGTAATATATAGGGCAAATCGCATAAAAAGATACTCATCTTATGTTCAATTTCAATTAAAGGTACTATTCTTTTTTTTCTCAATTTAAGGTACCCGACTTCTTTTTTGGGCCGATTTATGTTTTTTTCTAACTTCCGTTAACTATTTCGTTAGTAAATTACATGTTTGGTCCTTGGGTTTGTATAGGCATTTCATGCTTGGTATATTTTCGTCCGTTTTTATACGCTTTCATACGTTTTCGTCCGTTTTTGCACGTTTTCGTCCGTTTTTGCACGTTTTCGTCCATTTTTGCACATTTATGTATGTTTTTAGACGTTTTCGTCCGTTTTTACATGTTTTCGTCCGTTTTTACACGTTTCCGTTTGTTTTACATGTTTTCGTCCGTTTTTGCATGTTTTCGTCCGTTTTTACACATTTTCGTCTATTTTTGTTCATTTTTACATGATATCATATGTTTTTTAATGTTTTCGTCCGTTTTTGCCGCGTTTTATTCGTTTTACACGCGTTTCGTTTTGCACGTATACGTTTTTATCGTTTTTGTATGCATTTTACGTTTTTGTATGTTTTTATACGTTTCATCAATTTTTGCACGTTTTCTTCTGTTTTTGCACGTTTGCGCCAGTTTTTGCACATTTCGGCTCGTTTTTGCACGTTTTCGTCCGTTTTTGCATGTTTCTGTACATTTTTACACGTTTTTGTCTGTTTTTACACATTTTCGTCTGTTTTTACATGTTTCTGAACAAGGATCTCTAACAGGATCTCGAAGAAAACATGGAAAAAGGATGGAAACGTGCAAAAACGGACAAAACGTCGAAAACAGATGAAAACGTGTAAAAACATATGAAAACGTGCAAAAACATGTAAAATGGACGAAAACGTGCAAAAACAGACGAAAACGTGCAAAAATGAACCGAAACGTGCAAAAACGGTCGCAAGCGTGCAACAACGGAAGAAAACGTGCCAAAACAGACGAAAACGTGCAAAAACGGATGAAACCGTGTAAAAAAGGACGAAAACGTGCAAAAACGGACGAAAACGTGTGAAACTGGCGAAAACGTATAAAACGGACGAAAACGTATGCAAGCGTATGAAAACGGACGAAAATAGACCAAACATGAAATGCCTATACAAACTCAAGGACCAAACATGTAATTTACTAACGAAATGGTTAACGGAAGTTAGAAAAAAACCTAAACTGGCAAAAAAAAAAGGTCGGGTACCTTAAATTGAGAAAAAAAAAAGAATAGTACCTTTAATTGAAATTGAATATAAGATGAGTACCTTTTTATGAGATTTTCCCTAATATATAATGTAACTAATGCAAATTCGATAAGTATACGTTTATTAAGGTAAATTCTAACAAATAAACGTAACGAAAAGTGCGTAATGTACTGGAGATACGGACTAACGGAGGATCGGTTAACGGAGTGGATTTTAAGCTGACGGATAATCGGCAAAGGCCACCGAAGATGCGGCATCGTTTAATCGCCGATGTGATTAACTGAAATAATTATAAATTATAAATTTACTCTATCTGATATGTATGGATGGCACGATTCAAGAGAAAAGCTAGGCACTGCCTTGTTCTTGTCATGAAAGGCATGCTAACTCCCATCCCACATAGATAAAAGAAGGAAAATGGTTATCATTTATATATCCAACAGTCTTCTTCTTTATTGTATTAAGATTATTGTCATGCTTTCATATTGGTTGCGTGGATGTGGTTCCGATGGAACACGTCTAATGTATCAATATGAAAATTTGATTCGAAGTCTTAATCTTTTTATGTTAACTATAAAAATATTTTTACTTATATTTTTCTTAATTTTAGAAAATCTTGGACAAAACATTTTTCTATAAAAAAAAGTGTCAACTTTTATGGATACCCTTAGTGGATAAGTAGTCACAGTACTTAAGTGATTATATGAATATAGCATCATCATTACAAACGGTTTCGATCAGACCTTGAGAACGAATAACAACTATCTAACTGAGCAAATGGTAACGTTCCTGCTACGTGATAAATACTATAAGTACTGCTCATCCTAAAACAACCGTTAGAACATAAGTTTTGTTAAAAAAGTTACTGCTTGGAAAGTAAAATTTGGTTTATCAACTCAGAATAATTAGCCATTTTAGCCGTGGTGAGCATTTAGTGATCATCTAGCCCCTCATTAAAAGGTAATCTACTGATTCGAATGGAGTCTTTACATAATTTTACTTTGTGATCAGCTGACTTTAAACCGACAATGCTATGTGATAATACTATAAGTTCTACTCATCCTTTAGCGATTTTCATGGTAAGCTTACTCTCTTTGCATAGATGCAAGTCAACAAGTATAAGTCACGCAACCATTAGCAATTGCATACTTAATGCACTAGTAAAGTTTTATGATAAACTAAGGGTGCGCTTGATTCAAACTAGGTAATGGGAAAGGGAAAGGTAAAGGGAATACTAAGGAAAGGGAAAGAGTAAGGAAACCATTCCTCCCAATTTATTAAGTAATGGCCCATTACCCACTATTGGGTAATGGGTCATTGTATTAGAGCCAACCAAGCATCATTAATTATTATCTTTGCTATTACTTACCCCTCAATACCCTCAACCAAGCACACCCTAAGTATAGTTATAATGTCTTGAGAGTTTAGTGGTATTTTCTATTTATGGTATTTTAGTAACGGATTCGTATGCATATATTGACGAATCGTGAGTAATCTCATGTTTTTTCATATTGATAGCGAGGAATTGGTGTCCGCATATTGTGTTGGAGAATAAAGCATTGCATTTTATATCTAACATAACGAACAATAAATCATGAGAGATAGTTTAATAAATAAATAATAATTAGATAAATTTAGAAAAGCAAAAAAGAAAGGAAAAAAATATCTAAAAAGCCCGAATAGCGAATGTTTCCTTAAATGAAATTACATAACTAGTTTAGTATTTTCTTAAATGGTTATTGTCAAGTGTCAACAACTTTTCTTCTTAGGATGAAGTTTCAAGATACGCAACAAACTTTTTAAAAAATAACGAAATATGTAACCAACCAAATCTATTATTTATATCTCTAAAATAGTTTTACATTTTGAACGATATACGCAATATTGCCCGGTTATTAACATGTTTGACAGGTTACCAGTTAGAAAATTTACAATAATTGCCCTTGTGGTTTGTGTTGACTTTCACCAATTGTCCCTTGACTTTATGTAACTTAGAAAAGTTACAGCAATGGTCCATGTGGTTTACATTGACTTTCACCTTTGGTCCTTTTTACACGTTTTCGTCCGTTTTACACGTTTTGTTATTTTTGAGAAAACTTATTACGTATTTTTAAACTTCACCCTTCTTCTTAATTAGAAAGATAAAAATCAGAAATTGGTGAAAAGAGAAAAATCAACCACTAAACGCACCCTTTGACTTCTTGATAAGGATAATTTATATGCTTAAAAATGAAAACAAAAAGTGATCTCACATGAATTTCATAATTTACGGTACTTGTCGAAGAAGATTTATTAAGTTGTAACAGAAAAGGTTAACACTTCATATAAAAAAATATGACACCTTTTTTATAGATAAAAGTTTTGTCCAGTATTTTCTAAAATTAAGAGAATATATTAGTAAAAGTATTTTTATAGTTAACATAAAAAAAATTAAGACTTCGTATCAAATTTTCAGAACTGGAGGTGGGCGTGTTCCAACAAGACCACATCCACGCAACCAATATGAAAGCATGACAGTGACCTCAAAACAACAAATGAGAAGAATATTGGATATATAAATGATAACCATTTTCCTTCTTTTATCTATGTGGGATGGGAGTTAACATGCCTTTCAGGACAAGAACAAAGAAGTGCCTAGCTTTTCTCTCGAATCTTGCTTGTGTTTCATTCTAATAAGTACCATCCATACGCGCATTATAGATCATTTATCTTCTACAATCACTACAACATTGAATTCAGTCTTCCAAACTATATAACTAGAAATTACTACAAAACTTTGTCAAGAAAAAGTTACATGTCAAACAATAAAATTGAATGGTTATTAGTTTTTTTTTTCATTACTCGTTTCTACCAAACGTGTTTTTAGATTATAGAGCACTAAACCTGATGTACCAAGAATCAGATAAATTATGGTGTAGATTAGCCAACCTAGCAGGAACATTACTATTTGCTCAGTTAGATAGTTGTCATTCGCTGCCAAGGTCTGATCAAAACCATTTGTAATGATGATGCTATATTCATATAATCACTGAAGTACTGTGACTACTTAGTCTACTAAGGGTGCCCATGAGAACAATAAAATCAACAACTGACAAATCACTGGTTGCAGCAAAGTCCCAGTAAAGTTGAGGCATGAATTTCGGGTTCAAATCTTTCCATTTACTGCTACTAGTCCTTCGTTACAAAGTAATCTACTCTCGTTCACACAGTCCCTCTAATACTTTTAATAATAAAACGAAATATTAGTAAAAATAATTTTTATGGTAGACAAAGTTTGGGACAGCTGGTAACATAAAAGAGGAAAACCGGAAATCAACTATATGAAAGCATGACATTGACCAAAACACATTCGAAATGTAGATAGCATGGCATATAAGTGATAACCATTTAGGTTCCTTTATCTATGTGGGATGAATGTTATCATCGCTTTTATGACAATAAAATTCGTTTTCTTTTAAACTTACTTTGATTATTGATACCAATTGGCTTGGTATTTTCCTAAATGGTTATTGTCAAAATCTTTTCTTCTTATTTAGGAAGATAAAGATCTCAAATTGGTGAAAAAAGAAAAATCAACTGTTAAACGCACCCTTTGACTTCAAGGATAATTTATTTACTTAAAAATGAAAACAAAAAGTGATCTCGCATTGAATTTCATAGTTTATAGTACTTGTCGAAGAAGATTTATTAAGTTGTAATGAAAAAAGGTTAAGACTTCATATAATAAAAATGGGTTAAATCCACATAATGACCATAAACTTTCCAAATTTTTAATTATAGGTAATGAATTTTGAAAAATGCTACTACAAACTTTGTAACTCTTACTTTTTTTTCAAAAGACACCCTTATCGTCCTTTTTGCAACTAGCTACCGGTTGAAAATAAGTAAATAATTATTTTTTATTCCTAGTCGTCATTTAAAAAAAATATATTCCTAATCATCATGTTAATATGTTTACTATAATAACTTAAACACGCCCTTTTCTTCTTCCTCTTTAACTTTAACTTTCACATGAATTTCTATTTAATTTTAAATTGTTATACTTTAAAAATTTTCAAAAAACCTAAAATTATTACCATTGGTACAAGTCCAGAATTATGATCAATCAAGTTTGATATTATCCTACTAAAATCTAAACACATGAATTTTTATTTAATTTTAAATTGTTATACTTTAAAATATTCCAAAAAACCTAAAATTATTACCATTGGCACAAATCCTGAATTGTGATCAATCAAGTTTCATATTATCCTAACTAAAATCTAAACACATGATTTTCTATTTAATTTTAAATTGTTATACTTTAAAAATTTTCAAAAAACCTAAAATTATTAATATTGGTACAAGTCCAGAATTGTGATCAATCAAGTTTCATACTATCCTAACTAAAATCTAAGCACGTGATTTCTATTTAATTTTATTGTTTTAGTTTAGAAAATTTCAAAAAACCTAATATTATTACCATTTGTACTAGTCCAGAATTATGATCAATCAAGTTTCATATTACGTTTCATATTAACCACTTAAGGGTGGCCTAATGGTAAAAGGGCTTGTGGCTATCACTTTAAAATGTGTGAGGTTTCAAGTTCAAATTCTGCTAGGTGCAAACAATTTTATGTGGCCACGCCAACCTCCAGAATAGGAAGGGATTTACCTGGTTTGAGTATGTGTGACGGTGGGTTCAAACCCCGTGGATTAGTCGGCCAAAAGGTTGAAAATCATGGTTAAAAAAAAAGTTCTATATTATCCTAACTAAAATCTAAACACATGTATACTTATTTATGTCAAACACACAATTCCAAATTAATAAATTCAAATACCCATCATAAAAAATGCAAGAGATGCACAAAATTTCGAAACATACACACCCCTTTCTTGCTTATTACTCCATCCGTCCCAAAATTATAGTCCTCTTTTGACGTTTTCGGTCTTTCTTGTACAACTTTGACTTTACGTATTTTTGTTTGTGTAATATAATACTTGAAGCAAAATATATTAATGGATTGGGTTTTAAATGTATTTTCATTAATATAATTTTCATCAACTATTGTATAACATAAACAAAAATATTTAGGGTCAAAGTTAAAAAAGAAAGACCAAAAAAGTCAAACGAGGACTATAATTTTGAGACGGAGGTAGTACTTATTAGAAAGGAACAACAATTTTAGGGAGGTTAAATTAGAGAGATCTGGTGTAGCCCTTTGAGTTGGAGAATCTAAGGTGTTTTTGTGTTTTTTTGTTTTTTTTCCTTTTCCTTTTTTTAATTTAGCGGGCTTGAACATGATAGTGAATTTTAGGATACTAGTATCCACGCGTTGCAACGGTGGTATCCTGAAATAAAAAATTTCGATAAATAATGTATTTTAGTTTATTATATTCTTTTTAACAATAAATTTACGGATATCAATAATTTCGTATAGCCCGTGCCCGTTTGGGCTCGAACCAGTTGGCCTGTGTCTGCTCGGGCTCGAGCCCGTTTGGTCCGCGTCTGTTCGGGCTCAAGCTCATTTGGCCCGTTGCCCTTTTGGGCTTAAATATTTGTATAATGTGCTTTATTATTTGTAGTAGTGAAATTTAATGCAGGATTTGTGTTTAATTTGGTTGTACAATATGCTTGATAATTTGTATTTTTTATGTAAAGGGTATTTTAATAACTGTATTAATTGTATTTATTGAGCAGTTAAATAATTGACTACATTAAATAGCATTAATGTGGTGTTTTCTTGTACACTATGCTTCTTGTCTTGTACGTCTGAAAATTATGTGCATTAAAGTGTTGTACACTATGTTTCTTTTCTTGTAAGTAGTAGTCATTATAGTCATTAATAACATTGACCACTTTAATAGCATTACTGTTGTAAGTCTGAAAATAAGTCTGAAAATTATATCATGCTTATTTTGTTGTAAATCTGAAATATGGTTGCAGCTAGTGTACATGGTGCTTAAATGGTTGTAATTTTTGGTGAAGGGTGTTTTTAATAGCATTAATGTTGTTTGATAAAATATTTGTTTTAAAATGACACCACGCTTTATTTTGTTGTACAATATGCATACTTTTTTGTAATTCTGAAAATTGGGTGCATTAAAGTGTTGTAAATCATGCTTAATTTCTTGTACGATTTAAAATAAAGAGTGAGGTGCCTTCGTGCATTATATGTAGTTAGATGAATGATTTGGGGATGATTTAAGACTTTGTAATTTTCAACTATGGCATATAAACGGATATGCGTGATGACAAGTGGGCTCAAAATGCTGATGTGAAATTCAATCGGTCATATTCCTTATTTGTGCATGTTGTGACAGGTTACAAGAACGATAGAAGGATTTTTCATGGTCCATTACATGTTAATTGAAAATTTGAGAAAGTTCACGCTTAACCCATAAAAATTGACACCTTTTTTATAGAAAAATATTTTATCTAGTATTTAAAAATATTTTTATAGTTAACATAAAAAAGTTAAGACTTCGTATCAAATTTTCACTCTGGTAAAGCGGTTGTGTGCCTTCGGAAGCACCGGAACACATCACGTAACCAGTATGAAAGCATGCCAATAACTTTAAAACAACAAACAAGAAGACTGTTGGATATATAAATGATAACCATTTTCCTTCTTTTGTCTATGTGGGATGCGAGTTAGCATGGTTTTACAAGAACAAAGAAGTGCCTAGCGTTTCTCTCGAATCGTGCTTGTGTTTTATTCTAATAAGTACCATCCATACGCACATTATAGATCATCCTTTAGCACTATCAATTGTTAGCACCACAAACAAGTTTTATGATAAACTAAGTATAGTTATATAAAACATATTGGTAAACAACTTTGAATTGAACAAATTGGATCCGCTTATGTTGAAAACCCTTCGGTTATAATGTCTTAAAAGTTTAGTGGTAATTCTAGTTTATGGTATTTTAGTAACGGATTCATATGGATATATTGGCGAATCGTGGGTAATCTCACGTTTTTTTATATTAATAGCGAGAAACTGGTGTTCGCATATTATGTTGTAGAATAAAGCATTGCATTTCATATCTAAGCTAACGAACAAATAAACCATAAAAGATAGTTTAATAAACAAATAATAATTATATAAATTTAGAAAAGCAAAAAAGAAAGAGAAAAAAGATCTAAAAGAAACCGATTAGTCAATGTTTCTTAAACTGAAATTAAACAAGTGGCTTAGTATTTCCCTAAATGGTTTTTGTCAAAAACTTTTCTTCTTATTTAGGAAGACAAAGATCACAAATTGATGAAAAAAGAAAAATCAGCCATTAAACGCACCCTATGACTTCTTGATAAGGATAATTTATATATTTAGAAATGAAAACAAAAAGTGATCTCGCATGGATTTCATAGTTTACTGTACTTGTCGAAGAAGATTTATTGAGTTGTAACGAAAAAACTTAAGACTTCATATAATAAAAATGGGTTAAATCGACGGAATGACCATGAACTTTCCAAATTTTCAATTATAGGTAATGGACTTTGAAAAATCGTGCTACCAACTTTGTAACTCTTAAATTTGTTCAAAAGACACCCTTATCATCCTTTTTTACATCTAGCTACCGGTTAATAAATAAATAAATTATTATTTTTTATTCCTAGTCATCATTTAAAAAATAAATATTCCTAATCATCATTTTAATATGTTTACTATAATAAGTTAAACACGCCGTTTTCTTCTTCCTCTTTAACTTTCACATGAATTTCTATTTAATTTTAAATTGTTATACTTTAAAAAAATTTAAAAAACCTAAAATTATTACCATTGGTACAAGTCCAAAATTATGATTAATCAACTTTCATATTATCCTAACTAACATCTAAACACATGAATTTCTATTTAATTATAAATTGTTATACTTTAAAAAAAAATTAAAAAACCTAAAATTGTTACCATTGGTACAAGTCCAGAATTATGATCAATCAAGTTTCATATTATCCTTACTAAAATATAAACACATGAATTTATATTTAATTTTAATTTGTTATACTTTAAAAATTTTCAAAAAACCTAATATTATTACCATTGGTACAAGTCCAGAATTATGATCAATCAAGTTTCATATTATCCTAACTAAAATATAAACACATGAATTTATATTTAATTTTAATTTGTTATATTTAAAATTTTTCAAAAAACCTAATATTATTAACATTGGTACAAGTCCAGAATTACGATCAATCAAGTTTCATATTATCCTAGCTAAAATCTAAAAACATGTACACTTATTTATCTCAAACACGCAACTCTAAATTAATAAATTCAAATACCCATAATCAAAAATGCAAGAGATGCACAAAATTTCAAAACATACACACCCCTTTCTGCTTATTAGAAAGGAACAACATTTTTTTGGGAAGTTAAATTTGAGAGATCAGGTGTAGCCCTCAGAGTTGGAGAATCAAATTGTTTTTTTTTTTTTTTTCCTTTTTTTTCCTTTTTATAATTTAGCTGGTTTCAACTATGGTATATAAATGAATATGTGTGATGACAAGTGGGCTCAAAATGATGATGTGAAATTCAATCGGTCATATTACCTATTTGTGCTTGTTGTGACAGGTTACAAGAATGGTAGAAAGATTTTTCGTAGTCCATTACCCATTAATTGAAAATTTGAGAAAGTTCATGAGTCATGACCAATCCGTGGGCTTAACCCATAAAAATTGACACCATTTTGATAGAAAAATGTTTTGTCAAGTATTTTCTAAAACTAAGAAAAAGTATTAGTATAAATACTTTTATAGCTAACATAAAAAAGTTAAGACTTCGTATCAAATTTTTATATTGGTCAATGGTTGCGTTCCTTCAGAAGGTCCGGAACACATCCCGCAACCAATATGAAAGCATGACAATAACCTTAAAACAACAAACAAGAAGACTGTTGGATACATAAATGATAACCATTTTCCTTCTTTTGCCTATGTGGGATGGGAGTTAGCATGCCTTTCATTACAAGAACAAAGAAGTGCCTAGCTTTTCTCTCGAATCGTGCTTGTGTTTTATTCAAATAAGTACCATCCATACACACATTATAGATTATTTATCTTCTACAATCACTAAAACATTGAATTCAGTCTTCCAAACAATATCAGGTAGAGTAAATATAGAACTAGAAATCACTACATAACTTTGTTTGATAGTTGTCATTTGATGTCAAGGTCTGATCGAAACCATTGCTAATGATGATGCTATATTCATAATTTCGTATAATCAATTAAGTACTGTGACTACATAGTCTATTGAGGGTGCCCAAGAGAACAAGATCAATTTAATATGAGGATTGAGGCTTAGTATAACAAAATCGATTTTAAGATACTCAACAGCTACCTGTTCGTAGAGTTCTAATATGAGGATTAACTAACATTAATGTGTCATTTTGAAACTCGCTAATGTTCGATTGTAGAATACTCACTTAAGCATAAACCAATAGTTTTACTACTCGTCAGTTTTACTAACAAGAAACCAAACGGAATTTCGTTTTTAAAGTGTTGTTATTATTCACCAACCTTTGCTTGTGGAGTATTGAAATTCTGAGTGGAGATAGTTTTTGAGCATTTCATCACCATTTTTCGTTTCGGAACGTAGCCTTGGGGGGTATGAACTTGATAAGGTTGGTAGTACATTATACGGAAACTTGTATTCTTTGACTTGAGTTTGTACAATCTGAGAGCAAGTCTATTGCCAAAATCTTAAAAGTTTTCCTTCGTTGCAACTTGCAAGAGTAAAACCAATCTCATTGTCATCATAATGATGGCTGATACGAGGTCAATCGGTTTGTGGGCGTTAGTAATGAGGGACTACTAGTTGAACCGATCTATTGTTCTCTAAAACCAGGGATGAAAGCAGGGGTTCCGCGGGTGCCGAGTTGCCCTATGGATTTTTTTCGATATTGTGTTAATTTTTTAAAAGAAACATAAATTTTTCATAAGTATATCTTAAATGCACCCGGTCCATCGAAATATTTTTTTTATATTACTAGTCAAAAACTTTCGTTCACCCGGTTATACTTGGTCCTGGTTCCGTCCCTGACTAAAACCCTAACACAAATTTATAGCACCACGGTAGTTTAAATAATTTTTGAAAAGCAAAAAAAATAACATTAATAATAAATATAATAAGCCTGAATAGCCGATGTTTCTTAAACTGAAATTAAACAATTGGTTGAGTATTTCCTATGGCTATTGTCAACAACTTTTCTTCTTATTTAAGAAGATAAAGATTACAAAGAGGTGAAAAAAAGAAATATCAACAACTAAATGCACCTTTGAGTTCTTTATAATAATAATTATGGAGTTAAAAACGATAACAAAAAATGATCTCATGTGAATTTCATAATATAGAGTGCGTGTTGAGGAAGATTTAATAATTTATAACAAAAAAGTTGAGATTTATAAAGTTAGAACACCTTTTTGTACAAAATGAAAAAGGAATAAAAGAAAGTGATATGTTATATTTACCATAATACCCTCCTAATGTTAAAAGTGAGAAACAATGACATTAATAAATAATAAGGGTTGTTTCGTAAATTTATGTGGGGACATCTACTTTACTTCACTTTCATCCAATTTTTTGGATGAAAGAGTCACTACAAAACATATTAAATTACCTCCACTTTACTTCCTCTCATTTCACTCTATTAAAAATTCTTGAGAACACAAGAAAAATTGATTTCATCCACTTTCTTCTTCAAAAATTAACTTGAGAACATAGTGTAAATATTTAAGAAAGGAACTTAGTGAAACCATTATGAAAGCATGATGACATTTTTTGGGTAAAGAGGACACTTCCCCGGTAAAATATTTTAAACTCAAAATTACAATAAGTCCAATGGAATGTGACTGAGATGCCACATTAACCTCAAGCCCAAACTTGAACGGCCACTAACGATTATATGACATGCCAAATAATCGCTAGAAAACCAATACAAAACCAATGACACCAATAGGAAAAAACCATCTAATGGTCAATAAAAAAAAGCAACTAGCCATAACAACTAAATAAAAATTGCTTCAGGAAGATCCCAAAGCCTAGCCATTCTTTCACCATCCGAGGAGTTTTTAAGCTTACATGAGAGCAACTTGAGACGAACCGACGCCTTAACACAATCCACAAGCTGATCAGAAGAACGTTTACCTTTCTTAAAAAATCTCCAATTTCGCTCTTGCCAAATAAAAAATGTGGTTGCTGCTACAACTAGCTTCACACACACGCTCTTCGAAGTTCTTTTCTTGACAATAGGCAACAAAGATCCAATAATATCATAAATGTTAGGCGTAGAAAGTTCAATGCAAGATAAATCTTTCAGCCTATCCCAAACACCACGCGCGAAAGAGCATCCAAAAAAGAGGTAATCGTGAGAATCCGGAATACACTCGCATAAGGAACATACCATACCAAGCGCAGCCGAAGAATCCCAAACCGGGATTAAATCTTGCGTTTTTAACCTCTTGCGGATAACTAGCCAAAGATTAAAAGCATGTCTCGGGATACAAGCTGGAAACCAAACCATATTATACCAAGCGACTTTATTATTTTGATGCCTAAAGTCGGACCAGACTTGGGAGACAGAAAAATTCTCAATTCTCCCTTGTCTATTACGCCAAACCATGCGATCCAAAACATCGTCATAGACCGTAGTGACATAGTCATTCAAGAACAAGTACATTGTGCGGCATATAAGTTATAACCATTTATCTATGAGGGATGAAAGTTATCATGGCTTTCATGACAATGAGGTATCCATATGCATATTAATGATGGTTTATCTTCCAAATTTACTTAAATTATTGATGCTAAGCTCCATGATAATCTTTAGCAACGATGTAGTTAGATACAAAGATCCTTGATGGAGTACTCTTTAAGCAATGATGTAATTAGATAACAAGATCGTTAAGCAACGATCCTCCATGGAGTACTCTTTAAGCAACAATGAAATTAGATACAAAGATACACTCTTTAATCTTTAAGCAACGATGCTAAGCTCCATAATAATCTTTAATCAACGATATAATTAGATACAAAGATCGACAATTGGCCTGGTATTTTTCTAAATGATTATTATCAACAACTTTTCTTCTTATCTGAAAAGATAAAGATCACAAATTAGTTAAAATAGAAAAATCATCCACTAAACGCAGCCTTTAAGTTCTTGATAAGAATAATTTGTATAGTTGGAACAAACAAAAGATTACCTCATATGATTTTATAATTTAGAGTGCTTGTCGAAGAAGATTTATAAAATTATAACAACAAAGTTAAGACTTCATATAACAAAAGTTCGATAACTTATTTGTAGACAAATGTTTGATCCAATATTCTCTAAAATTAAGAAAAAATATTAGTAAAAAATATTAAAAAAATTAAGACTTACTATCAAATTAATAGCTTCTTCGCTATTACAATTCCTGCAGAATCACACAAAACTACCGATACGCAAGCCTGGCACCAACCCTAAAACAATATGCTAGTAGAGAGTGTGAAATATAAATGATAAGCATTTTCCTTCGTTTGTCTATGTGGGATGGGAGTTAACATGGCTTTATTGACAAAAACAACGAAGTACCTACATTTTCTTTCGAGTCACGCTTGTGTTTTATTCTTGTAAGTACCATCCATTTGCATACTAAAGATCGTTTATCTTCTGGATTTACTTTAATTTGTTGAAGCTAAGCTCCATGCTAATAACTAAGCGATGATATAATTAGATACAAAGATCCTCCATTGAGCTCTCTATCACGCACACCAAATATTATAAGTACTGCTCATCCTTTGGCGTTATTCAAGGGGTGCTTACTCTCTTTGCATAGATGCAGGTAAAGAACTATAAGTTGCGCAACCATTAGCATTTAGCAATTAATTTGGTTCATACCTCAAGGATTTGCATACTTGAATAGATTAATAGACGCTAAGATACTCAAAACCTACAACTGTCAAATTCTATTAAGACAACTAGAATGTAACTCACAATGTACAATCTTGAAACTAGACAATATTGTATGCTATGTAATACATACCTAACTTCTACCTTAGTGTGTCAATGAATCTTTCTGGAATAAACTTTTCTTCTTATTTAGAAAGATAAAGATCACAAATTAGTTATAAAAAAAAAACAACCACTAATTAACGCACTTTGTGGGTTCTAGATAAGAATAATCTATATAGTTAAAACAAAAACAAAAGATGATCTCATATGAATTTCATAATTTAGAATGCTTGTTGAAGAAAATTTATAAAGTTATAATGGAATAGACAAATAGTTAAGACTTCATAGAAAAAATTCAAGACCTTTTTTACAGACAAATGGTGTTTCATTACAAACACACCACGCACCTAATATGATAGCATGACACTTATTCTAAAACAACATTTGAGCAGACAGATGGATATATAAATGATAACCATTTTATTTCTTTTGTCTATGTTGGATGGGAGTTAACATTTCTTTCATGACAAAAACAATCAAGTACCTACCTTTTCTCTCAAGTAATGCATACTACAGATCGATTTTAATTAATTTTGATTATTTATGCTAAGCTCCCTGATAATCACTAAGCGACGATGTAATTAGATACAAATCCTCCATAGAGTACTGTATCCCCCACACCAAAGTTCATTCTTTTAAATGATATCAAATCAAGTAATACAGAATGTGAAATCACTGCAAAAAAAAGTTAAGTATCATATTGAATAGCATTGACGAGATAAAAAAAACGACAAAGTTCTGAGAGCTAAAACAGGGTCGGAACTTAAATTTTGTAAGAAAAAGATACATATCAAACAAAAAATCGAATGGTTATTTGTTTTTTCTATGCATTACTCATTTCTATCAAATTTTCTTTTAGATTATAGACCACTAAACCCGATGTACCGAGTATAAGATAAAATAATGGTATAGATTAGGCAACCTACCAGGAACATTATTACTTGCTCGGTAAGATAGTTGTCATCCCTATCAAAGGTCTGATCGAACTATTGCGGATGAGAATGCTATATTCATATAATTACGAAAGGTAGATCCGTAGATGTTAAACAATAAAATGAATGGAAGTTCGAGGGTATAAGCCTTTGTTGCCTATAAATCTTAACATTGATCACGACTTAAACCATAATATATTTGGTTATCACTATTTAATTTACTCATCTCTGTTCATGATTTTATCAATGAAAGCAGGGTTGATTAACAAACGAGGATTCATAGATTGATTAATTAGTGTGTTGATTACGTTTTTTAAAATTGATGTTTTCCGCAAAGAGATTATAAACTAGACGTAGTCAAAAGCACAACTTTCTCGTAAGAATATCTTCATTCATCTTCAACCTTTGTTATAGTTGTTTATGAATATTACCAATTTTTTTCAACAAATAAAACTTTCATAAAGGTTATAAAAGAGTAGACAGTGTGGTATATAGTTGATGACCATTTCTTTTCTTTCTATATATGTGGGACGACTATTATCATGGTTTTCATGACAATAAGGTACTACTATCCTTATGCACATTAAAGATCGTTTATCTTCTAAATTTATTTTGATTATTGATATTAGGCTCCATAATAATCATTAGCTCTCTATCACGTGCACCAAAAGTATTTGTTTCGGACAATATCGAATAACGTAATATGGAACTGTAAAATCACTACAAAAGTTAAGAATCAAGATTCGATCATATTGAACAGCAATGACAAATATTAAAAACAAGCGAGAAACATCTAAGAGCTAAAATAAAGTCGGAACATAAATTTTGTTAACATAAAGAATTAAAAAAGAAAAATCAGCACTCAACGCACCCTTTGAGTTCTTGATAAGAGAAGTGTATATATAGTTTAAAATAAAAAAAGATGCTCTGATATGAATTTCATAATTTATAGTGCTTGTTGAAGAAGATTTATTAAGTTATAACGAAAGAGTTAAGACTACATATAAAAAAAATGCGACACCTTTTTTTGTAGAGAGATGTTTCGTCTAGTATTTCCTAAATTTAAGAAAATAATTAGTAAAAATATTTTTGCAATTAATTATAAAAAGACTAAAAAAAATAGTACCATAATCTTGGTATAAGTTAGCATGGTCGCTTCAATAAAAATCACACCAAAATAAATAAAGTAGCAGCCATTGTGACATATAAATGATAACCAATTTTCTTCATTTGTCTATGTGAGATGAGAGTCAGCATAACTTTCATGGCAAAAACAGTGAAGCACATACCTTCTCTCTCGAGTCATACTTGTGTTTTATTCTAATAAGTACCATCCATATACACACTAAAGTCGTTTTTGAATTAATTTTGATTAGTGATGCTAAGCTCCATAATTATCACTAAGTGACGATGTAATTAGATACAAATCCACCATAGAGTACTCTATCACCCACATCAAAGTTCATTCTTTTAAACAATATCAAATCAAGTAATGCATAACCATGAAATGACTACAAAAGTTAAGTATCGTTTGACTAGCTAAAAAAGCGACAAACTTCTAAGAGCTAAAAGCCAAAAACTACGTCAGAACATAAATTTTATTAAGAAAGTTTACTGCTTGGAAAGTAAAATTATACTTTCCACTGCGAACGAAAAGCTTGGAAAGTAAAATTTGGTTTATCTACTCAAAATAATTAGCTATTTAAGGCCTAGTGAGCATTTAGTGATCAACTAGCCCCTCATTAGAGTACTTGTAGAAGAAGGATTTATTAAGTTGCAACAAAAAAGTTAAGACTTTATATAAAAATAAATAAATAAATAATTTACACCTTTCTTATAGAAAAATGCTTTGTCCGGTATTTCCTTAAATCGAAGAGAAAATATTAGTAAAAATATTTTTATAGTTAATATAAAAAAAATTAAGACTTTGTATCAAATTTTCACATTGATAGTTAAGTGTGTTCTTTCATAATCACACAACACAACCAATATGAAAGCATGACACTAACTCTAAAATGACTAATTAAAGGACACTTGGATATATAAATAATAACCATTTTCCTTCTTTTGTCTATGTGGGATGGGAGTTAATGCCTTTTATGACAATAACCAAGAAGTGCCTAGCTTTTCTTTCGAATCGTGCTCGTGTTTTATCTATACTACATATAAAGAGTGTATGGTCAAACCTTAAAAAGTGAAATCTTGAAAGTCAAAGGTGAGATATGCATAATACTTTTATTAAAACTAGTTGGATACCCGCGCACAGCGGCGACGATAAATATAGTTATATAATAAATATACTAAATGAATTGTTATCCCAACTCTCTTCGCAATTCCCTACCCGCTTAGTGAATTCATTTCACAATACTCCAAATGTATATGTGTTAGTTGTATGTGTTTGTTTTGGTTTTCCGTATCTTTCCCGTGACATCATTATTCCCGCATATAAAAAGAACGTCACAATCTCTTTCCCGTCAAACACTTTCCCAAAAGTAAATGATTTTGATAAATAAAATTTGTATTGATTGAAATAAAGGTTAAAGTTATAAAAATTTGAATCAAAATAAAATAAACCTACTAAAAATGTAAAAACTAAAAACTAATAAAAATATATCAAAATGGATGTTGAATTAAAGAGCACAAAATTTTAAAAAATATGGTGAAATTAGATCATAAAAAAATTAAACGAATTAAAAGATATTTAAATTTAAAAATAAAGGTGATTAATTAGTTAAGAAGTGACACATGTCACTCAATGATTGGAGCTCCTTATCTTAATTTTTTATGAAGCCCAAAAATTAAATGCTTTATATAGTAGTATAGATACCTCATTACTTAAAAGTACAATAATTTATTCACATTGTACAACTAACTAAAAGCGTATCTACCAAATTAAAAACAACCAGTTAAAACACCCCTTATTAAAAAGTACAATAAAATTTTCACAATGTATAATTTAAACAAGCTACAACATAATCCAAAATATAAAATAATTAAACACTAATTAATGTTATTTTTAAAACACTTTAAAATGAAAAGTACATGTTATTATTACACATTATACAAATTAATAAAACACACAAAGCTTCATACGAGCTAACAAGTTGATGGTATCTATAGTTTTGAAAACTAAACCAGACCAAATGGTTCAACCAGGAACCGGTGTCGCCACCGGTTCGACTAACCAGTAAAAGTCATCCGAAAACGAACCAAAGAGGACCCGTTCAAACCGATATAAACTGGTGGAATTAAGTCTCATCGAGATCTATTTATCTGGTTAATCGTCACAGGATACGCCGCCAAAGCGTCTTTGGTACCTGCTATACTATATATAAAGGAAAACCAAAAGTAAAACTGAAAAGTTAAAACTAAAAAAAGACATGTTGAAAACATATATTTCAAAAAGAAACTATTAATACACATTGAAAATCGGGTTGACCCGGGACACTTCAAACCCGGCGGGTTGACCCGGTTTAATTTGACCCGTTTTCGACCCAACCCATCGGTTTGACTCGGTTTAAATCGACCCATTTTTCAACCAGAACGGTTCAACCGGTTGAACAACCCGGGTCGAACCGGGTTTCAAAACATTATGTTTATTCCCCAAATCTTAAAACTTTTATTATTTTTCGTTTATAACCCATAAACTTCTTTTTATCAGTTATCACTAAACGATCTGTAGCTATAAAATTCCGTTGCTATGCACGGGTACTCGTCTAGTTCTAATAAATACTATCCATATGCATGTTAAAGACCATTTATCTTCTACATTCACTACAACATTGAATTCAGTCTTCCAAACAATATCAAATAGAGTAAATATAGAACTAGAAATTACTACAAAACTTTGAATTCAATCTTCCAAACAACATTGAATTCAGTCTTCCATATACATAGAAACAAATTTACAGAATCCGAAATCACTTAATTAAATGACAATTCTGTGACTACCAACGGACATACTAGATCAACTATAATTTTCCCATTTTAAGGACGACCCCATATAGATTGCATGAAAAAACAACTCGTTCTTAATGGTTAGTTCCCAAAAGCACAAATGACAAAAATACAAATAGTACCAAAGACGTGGCAAATTTGACCCATTAATTCAGAACTGAGTCAATTCAGGTTTATGTATTATCTCTAACAATTCAAACAGATCAAATGAAAACAGTAGCTAATAAGAAAACGGGTCAAAAGGTCACCAAAGTGTCATCAAAGTTAACTACTGTAGTATCAAGTATCAATATCTTATTGTATGGGCATAACATCGTTGCACCAATGTGCAGCCGACTTCACTACACCAGAGAGTTTACAAGCTTTTTTACTCCATATAAGTTTGTTAATGTGTTCTATAAATTCATAGCCAAGATCATACAAAGTTAAAAATCCATTTCTTTACTTCTTTATTTAACATAAAGAATTAGTGTACATGACGTATTCCAACTAATAAATGATAGTTAAATAATATGTGCAAGAGCTTAGATAATACATGCCAAGTGAATCAATCTAATACTTATCAATTTACAAGTTACATAAAGCCCCTTCAACTTTCTCCTCTTGTGTTTTCCATGCCTATGCCGGCCATGGGGGCCCACCAGCTTGCACATTTGTTTGGTCCGATCCAATAAACTAAGTATTATCTTAGTTATTAGTAGCCCGTTATTGATCTCCAGTTACGTAGCATAGGGGGCTCGCAAGGGTGTGCAATAGGTGCCATCGCACATGGCCTCAACTTAAAAAGGGCCACATTTTTATTAGTTTTGCATATAAATATGTATAATATTAAACGTATATGAGTCATATAATTCAAGTTTATATACAATTTCTCTTTAATTTACAAGTGTATTAGGGCCTCTTTCTTGTTATTGCCTAGGGCCACCGAAAACCACGAGACGGCCCTGTTACATAGGTAATATATATAACATAAATAAAATAAATACATTATATAAAATGGTGTCTTAATTATATGGGTGTGACCTCATAGACTTACATATATGTCTAGCTATATAATTATTTATTATGTCATGAGTATAATCTAACATCCACCACTTCACGAGATAAAAGATGATAATATGAAATATATTATCCCGAAAACACAACACGAACCTGTAGACCAACCTGTAGCCGAACCCGAACCCATAGTTACACAAACCAAACTTAAGGATAAAAAAGGTGGAGAAACAAAAACAGCCGAATGGACTACCCCGTTAGATGGACATCGGAATAAGAAGTTATTTAGCTAAAGGATAGGTGCAAATATTCGAGGACGACAACACCAGGAATCATCAAACCGCCTCGTCATTTTGTAATTGAGTCCTTAAATATATACTTCATGCGAACATATCTGAATACCAATCATACTCACCATCAATTAAACTCCATATTCAATGACATGAAGCCGTAAGTCTCTTTCTTTGTGACTAAATACAACCAATTGTATGAAAACAAAAAAAAGTGGCAAAATGATCAAGATATTTTGAAGTCCAGGATTAATACTATAAGGCGGGGAAAGGATATCCTTTTGCTTATCGATATTAAAGAAGTTCGAAAAAGGAAGCGCACGAAAATTCCAGATTTTAGTGTGGTTCTTTGAAAAAGTAAAAACTTCCGAAACCATCTCATCTTTAGTTCCATTTTATCTCAATCTAGAGTTTGATGATGAAGTTGGTGATTCGCAACCTTCACAAGCCTCAGAACGAAAGAAGAAAGTAAAAGGAAAAGAGAACGTCAACATCGTATTCTACCACTTTTCTAAACGGAAGCCACGTTGTCCTGATGGAAGAAGGGTTGGCAATTTTGATGAAAATTGTGGCTAAGTTAAAAAAATAAATGACGCGGGATATAAGAAAAAAGGAAATTTATAGAAAGACGCAACAACAGTTGGAAGAAGCCAAAAAAAAAAAAACAAAAACGAAGATCTGGACTACTATACTATATGGAGTTTGAAGGTTTGTGCGGAAAAAGACTTAAGCACGCTCAAAAACGAAAAGAAGAAATCAAAGCAAAATACAACCTTAACCTTAAGGACTAAATTTGTTATTTATGTTTGCGTGTTTTTTATTTTTATTTTTTTAATCAAGGTTTAATGTTTTATTTTAAATTAGTGAATGAATGTTTTATTTTATATATTGTGTTGTTTAAATTAATTAATACTCCATCCGTCCTAAAATGAGTGTCATGTTTTAACTTTTTAAAGTTTATTTTTTTTAACTTTGAATTTAAATATTTTCTTTTGTGTTATAGTAAATGATGCAGAATATATGAATGTATTGAGTTTTACATATATATTTTCATTGGTATAACTTTCATCAAGTATTATATAACACAACCAAAAATATTTAAGATAAAAATAGAAAAAAAGACTTTAAAAAGTCAAAACGTAACACTTATTTTGATAGGAAGAGGATAGAAAAATAAATAATTGAATAGAAAGAGAGAAAAAATACTGCAGAGATTGAGATTTTTTTTAAAAGAGATAAAAAGTTGATGTGGCAAAAGAAAATTATTCATCGCACTCCCACACCCCATTTAAGGAATATTTATAAGATATAACGAAAAAGTCAAGACTTCATAAAAAAAAATTATCACCTTTTTTTTTAAGATAGAGTTTCTTCCAATATTTTCTAAGATTAAGACAAAATATTAGTAAAAATAATTTTGAAATAAAGAAAGATAAATGTTTCATCCAATATTAAGACAAACTATTAGTAAAAATAATTAATCTCTCCGTCTCAAAATAATAATCTATATGGGTTGTCTCAAAATAATTGTCTACTCTCTTTTTTAAGTAAAAACTAGATAATTTAGTTGGAGAATATTCTATTTGAGTGATTGAAAATTAAAATGGTCGCACTTATATTTAACTATGTGATTGTTGTCTCCGGACAATAATTTTGAGACGGAGGGAGTATGAAACAAAGGGGAAAAAATTAAGAATAAATAAAAAAAAATTTGAAATTAAGGGGAAAAAATTAAGAATTCGTATCAAATTTTCATGAGCTGCAACATATGTGGTATCGGGAGAACCACATAAACGAAACACTAATGAAAGTATGGCATATAAGTGATAACCATTTATGTTCCTTTATCTATGTGGGATGATTGTTTTCATGACAATGAGGTATTATCCATATGCATATTAAAATTCGTTTTCTTTTAAATTTACGTTGATTATTGATATCAATTCGCATAGTATTTTCCTAAATGGTTATTGTGAAAACCTTTTCTTCTTATTTAGGAAGATAAAGATCACAAATTGGTGAAAAAAGAAAAATCAACTGTTAAACGCACCCTTTGACTTCAAGAATAATTTATTTACTTAAAAATGAAAACTAAAAGTGATCTCGCATTGAATTTCATAGTTTACAATACTTGTCGAAGAAGATTTATTAAGTTGTAATGAAAAAAGGTTAAGACTTCATATAATAAAAATGGGTTAAATCCACACAATGACCATGAACTTTCCAAATTTTTAATTATAGGTAATGAACTTTGAAAAATGCAACTACCAACTTTGTAACTCTAAAATTTGTTCAAAAGACACCCTTATCGTCCTTTTTGCAACTAGCTGCCGGTTGAAAATAAATAAATTATTATTATTTTCCTAGTCATCATTTAAAAAAAATATATTCCTAATCATCATGTTAATATGTTTACTATAATAAGTTAAACACGCCCTTTTCTTCTTCCTCTTTAACTTTAACTTTCACATGAATTGGCAAAAGTTCAATATAGATCTCAAATTTACCATAGATCCAATAAACCAATAATAGCCATTCATTTTTTTTTAATAAACTTTCACTCTTTTTTTAAAATTTAAATATCTCGCAAACCGTTAATTGTTACGCGATAAAAATCATACCATCGCGACGAGAATTAAATTATCTTTCTATAGTTATGCACTACTATATATTTTTAACATTTTTTTTTCAAAATTTCGTCCCAGAAAAATCATATATGATTTGTGAAAATCATATATGACTCGATTTTTACAAATCATATATGATTTTTGAAAATCATATATGATTTGTAAAAATCATATATGATTCGATTTTTAAAAATCATATATGATTTTTGAAAATCATATATGATTTTACAAATCATATATGGTTTCTCTGGGCGGAATTTTATTGTCGAAAATATAGAAAAGTGCATATTAGTATAAAGATAATTTAATTCTCGTTGCGATGGTGTATTTTTTATAGTTTGAAGATTTACCGTTTGCAAGATATATTTTTTTCAAAGAAAAGGTGAAAAATGGTTTTTTATTAACTTTGATTTAAAATGGATGGCTAAGATTGAGTTATTGGATATATGGTAAATATGATATCTATATTAATCTCAACTCCACGTGAATTTCTATTTAATTTTAAATTTTTATACTTTAAAAAAAAATTAAAAAACCTAAAATTATTACCATTGGTACAAGTCCAGAATTATGATCAATCAAGTTTGATACTATCCTAACTAAAATCTAAACAAATGAATTTTTATTTAATTTTAAATTGTTATACTTTAAAATATTCCAAAAAACCTAAAATTATTACCATTGGCACAAGTCCTGAATTGTGATCAATCAAGTTTCATATTATCCTAACTAAAATCTAAACACATGAATTTCTATTTAATTTCAAATTGTTATACTTTAAAAAATTTCAAAAAACCTAAAATTCAATTGTTACAAGTCAAGAATTGTGATCAATCAAGTTTCATATTATCCTAACTAAAATCTAAGCACATGATTTCTATTTAATTTTAAATTGTTTTACTTTAGAAAAATTCAAAAAACCTAATATTATTACCATTGGTACAAGTCCAGAATTATGATCAATCAAGTTTCATATTACGTTTCATATTAACTACTTAAGGGTGGCCTAATGGCAAAAGGGCTTGTAGCTATCACTTTAAAATGTGTGAGGTCTCAAGTTTAATTCCTGCTAGGTGTAAACAACCTTAAGTGGCCACGTCAACCTCCTAAATAGGAAGGGCTTTACCTGGTTTGAGTCTGTGTGACGGTGAGTTCAAACCCCGTGAATTAGTAGGCCAAAAGGTTGAAAATCATGGTTAAAAAAAAGTTTTATATTATCCTAACTAAAATCTAAACACATGTATACTTATGTATCTCAAACACACAATTCCAAATTAATAAATTCAAATACCCATCATAAAAAATGCAAGAGATGCACAAAATTTCGAAACATACACACCCTTTTCTTGCTTATTAGAAAGGAACAACAATTTTAGGGAAGTTAAATTAGAGAGATCTGGTGTAGCCCTTTGAGTTGGAGAATCTAAGGTGTTTTTGTGTTTTTTTGTTGTTTTCCTTTTCTTTTTTTTTTATTTTAGCGGGTTTGAACATGATAGTGAATTTTAGGATATGAATGATTTGGGGATGATTTAAGACTTTGTAATTTTCAACTATGGTATATAAATGGATATGTGTGATAACAAGTGGGCTCAAAATGCTGATGTGAAATTCAATCGGTCATATTCCTTATTTGTGCCTGTTGTGACATGTTACAAGAATGATAAAAGGAATTTTCATAGTCCATTACCTATTAATTGAAAATTTGAGAAAGTTCATGAGTTATGACCAATCCTTGGGCTTAACCCATAAAAATTGACTCCTTTTTTATAGAAAAATGTTTTATGTAGTATTTATAAATATTTTTACAGTTAACATTAAAAAATTGAGACTTCGTATCAAATTTTCACTCTGGTAAAATGGTTGTGTGCCTTCGGAAGCACCAGAACACATCATGTAACCAGTATGAAAGCATGACAATAACCTTAAAAAAATGAACAAGAAGATTGTTGGATATATAAATGATAACCATTTTCCTTCTTTTGTCTATGTGGGATGTGAGTTAGCATGCTTTTACAAAAACAAAGAAGTGTCTAGCTTTTCTCTCACATCGTGCTTGTGTTTTATTCTAATAAGTACCATCCATACGCACATTATAGATCATCCTTTAGCACTATCAATTGTTAGCACCACAAACAAGTTTTATGATAAACTAAGTATAGTTATATAAAACATATTGGTGAACAACTTTGAATTGAACAAATTGGATCCGCTTATGTTGACAACTCTTCAGTTATAGTGTTAAGAGTTTAGTGGTAATTCTAGTTTATGGTATTTTAATAACGGATTCGTATGCATATATTGGCGAATCGTGGGTAATCTCACGTTTTTTTATATTAATAGCGAGGAACTGGTGTTCGCGTATTGTGTTGTAGAATAAAGCATTGCATTTCATATCTAAGCTAACGAACAAATAAACCAGAAAAGATAGTTTAATAAACAAATAATAATTATATAATTTTAGAAAAGCAAAAAAGAAAGAAAAAAAAGATCTAAAAGAAACCGATTAGTCAATGTTTCTTAAACTGAAATTAAACAAGTGGCTTAGTATTTTCCTAAATGGTTTTTGTCAAAAACTTTTATTCTTATTTAGGAAGACAAAGATCACAAATTGATGAAAAAAGAAAAATCAGCCGTTAAACGCACCCTATGACTTCTTGATAAGGATAATTTATATATTTAGAAATGAAAACAAAAAGTGATCTCGCATGAATTTCATAGTTTACAGTACTTGTCGAAGAAGATTTATTGAGTTGTAACGAAAAAACTTAAGACTTCATATAATAAAAATGGGTTAAATCGACGGAATGACCATAAACTTTCCAAATTTTCAATTATAGGTAATGGACTTTGAAAAATCCTACTACCAACTAGGGGTGTTCATGGGTTGGGTAATAACCGAATAAACCGAAAACCGAACCCGAACCCGAACCGAACTTGTAACCGAACAGAATTTGTCAAAACCGAACCGAACCGAACTAAAAATTCAGTTTTCGGTTTGGATATGGTTTTGGCTACCTGAACCGAAAACCGAATTTATATAAATATATATATTTTTTATATATATTTATTTATAAAAACACTTTATATATTTAATATATATTTTTTTTATATACTTATATACACAAAAAGACCATTAAAATTTTATCTTAATATAAAAAAACACTTTTTATACTTGAAATAAATTTTTTCTTTGCCCAAATCTATTTAATTAAATTAAAAAAATATATAAGTTCGGTTTTCGGTTTTGACCCATAACCGAACCGAACTTCGGTTCGATTCTCGGTTCGGTTCGGTTACAAATATTTTCGGTTCGGTTCGGTTTTCGGTTATGACCAAAAAAAAAATTAACCGAGCAAACCGAACAGAAAAAACCGATTAACCCGAGAACCGAACCGATGAACACCCCTACTACCAACTTTGTAACTCCTAAATTTGTCCAAAAGACACCCTTATAATCCATTTTTGCATCTAGCTACCGGTTAAAAAATAAATAATTTATTATTTTTTATTCCTAGTCATAATTTAAAAAATAATTATTCCTAATCATCATTTTAATATGTTTACTATAATAAGTTAAACACGCCGTTTTCTTCTTCCTCTTTAACTTTCACATGAATTTCTATTTAATTTTAAATTGTTATACTTTAAAAAAATTTAAAAAACGTAAAATTATTACCATTGGTACAAGTCCAAAATTATGATCAATCAACTTTCATATTATCCTAACTAACATCTAAACACATGAATTTCTATTTAATTATAAATTGTTATACTTTAAAAAAAAATAAAAAACCTAAAATTTTTACCATTGGTACAAGTCTAGAATTATGATCAATCAAGTTTCATATTATCCTAACTAAAATATAAACACATGAATTTATATTTAATTTTAATTTGTTATACTTTAAAAAATTTCAAAAAACCTAATATTATTACCATTGGTACAAGTCCAGAATTACGATCAATCAAGTTTCATATTATCCTAGCTAAAATCTAAACACATGTACACTTATTTATCTCAAACACGCAACTCTAAATTAATAAATTCAAATACCCATCATCAAAAATGCAAGAGATGCACAAAATTTCAAAACATACACACCCTTTTCTTGGTGTAGCCCTTTGAGTTGGAGAATCTAATTTTTTTTTTTTTTTCCTTTTTATAATTTAGCGGGTTTGAAGATGATAGTGAATTTTAGGATATGAATGATTTGTTGATGATTTAAGATTTTGTAATTTTCAACTATGGTATATAAATGAATATGTGTGATGACAAGTGGGCTCAAAATGATGATGTGAAATTCAATCGGTCGTATTACCTATTTGTGCTTGTTGTGACAGGTTACAAGAATGGTAGAAAGATTTTTCGTAGTCCATTACCCATTAATTGAAAATTTGAGAAAGTTCATGAGTCATGACCAATCCGTGGGCTTAACCCATAAAAATTGACACCATTTTGATAGAAAAATGTTTTGTCAAGTATTTTCTAAAACTAAGAAAAAGTATTAGTATAAATACTTTTATAGCTAACATAAAAAAGTTAAGACTTCGTATCAAATTTTTATATTGGTCAATGGTTGCGTTCCTTCAGAAGGTCCGGAACACATCCCGCAACCAATATGAAAGCATGACAATAACCTTAAAACAACAAACAAGAAGACTGTTGGATACATAAATGATAACCATTTTTCTTCTTTTGCCTATATGGGATGGGAGTTAGCATGCCTTTCATTACAAGAACAAAGAAGTGCCTAACTTTTCTCTCGAATCGTGCTTGTGTTTTATTCAAATAAGTACCATCCATACACACATTATAGATTATTTATCTTCTACAATCACTAAAACATTGAATTCAGTCTTCCAAACAATATCAGGTAGAGTAAATATAGAACTAGAAATCACTACATAACTTTGTTTGATAGTTGTCATTTGATGTCAAGGTCTGATCGAAACCATTGCTAATGATGATGCTATATTCATAATTTCGTATAATCAATTAAGTACTGTGACTACATAGTCTATTGAGGGTGCCCAAGAGAACAAGATCAATTTAATATGAGGATTGAGGCTTAGTATAACAAAATCGATTTTAAGATACTCAAAAGCTACATGTTCGTAGAATTCTAATATGAGGATCAACTGACATTAATGTGTCATTTTGAAACTCGCTAATGTTCGATTGTAGAATACTCACTTAAGCATAAACCAATAGTTTTACTACTCGTCAGTTTTACTAACAAGAAACCAAACGGAATTTCGTTTTGTAAAATGTTGTTATTATTCACCAACCTTTGCTTGTGGAGTATTGAAATTCTGAGTGGAGATAGTTTTTGAGCATTTCATCACCATTTTTCGCTTCGAACGTAGCCTTGGGGGGTATGAACTTGATAAGGTTGGTAGTACATTATACGGAAACTTGTATTCTTTGACTTGAGTTTGTACAATCTGAGAGCAAGTCTATTGCCAAAATCTTAAAAGTTTTTCTTCGTTGCAACTTGCAAGAGTAAAACCAATCTCATTGTCATCATAATGATGGCTGGTTCGAGGTCAATCGGTTTGTGGGTGTTAGTAATGAAGGACTACTAGTTGAACCGATCTATTGTTCTCTAAAACCAGGGATTAAAGCAGGGGTTCCGCGGTTGGCGGGTTGTTCTATGGATTTTTTTCGATATAGTGTTAATTTTTTAAAAGAACCATAAATTTTTCATAAGTATATCTTAAATGCACCCGGTCCATCGAAATATTTTTCTATATTACTAGTCAAAAACTTTCGATCACCCGGTTATACTTGGTCCTGGTTCCGTCCCTGAATAAAACCCTAACACAAACTTATAGCATACGGGAGGGGATTAGTACCACGGTAGTTTAAATAATTTTTGAAAAGCAAAAAAAATAACATTAATAATAAATCTAATAAGCCTGAATAGCTGATGTTTCTTAAACTGAAATTAAACAATTGGCTGAGTATTTCCTATGGCTATTTATTGATAGTATTAAAATACCGAAATACCCTAATCCTTTATATAAAAACATATGTTTACCACAAATACCCATCACCACCACCACCACCAAATCCGGCCAGCCACCACCAGATCCAAGGAAACCTCTTCTTGAGCCAAGAGCAGGATAGGTTACATTTGTAAAAATGGAGAAAAAGAATTTGCAATTTTGGCTGAAGATAATTTTCCATACAAGGAAAGCTCTTCTTGAGCCACTTTGGAGAGAGGGCAAGACCTATTGAGCAAACATAGCCCTAGTCCTCAATTTTCTAAGTTGAATTGCAACATCTGTTTTAGTTAGTTGCATTATAAATTTCTTATTAAAATAGGGGTTATCCAATCCAGCACATTTGAATCAGAAAGTTGTTATTCGATTTTCTCTTATTGCCGAGTGTCAACATAACCAAACTGATGCACTCACAATGATAGATAAGATCATATTCAACAGCAATGACAAGAAACAAGACATAAAAATCGAGTTGGCACTGTTCTTTGATGTGGGATCAGATGGTAACATAACCAAACTGATGCACTCACAATGTAGCCGGTTGTGTTTGAATAACACAAACATTTAAAGGTTAAAACATTGCTAGAACATAAATAAAAAAGAAGCCAGTCAATAAACTGGATGGAAGTTCGAAGGTATCAGCCTTTGTTGCCTATAAATCTTAACATTGATTATGACTTAAACCATAGTACATTTGGTTATCACTTTTTGTTTTACTAATCTCTGTTCATGAGTTTATCAACAAAAGCGGGGTTGAACAACGAACGAGGAGCCAAAGATCGATTAATTAGTGTGTTGATTACGTTGCTTTTAATTTGATGTTTTCCCCAAAGAGATTATAAACCAAACGTAGTCACAAGAACACTTTGGTAACAGATCTTCGTTCATCTTCAACCGTTGTTATACTATACTTGTTTATGTATATTACCAATTTTTCCCAATAAAAAAAGGAAAAGGATTTCATATACATCATTTTAGTGCTTGTTAAGAAAAAAAATACATGAAGTCAAGCTATAAATGAAAACCCCAAGACTTCATATCAAATTTTCATAAAGATTGTTTAAAGTTGCCTTTCCCTAAATGTTCAAGAAGGGAACTTAGGGCTTGTTTCTTTTTATTTCGGATTAAACGGGTGGGTCCCTTTCTGTTAATGGGTCTTAATGGGGAGGAGGACTCTTTGCTTTCTCTCACCATATAGACCATTTAACAGAAAAAGAAACATATTATATGTATGGCCCCACCACTATCTCCCCATTAAGACTCGTTAACTGAAAAAAGAAACACCCCCTTAGTGAAACCATTATCAAAGCATGATGACATTGATCCAAACATTGTGAATAAATACACTGTGCGGTATATAACTTATAACCATTTATCTTCTTTTATCTATGTGGGATGAAAGTTATTATGGCTTTCATGACAATGAGGTATCCATATGCACATTAATGATTGTTTATCTTCCAAATTTATTTTGATTATCGATGCTAAGCTCCATAATAATCTTTAAGCAACGATGTAATTAGATACAAAGATCTTTTAGCAACGATCCTCCATGGAGTACTCTTTAAGCAACAATGTAATTATATACAAAGATACACTCTTTAATCTTTAAGCAGCGATATAATTAGATAAAGAGATCCTCCATGGAGTACAATACAACCGAATAGCCAATGTTTCTTAAACTTTAATCAAACAATTGGCTTGGTAATATTCTAAATGATTATTGTCAACAACTTTTCTTCTTGTTAAGAGAAATATTAGGAAAATTATTTTGTAGTTAATAAAAAAATTAAGCCTTCTTAAAATTAGGAGTACAATACAACCGAATAGCCAATGTTTCTTAAACTTTAATCAAACAATTGGCTTGGTAATATTCTAAATGATTATTGTCAACAACTTTTCTTCTTGTTAAGAGAAATATTAGGAAAATTATTTTGTAGTTAATAAAAAAATTAAGCCTTCGTATCAAATTTTTATCCATGGAGGAGCGTTTCATTACAAACACACCACGCAACCCATAAGAAATCATAATACTAACTCTAGAACATCAAATGATTAGACACTTGGATATATAAATGATAATCGTTTTCTTACTTTTGTCTATGTGGGATGGTAGTTAGCATGGCTTTCATGATAAAAACAATCAAGTACCTACCTTTTCTCTCGAATGATTTTTGTGTTTTATTCTAATAAGTACCATCCATATTCACACTAAAGATCCTTTTTGAATTTATTGAATAATTTATTCTCATAAGTCCTCATTTTTTTAGGTTACCAGGCTGAATAGGTGTAAGCTGCAATTCCTTGGGGGCACGCGCACAATCTGACAGTCCATGATCGTTGGGGACCAAGTTATATTTTTGGCTCCATGGCTCCTGGAGGATTGTATGTTGAGGTTTACTTGCCACGTCACCATAGTTAGCTTAGTTGACCTTCATTTATCTCATTTTCATTTAGTAAGATTAGCGTGAACTTTGAGCTATAAGCTTATGCAAGTCCACTTTATTTACTAAACCATTGTCTAGACCGAAATTTGAGCAGTTAGCTTATCATTTGTCTAAATTACGTTTGTCAATAATAGTATACGGTAATCTGAATTTGGATGTGATGTGACCATGAAACGAACTGAAATGATTAGAACGAGAAACTTTGCAGACGTTTGACTTTATCACAAATGACATGCTTCTACTCGAGTCATATGTGATCACTGAAAATTTTCACTGCCAAAGTTCAGCTTGTAGCATATTTTATGTCGGCAACCAACTTATTACATGTGTAAACTTCATCCGAACTCAGAGTACGTAATTCTAGTACACTCATAGGTTCTTTAGTATGACTGTTTGTTAATACTCTCCAAAGAATACACTTTTTGGCAACCAACAGCACCTTGTGGCCAACGATACCTAAGTTGCATTGCATAAGTTTTAAGAAAAAATATGAGTAAAATATCTTTGCAGTTAAAATTAAAAAAATTAAGACTTCATGTCAAATTTTCACATTGCCAATTGATACGTGGGTTCCATTGAAACCACATATCTCAACCAATATGAAAGCATGACACCACACCTAAAACAACAAAAGAGTACGCTCATAGGTCCAAAGAATACACTTTTTGGCAACCAACAGCACCTTGTGGCCAACGATACCTAAGTTGCATTGCATAAGTTTTAAGAAAAAATATGAGTAAAATATCTTTGCAGTTAAAATTAAAAAAATTAAGACTTCATGTCAAATTTTCACATTGCCAATTGATACGTGGGTTCCATTGAAACCACATATCTCAACCAATATGAAAGCATGACACCACACCTAAAACAACAAAAGAGTACGCTCATAGGTCCAAAGAATACACTTTTTGGCAACCAACAGCACCTTGTGGCCAAACGATACCTAAGTTGCATTGCATAAGTTTTAAGAAAAAATATGAGTAAAATATCTTTGCAGTTAAAATTAAGACTTCATGTCAAATTTTCACATTGCCAATTGATACGTGGGTTCCATTGAAACCACATATCTCAACCAATATGAAAGCATGACACCACACCTAAAACAACAAAAGAGTACGCTCATAGGTCCAAAGAATACACTTTTTGGCAACCAACAGCACCTTGTGGCCAAACGATACCTAAGTTGCATTGCATAAGTTTTAAGAAAAAATATGAGTAAAATATCTTTGCAGTTAAAATTAAGACTTCATGTCAAATTTTCACATTGCCAATTGATACGTGGGTTCCATTGAAACCACATATCTCAACCAATATGAAAGCATGACACCACACCTAAAACAACAAAAGAGTACGCTCATAGGTCCAAAGAATACACTTTTTGGCAACCAACAGCACCTTGTGGCCAAACGATACCTAAGTTGCATTGCATAAGTTTTAAGAAAAAATATGAGTAAAATATCTTTGCAGTTAAAATTAAGACTTCATGTCAAATTTTCACATTGCCAATTGATACGTGGGTTCCATTGAAACCACATATCTCAACCAATATGAAAGCATGACACCACACCTAAAACAACAAAAGAGTAGACAATTGGATATATAAATGGTAAACATTCTCTTTCTTTTGTCTATGTGGGATGGGAGTTAACATGACTTTCATGAAAAAGACAATGAAATACCTACCTTTTCTCTCGAGTCATGCTTGTGTTTTATTTAAGTACCATCAATATGCAGTCTAAATCGTTTTTGTATTTTTTTTGATTATTGATGCTAAGATCCATGATAATCACTAAGCGACAATGTAATTAAATACAAAACCTTCATGAAGTACTCTATCACCCACACCAAAGTTCATTCTTCGAACCAATATCAAATCAAGTAATACAAAATTGTGAAACCACTACAAAAGTTAAGTATCATTTTGAACAGCAATGATGAGATTAAAAAAAAGCAACAAACATTTAAGAGCTATAACAGCGCCGAAACATAAGTTTTGTTAAGAAAAAGGTACTAACCATTGAATTCTGCAACTCCGACATTTTGTTAGGACATCACAAATGGTTATTAGATTTTTTATTAGTTATTCATTTCTATCGAAGAAAAGAAGTTGGTTAACAAATACAAAGCCGACAATCGACAAATTAATGTGCTTTTAGATCATAAACCACTATACCTGACATACCGAGAATCGGATAATATAATATGAGGCTTAATATATTGTTTATTTGTGTACATGCTCTTGACCATCATAGAAACAAATTACAGAATCCCAAATTACTTAATTAAACATCAATCTTAATGGCTGATGCAAGTCTCACTTTCTTTTTACCGATTATAAGTTTGTCCAAGAATGAATTAGATTAGGCTAATACATGACTACCAACGGACATACCAGATCAACGATGATCTTACCATTTTAAGGACGACCCCATATAGATTACATGAGAAAACACCTCGTTCTTATTGTTTAGTTCCTGAAAGCACAAATGACAACAAAACAAATGATGTCAGCATGTGAAATTGAATACAGAACCGCTCAAGCACTTGGCTTTATGAACTATATTTTTAACGCTTGTCTCAGTGTTTGAAACTGAAGAAGATTCATGTACCATATCCATCATGTTAATAAGAATTATTCCATAGTTTTGTTTCGAATGTGGTTTTTGCTTTGATGAACTTACGTTTATACCTTTCGGCAGTTGTAGTATCGCCTTGTTGTGAAGCCGTTACTGCACGAGTTTGAAGTGCAGCAAGCCATAAGCAACCACAATACGCACCAACACCGTTCATGCGTCATATGTTTGATTGGGGAAACCATTATTTTCGATTAAACAGACATCATCCCAGTCAAACTGGTCCATCTAAGCCATTGCACCACAAACAGCAGGCCATACATCGGCTCCAAATGACAAATCACCAGGTGTAGCAAGTCCCGGTAAACTTGAAGCACGAATTACGGGTTCAAATCTTTCCATTTACTTGTATCATGTCATGGATCATGAGTGATCCGAGATCATGTCGAACCGCTCCTTTGACTTTTCGAATTCCATTTTTTAATCGGCTAAACATTTGACTTTTGTTTGCTCCTCGAACAAAACAGCCCTCGCGAATTCTCGTTGAATGCTGAGTTCGATCTTCGGAAAGTGTTCAAGAAGTGCAAAAGATGCATGAAAATCAACATCATAAGTACACCACATGATTTGGATTTAAACATATAAAAGGCTACCAACATCATCACAATCATCATTTGGATTTAAACACCTTCTAAACCTAAAAAGGTTATTTAAAGTTGAATGCATAACAAGGGAACTATCCATATGCAAATTTAAATCGTTTATCGCTAATTTTATTTTGATCATTGATATTAAGTTCCATGATATTCAATAATCGACGATGTAATTAGTACAAAGCCAATGTTTCTTAAACTCAATTAAACAATTGGATTAGTATTTTTCCAAATCTTTATTGTCTAACAACTTTTCTTCTTATTCGAAATGATAAAGATCACAAATTAGTTTAAAAAAATAAAAATAAAAAAAATCAGCCACTTAACGCACCCTTTGAGTTCTTTATAAGAATAATCTGTATAAAGTTATAACAAAGTCGATCGTATATGAATTTCATAATTTAGAGTGCTTGTTGATGAAGATTTATTAAGATAGAAAGAGTTAATATCTCATATTAAGAAAAGTTCGAAACCTTTTAGTGTAGACAAATGTTTTGTCCGTTCTTTCTAAGACCTAGAAAAAGTATTAACAAAAGTATTTTTTGAAAAAGTATTAATAAAAGTATATTTGTAACTAATATAAAAAATTAAGAATTAATAACAAATTTTCTATAATGATAAGTTTGTTGAGTTCCTTTTAATTAAGACCTCAACAAAGCTACGCATAAGAAAGCATGCCACTGACACTTAAAAGTATATTTGTAACTAATATAAAAAATTAAGAATTAATAACAAATTTTCTATAATGATAAGTTTGTTGAGTTCCTTTTAATTAAGACCTCAACAAAGCTACGCATAAGAAAGCATGCCACTGACACTTAAGCAATTTATTTATAGATAGTGTGATATATAAATGATAACCATTTTTCTTCTTGTGTCTATGTGGGATTGGAGTTAGCAACTTTCATGACAAAAACAATGAAGTACCTACTTTTTCTCATAAGTCATGATTGTGTTTTAATCTAATAAGTACCATCCATATGCATATTAAAGATCATTTATCATCTAGATTTATTTTGATTATTGATGCTAAGCTCAATGATAATCACTAAGCAATTGCATACAAATCCTCCATGGAGTACTCTATCACCCACGCCAAAGTTCATTCTTCCAAACAATATCAAATCAAGTAATACAGAATTGTGAAATCACTACAAAAGTTAAGTATCATTTTAAACAGCAATGACGAGATTAAAAGAAAAAAAAGCGACAAATATTTAAGAGTTATAACAGCGCCGAAACATAAGTTTTGTTAAGAAAAAGGTACTAACCGTTGAATTCTGCAACTCCAACATTTTGTTAGGACATCAGCCACATTAACAAGTGTTTATCAGATTTTTTATGTGTTATTCATTTCTATCGAAGAAAAGAAGTTGGGTAACAAATACAAAGCCAATAATCGACAAATTAATGTGCTTTTAGATCATAAACCACTATACCTGACATACCGAGAATCAGATAATTTAATACGAGGCTTAATATATTGTTTATTTGTGTACATGCTCTTGACCATCATAGAAACAAATTACATAATCCGAAATCACTTAATTAAATATCAATTTAGTGACAATGGCATACGCTTTGAGTTGCACTCTTAATAATCTTACCATTTTAAGGACGACCCCAAATAGATTACATGAGAAAACACCTCGTTCTTATTGTTTAGTTCCCGAAAGCACAAATGACAACAAAACGAATGATGTTAGCATATGCAATTGAATACAGAACCATTCAAGCACTTGGCTTTATGAACTATCTTTTTAACGCCTGTCTCAGTGTTTGAAACTGAAGGAGATTCATGTACTATATCCATCATGTTAATAAGACTTATTCCATAGTTTTGCTTCGAATGTGGTTTTTGCTTTGATGAACTTCCGTTTACACCCTTCGGCAGTTGCAGTATCGCCTAGTTGTGAAGCCATTACTGCAGTAGCTTGAAGTGCAGCAAGCCATAAGCAACTACAATACGCACTAACACCGTTCACGCGTCATATGTTTGATTGGGGAAACCATCATTTTCGATTAAACAATCATCATCCTGGTCAAACTGGTGCATCTAAGCTATGGCAGCACAAACAGCAGGCCATACCTCGACTCCAAATGACAAATCACCGGTTGCAGCAAAGTCCCAGTAAACTTGAAGCACGAATTACGGGTTCAAATCTTTCCATTTACTTGTATCGTGTCATGGATCATTGAGTTCTGAGATCATGTGGAACCGCTCCATTCACTTTTCGAATTCCATTTTTTCATCGGCTAAACATTTGACTTTTCTTTGGTCCTCAAACAAAACAGCCCTCACGAATTCCGGTTGAATGCTGAATTTGATCTTCGGAAAGTGTTCAAGAAGAGCAAAAGATGCATAGAAATGAACATCATAAGTACACCACATGATTTGGATTTAAACATATAAAAGCTACCAACATCATCGCAATCATCATTTGGATATAAACATCTTCTAAACATAGAAAGGTTATTTAAAGTTGAATGCATAACAAGGGAACTTGGTGACAGTACTATCCATATGCAAATTTATATCGTTTATCGCTAATTTTATTTTGATTATTAATATTAAGTTCCATGATAATCAATAATCGACGATGTAATTAGTACAAAGCCAATGTTTCTTAAATTCAATTAAACAATAGGATTAGTATTTTTTCCAAATCTTTATTGTCAATAACTTTTCTTCTTATTTGGAAAGATACAGATCACAAAGTAGTTAAAAAAAGAAAAATCAGCCACTAAACGTACCCTTTGAGTTCTTGAAAAGAATAATCTGTATAAAGTTATAACGAAGATGATCTCATATGAATTTCATAATTTAGAGTGCTTGTTGTAGAAGATTTATAAAGATAGAAAGAGTTAAGATCTCATGTTAAGAAAAGTTCGAAACTTTTTTTTGTAGACAAATGTTTTGTCCATTCTTTCGAAAGCTTAGAAAAAATATTAATAAAGGTATTTCTGTATCAAATATAAAAAATTAAGAATTAATAACAAATTTCCGTAATGGTAGATTCGCTAAGTTCTCAAGAACTCAACAAAGCTAAACAAATACGAAAGGATGTCACTAACACTTAAACAATTTATTTGTAGACGATGTGATATATAAATGATAATCATTTTTCTTCTCGTGTCTATGTGGGATGGGAGTTAGCAACTTTCATGACAAAAACAAAGGAGTACCTATCTTTACTCTCAAGTCATGCTTGTGTTTTATTCTAATAAGTACCATCCATATGCACATTAAAGATCATTTATCATCTCGATTTACTTTGATTATTGATGCTAAGCTCAATGATAATCAATCAATATGCAATTACATACAAATCCTCCATGGAGAACTCTATCACCCACACCAAAGTTCATTCTTCCAAACAATATCTTATCAAGTACTACATAATGTGAAATGACTACAAAAGTTAAGTATCATATCAAACATCATTGACAATATTAAAAACAATTGTCAAACTTCTAAGAGCTAAAACAAGGTCGGAACATAAAACTTTGTAAACAAAAAAAAGCTACACGTCAAACAAAAAACTGAAGATTGTTATGTAGTTTTTTTTATGCATTACTCGTTTCTATCAAATGTGCTTTTAGATTATAAACCACTAAACTCGATGTACCGAGAAGCAGGTAAATTATGGTATAGATTAGCCAACCTAGCAGGAACATTACTATTTGCTCAGTTAGATAGTTGTCATTCGATGTCAAGGTCTGATCGAAACCATTTTTGTAGTAGTGTGTAACTACTTAGTATAATAAAATCGATTTTAAGATACTCGAAACCTACTTGTTCGTAAAATTCTAATAACATAACTAGAATGTAACTCACATTAATGTGCGATTTTATAACTTGCCAACGTTGTAGAATAGTCACTTAAGCATAAACCGGATGAGAAAGCGAATGGTATTCCCTTTGTAAAATGTTGTTCTTAGATTAGAGTGCTTTTAATGATGATTGGTAGTTAGATATCTTTGTTTTTACTTGAATAATTATTCACCAACCTTTGCTTGTGGAGTATTAAAATTCTGTGTGGAGATAGTTTTTGAGCATTTCATCATCATTTTTTCGTTTTAGTACGTGCTCTTACATAAACTTGTATTCATACTCGTGTTTGTACAACCTGAGAGCAAGTCTATTGCAAAAGTCGTAAAAGTTTTCTTTTGTTACAACTTACAAGAGTACCAATCTCATTGTCATCATAATGATGCCTGGTTAGAGGTCTATTGGTCTAAACTTTAAAATTTGGGTATACTCCATTTGTTGGCATTTGAACCAGATATATTGTTTACCAAAAACCCCGCATGAAACTTTTAGCATTTAAACAAAGGAGGTAATGCACCCTAAACAAGTTTTACGATAAACCAAGTATAGTTATATAAAACATATTGTTAAACAACTCTGAATTGAACAAATAGGATTTGCTTATGTTGGCATCTCTCCAGTAATGTCTTGTATTTATTGGTGATTCTGGTTTACGATATCTTAGTAACGGATTTGATCGCTGATACTGGTGCATCGCGGGTTATCTCATGTTTTTCCATACTGATAACGAGGAACTGATGCTCGTGTGTTGTGTAGGAGTATAAAGCATTGCACTTCATATCTTACATAAAAAAACTATGCGAGATACTTTAATAAGCAATTAAATATCTTGATCACATTAATTGTATTTTAATTATGTGCAAGCTATTAAATCTTATTATAATAAACAATCAGTACTTCTAATTATAGAAGGCCCTTGTGCATTATAAGATAGTATGATGTTGCAATATAAGAGGGAAATATAAAGATAATCATTACTATAGAGATTATTTTAAGCAGAATGGGTATGTTAGTCTTTTCTTAGTTCATATTTTGAGAGTTTTTTTGGAGATATGTAGTATAAATAAAGATAACAAATTGGTTAAAAAGTAAACTCAATTACTAAACGAACTCTTTGATAAGAATAATTTATATGGTTAAAACAAAAACAAAAAGTGTTCTCATATGTGTTACATAATTTAGAGTGTTTGTCCAAGAAGATTTATAAAGTTATAACGAAAAAGTTAAGATTTCATATAAAAAATCAACACCTTTTTTTTTTAGGCAAATGATTTGTCCACTATTTTATAAAATTAAAAGAAAATATTTGTAAAACTATTTTAATAGTTAAAATGAAAAGAAAAAAAAATAGATTTCATATGGTTGGATCAGGCGTTCAGTTAGAACCACAACGAAACACAAGAGACAACCTAAGTTGCATGGGGACGGAAACGGGGACGGAGACGGGAACGGGTACGGGTACCGGGAAACGGCAACATCCTAAAATTCAAGAAACGGGTACGGCGAGGAAACGTCTATGTGTTTAATAATATTTTAGTATATCGCAAATTGTCTTCCAAAAAATATTACACATAATTCAAAAATCCAAACAATTATCTATATATATAATAAACCAAGCTTTTTTTGAAATTCTATGCCACCTCATAAAAGCCACATCATAAAAGCCACCTCACAAATGCCATGTCAATAAAGCCACGTCATCATCTATTTTTACATAAATACACACACCTCTCACCACTCCTTCATTTTTACATATTCTTTCTCTCTCTATAAAAAAAACACACACCTCACTCTCTCTCTTCTCTCTCTACAAATTCCGGCCACCACCCTTCAAGGGTTCCGGCGCCGTCACCTAATCCGGCCAAAATTCCGGCGACCTCAAAATGTTACACCACCACTTAAGCCCACAAGTAAGTTTTTTTAATGTTTTATTAAAGATCCGTAAATTTAATTTCTTTTAAAGATTCATATTTTTTTTTAAGATTCGCATTTTTTTTTAACTCTTTTTGAAGATCCGTATTTTTTATTTTAATTTCTTTTAAAGATTCATAAATTTTTTTTTTAGATCTAATTTTTTTTAAAGATCCGACGTTTTTGGTATTTTTTAAAACCAGTATTTTTTAAGATGCGTATTTATTTTTAAAATAATTTAGATCTATAATAAAACACAAATCTTTAAAAAAAACGAAAATTTTTAGATGCGTATTTATTTTTAAAGATGCGTATTATTTTTTTAGATGCAAATTTTTTTTATAGATCTATTATTTTTTTTGTGGATCTATCTTTATTCAAAGATACTTAATTTTTGTATGGATATAATTTTTTTTAAACATCCGCAATGTTTTTTTTAAAGATCTGCAATATTTTTAATTTTTTTTAAGATCCGTAGTTTTTTTTTAAATATCCGTGATGTTTTATTTTTTTTTAAAGATCCGTGATGTTTTAATTTTTTTTAAAGATTCATAGTTTTTTTAAAATTTATTTTAAAGATCCGGAGTTTTTATTTTAATTTTTTTTAAAGATCCGTGATGTTTTTATTTTTTTAATGATCCGTTGTTTTTTTTTTGTTTTTTTTAAGATCAATATATTTAATTTTTTTTATAGACCCGAATTTTTTTTTTGTAGATAGTGATTTTATTTGTAGATCTATTAATTTTTTTAGATCTAATTATTTTTTGAAGATCCATATTTTTTATAGATATTTCTTTTTTTAAAAGATCCGCATTTATTTTATTTCTAAAAAAAATCTGTATTTTTCTATTTTTCTTAAAGATCCCATTTTTTTGTACATCCAATTATTTTATTTGTAAATCTAATTATTTATTAAAGATTCGTTTTTTTTTAAAAGATGCGTATTTGTTTTTAAATTTCCGTTTTTTTTTAAGATCCTTAATATATATATATTTTTTTAAACAACCGAATATTTTTTTTTGATAGATCCGATTTTTTTTTTTTTTTAAATTTAATTATATGTTTTCTAGATCTACTTTTATTTATAGATCCGTAATTTTTTTTTAGATCTTATTATTTTAATAGTAGATTTATATGTTCTTTTTGTACAAACATTTTTGGTTTTTTTTTAGTTCCACCAGTTGCTGTTATTCTCTTGCAAGAAAAAAGTTCCGGAAAATTCGGTAGTCGCCGGAAAAATTAGTCATCGCCGGAAAATATGTGGTAACCGGAAAAGTTTGTCGCTGCCGTTTAAATTTTGTTGCAATGTTTATATTTTTTTAATTTTGTACTAAGTTTATATTGCGAACATTGTTAAAAACTTTGTTGTGTTAGCACTATGTTTATTATAATAGATGTAATCATAGCTCTATTTTTATAGCTGTAAAGTGGGCTTCATTAGCTTCAATCAAGGAGAATGGTCCCTCATATCCTTGATATATTGTACGCATGGGACACAAGAATTGAGAAGAAGACATATCAATGTTTTAAATTATTCTCCACTTTCGTTAGTGCTTTTTTTTGTATTCATATATAAAAAGGGCTGGTGGTTTTCATATATTTTGGACCACTTGATAAATATAATTTGGACATATTGAGATTTGTGATATTTTTTAGAATCTACATGCTTTAAATTTGAAATTTGATATATTTTGAAACTTTGAAATATTTCAAAATTTTAAACTTTGAAACAAAATGAGAAACAATTGATTCAACGTAGGTGGATCTCAATGGATGAAATCATGGACGGCAATGTGTAGGGTCAATATTGGGAAACAAATAGGGCCAATGGTAGTGATGATATGGTCCTACTATCTTTAATATTGTGTAAGTGTGTACCTACATGTAATATTTATCTATATTATATGTACTATATGAGTTAGTATCACGAGGAGTGCAATAGGGTAGGATTATTGATTTTGGTGCACTTGCCAAATTTAATATTGTGTTTGATTTCAAAGTCGAATGGAAACCAGGTCATGAAAGGAGCGTGTGCTTTATGGGGTAAACGTGGGGTATGTTTGGTAGTAAATAAAGTCCGAATATTGTGTCCAATGGAAATTTATTTGATTACCCTGATTTTTAGGGATACTTTGCACTCAAGGATTTATAATAATTTTATTAATAAAAAAATATTTGTTACAGCAAGGAGGAGAAAAAGCAAGGATGTTTAGGCATGATTAAGTGGATGATGAGATGTGGATAGATTTCTATGTAAATAGGTTGTTCATAAACAAAAAAGGTTGTTCATAAACAAAAATTAATTACATAAAAAAACAATTATAATTAAAATCGATAAGTTTACAATATAAACTTTGTAACAAATTCAAAATATTAAAAATTAAAAAAGTAAAAAGATAAGTTTACAATATAAACTTTGTAACAAATTTAAAATATTAAAAATTAAAAAAGTAAAAAATTTCCAACTTTTCCTACTTTTTCCTACTTTTTTCAACTTTATCCAACTTTTGACTACTTTTTCAACTTTTTCCAACTTTTTCAAAATATTAAAAAATTTCCAACTTTTTCAAAATAATTTTTAAAACTATTTCAAAATTTTAAAACTATTTCAATTATAAAAAATCAAAGTAAATACCTCAAATTAAAAGTTTAATAAAAATACGAATTTAAAAAAATATATATATATATTTTTTAATGTTTCGAAAAGATACGAATTTTTTTAAAAACAATATTTTTTTTCAATTACTTTGAATTAAAAAAAATCAAAGTCAATAATTAAAAATTTTAAAAACATTTCAAATTTAAAAAAAAAGTTCAAAGTTTAAATTTTATTAAAAAAACGAATTTTTAACTTTTTGAACTTTTTCCATCTTTTTCAAAATGTTAAAAAAATAAAAAATTTCCAACTTTTTGAACATATAGCTTTTCATAACTTTACCCTTTCACTAAACGTTTGAAAACCATGCACATGTCTTGTGTACGACTAATGTTGTTGTATATTTACAATATATTCCAAGCAATTTTAGCACCAAAGATTTTAATCTCAGTTTCTTAGAATGGATCTATGATGGAAAAAACATGTTCCTTATAATTGTACTCTAACAGGTTTGTGTAAAACAAGGGATTTAGTTATGAGATGATTGACAATTTTTTGTTTTCATTTAGTCATGTTGACTATTATCATTGACTTTTCAAATAACTTTGGTAACTGCAATTTATAAACCAATTACTTTAGGTAAGGAGATATGAGTTTATGACTCAATCATTTTTCTTTTTAAAACTGATATTGTAAATTTCGATATGTTTAATGGTTTCAACAGAATGCAAATCCTTTTCTCTCACATTGTTCATTTACAATCTTATGAATGTCACTAAAGGGAAATTGTTTGTTTTGCGATGACTATCGACAAAAGTGAAGGTTGTCATCACACGCGGCTAACTCTATGTCGTTGTGTATAAGGTCAAAAGGTGGAAAGTAAGAAGGTTTCGATATATGACAAGGACACTAAAGTGTCAAAATGTATGTCGAATGTTGTTTATCATGAGGTGCTACAGAAAATTTGAACCACCAAACGTTGTTTACTTTGAGCTATCTAATGGAAACTTTAGCTTCATCGTATTTGGATTTTGGACATGTAAATTTTATGTTTGTTTAGATCCACTTTAAATTCTTGCGCATATGTTTATATCAAACTTTTTATAAGCCACCCGTGATTTATCACGGGTTTATAGGCTAGTTACTTATAATCATCAATTAAAAACTTTTAACCATCAAATTATCTTCTCAAAAAACATTTAAATAAAAAAAATCAATTAATTGCGGTATACTCTGAGAAAAAAACATCAAATGTATACACAATTGTTCTTTTCAAGTCTCATTTTCTAGAGTTTTATTGACTGCCTTACAAGCTAACAAACAAAAATTCAAAAGACTTTTCATAACTAGTTAAGAAAAAAGGAAGAAAAAAAAGGTATAAATAAAATCGCTTGAAATCTTGGACAACTTCAACTGATTATAGTTGATCAAAGTATAATAAAACATGAAAATAAAAATATTTATAAGTAAAAAAAAGCATAAATAAAAATGCTTGGATCCATAACTCTTTTCCAAAAAGACATATTTAAAACTGGGTATACTAAAGAATAAAAGAACTGAAAATTTTAGAAAGAAAGAAAATGTAAATGCTTAATTTATTGTTTTACATATTTCAAGACATGCCACTACATATACTAACACATCACTCAAAAAGTAAAACCCACTTATTATCTCTCATCTCCTTCATCTTCCTCTTAAACTTTACCAAAAACTAAAAATACCTTCACAGCGTTTTCCGACGAGCGTTTTCCGACAACAATCTTGTACTTGCATCCGCCCCTAGAAACGTGAATTTTTGGGCCAGAAACGTTTCCCCAAACGTTTCCTAGTTAAGGATCGGCGTACCCCAATTGAAGACACGTTTCCAATTTTCCGAGGACGTTTCCCAGGCGTTTCCTGGCGTTTCCCGTTTCCGGGACGTGGTACGGCATCTCGGCGGCGTTTCCGTGTATCCTAGGAGACAACCAATATGAAAGCATGGCAAAATCCTTAAAACGTCGATTGAGCAGACACACGGTCATATAAATGATAACCATTATCCTTCTTTTGTCTATGTGGGATGGAAGTGCCTAGCTTTTTTCTTGACGGATGCTTGTGTTGTATTCTAATAAGCACCATCCATACGCACATTAAAGATCATTTATACAACATGAAGTCACTACAGAATTGAATTCAGTCTTCTCAACAATATCGAATAGAGTAAATATACAACATGAAGTCACTACAAAATTGAATGGTTATAACTGTTTTTACGCATGACTCATTTCTATCAAATGTGCTTTGAGCTTAAAAACCACTAAACCCGATGCACCGAGAATCAGATAAATAATTGAATAGATTAGCCAACATTATTACTTGCTCCTTTAGATAGTTGTCATTCACTGTCAAGGTCTGATCGAAACCATCGCTGATGAAGATGAATGCTATATTCATATAACTACTGAAGTAATGTGACTACATAGTCTACTAAGGGCACCCAAGAGAACAAAGATCTATTTAATATAAGGCTTAATATATTGTTTATTTCAGTACATGCTCTTGACCATATGCATAGAAACAAATTTACAGAATCTGAAATTACTTAATTAAGTCTCAATTCAAAGGACAACGACAAAAACTTTGAGTTGCACTCTTCAAAGCTGATGCAAGTCTCACTATCATTTTACCCACTTATGGAATCTCCGAAATCACTTAATTAAGTCTCAATTTAGTGTATGATTCATGGTAATTGGATCATGTAATGATAACGATGTTAAAACCATTTACTTGCTAAGCTTTATGCTTATGCGTTAATTGTTTAATGTTTTGTAGGTACAACTTCAAAGGCTTTTGAATCTATGTTATGACCCAATGTTGAACCACTCTTTTGTTAAGTAACGATTGTCTTTGTATAAAATCATGATTACCGTATGTAAAGGCTCAGTAAACAATGGTTCATAAATCGGGTCATATAGTAAACTCGTAGTAATGTTTTGTGTTTTAAGACTAGTATGTTAACTGCAAGTTTATGTATTTGTTCTAATAGTAGTTTTTTGGAAATTTTCTAATGATAATAAATACTCGTACGTAATAAGTTTTAAATAAATGGGGCATTTCACAAAGGTGTAATCTTGAAATACTTTGTCTAAACCGAAATTTGAGGAATTAGCCAAGCATTTGTCTAAACCATGATGGACAAAAATGGTATTCTCCTATTCGGTAATTATAATCTCAATTTGGATGTGATGTGAAAAGTATGTGAACGCTATAGCAATTATATGCTTCTTCACGGGTTAAAGTAATAATGGTTTTACCATTTATGTGACACGTGAACTGAAATTACTCTCGACCAAAAAGAAAAGTTTTGCTGAAATTTAACTTTACTGCAATTAACATGCTTCTACTCGAGTCATACGCGATCACTGAAATGTAAGCTAGATAGGTTAATAAACAAACAATAGGAATATAATTTAGGGAAAGCGAACAAAAAAAAAAGATTATGCACTATTCATCAAATATTGTTGAATAGTACTAACACTTACCTAGCGATAGGTGTTTTGTTAATGTTTCTTAAACTGAAACTAAACAATTGACTCAGTATTTTCCCGAATGATCATTGTTAACAAATTTTCTTCTACTTAGAAGGATTGGGCGACTATTCGTGCATATCTAATACAGGTCACGACGCACTTAAGAGTAAGTATTAGTAAAAATATTTTTGTAGTTAAAAGAACAAAAAAAATTTAAGACTTCATAACAAATTTTTGTGTGGCAGCCATGGATATATAAATGATAGCCATTTTCCTTCTTTTGTCTATGTGGGATTGGAGATAGCATGGCTTTCATGACAAAAACAATCAAGTACCTACATTTTGTCTCAAGTCATGCTTGTGTTTTACTCTAATAAGTACTATCCATATGCACACTAAAGATAGTTTTTGGATTTACTTTGATTATTGATGCTAAGCTCCATACCAGTAAACGACAATGTATTAGATACAAATCCTTCATGGAGTAATCTATTACCCACACCAAAGTTCATCTTCCAAACAATGTCAAATCAAGTAATGCAGAAGTGTGAAAAGACTACAAAACTTAAGATCATATTGAACATCATTGATGAGATTAAAAACAAGCGACACACTTCTAAGAGCTAAAAGAGGGTCGGAACATAAACTTTGTAAAAACAAAGGTACATGTCAAACATAAAATTGAATGTTTTCTGTATCAGAAGCCAACTCTTTTGAAGATGCATGTTTTCTGTAACTACCGTCCATTTGCACATCAAAGATCGTTTATCTTCTAGATTTACTTGGATTATTGATGCTAAATTCCATGATGCTAGATTTTAGAGTGCTTATTGAAGAAGATTTATAAAGTTATAATGTAAGAGTTAAGATTTCATATTAATTAAAATTTAACACCTTTTTGGTAGACAAAGGTTTTGTCAAATATTTTATAATTAAGAAAAAATATTTGTCCAGTATCCTAAAATTAAGAAAAAATATTAGATTTTTTTAATTGTCTCGGTAATTAATATAAAAAGTAAGACTTAATATCAAATTTACTTAAACGTGGCCATCATGTGTTCCAACTAAACAGACAGATAGCTAGTTGATAATGTGATATACTCCATATAAAGAATAACCATTTTCCTTCTTTTATCAATGTGGGATAAGAGTTATCATGCTTTTCTCTCGACTGATTGTTTTTCTTTTAATAAGAACCATCTATATGCACATTAAAGGTCCAATATCTTCTAAGTTCACTACAACATCGAATTCAGTCTTCCATATAAATACATAGAAAAAATATACATTTATATGAACTCGGTTTTCGGTTTTCATTTCCAAAACCATATCCAAACCGATAACCGAATATTTAGTTCGGTTCGGTTCGGTTTTGACCAATTGTTCGGTTACAAATTCGGTTCAGTTTTTTCCGGTTCGGTTCGGTTTTTGTTTTCGGTTACCGTGGATATTACCCGATCAATGAACACCCCTATAGTCGATATACAGGATACAAAGAGTATTCTAGACTATGGGCTTGGCCTTATTACATCAAATATAGAATTGAGCCTCTCTACATAATGACGACTAATAATTGGATCATGTAATCATAACGATGTTAATACAATTTACTTGCTAAGCTTTATGCTTAATCGTTAGTTGTTTAATGTTTTTTAGGTACAAGTTCAAAGGATAAGGATATTGGTAAAGAACCTATGGAGTATATGTTGTTTAGGGACGACGAGTCTTTTGAATCTACCTTTTGATCTAATGTTGAACCCCTCTTTTGTTAAGTAACGGTTGTCTTTGTATAAAACTAATGTTTTATGTATGTAAAGGCTCGTGCCAATTAGTAAACAATGGTTTATGAAACGGGGTCGTATAGTAAACCCGTAGTAATGTTTTGTGTTTTGAAACTAGTATGTTAAATGAAAAGTTTATGTAGTTGTTATAAGAGTTGTTTTTTTGTAAAATTTTCTAATGATAATAAATACTCGTACATAGTAAATGATTTGAAAAAATGGGGCATTCACAGTGTGTAATCTTGAAACTTGCCAATGCTTTGGAATAGTCACTCGAGCGTAAACCGACAGTTTTGTTATGAGATATTTGATGGCTGATTTTGTTGGAATTTTATACTCATAACAATTATATATAAAACAAATAACATCATCAAAGCATGCAGCGGAAGCAAATAGGAATAATATATATAAATAATTAACCGAATAAGAAAACGCGTACCTTTTAGCAATTCAAGAATCAAACGTTGATTTAGCAAGAACAAAACCCAAAACCCTAATAATTAGGGTTTATATATTCGATCCAAATAAAAGTCGACCACCAAGATTCACAAGCTCAAGCGTGCTTGCTCTTCGTTCTTGTACACACGTACTAATAGCGATTTGATGTGGAAAAGCTAGTTCCTTGAATCACAAATAAACCAACACTTGTATCTTTGAGTTGAACAAAATCGAAAAACATTTGAGGTTGGGTGTTTTGACCGGTCACACAAAGAGGGAGAGAGGAGGAGAGAAATTAGGTTATTTGGTGATCCAAGATTAGGTTATGAATGAATACAATGAATTGTATTTATAGGTAACTTAACTTGGTGACCAAGTTTGTGTGAGATTGGGTTTGTAAACCCCAACCGATCGGCCTAGGCTCCCAAAAGGGATTCTAGAACATTCCCGACTTCTAATTTCATTCTTAGTCCTTCTAGTTAATATTTAACGACCGTTAAGCAAACCTCGTTAATTATTTAACTACCGTTATGTTTTATTTCGTGACTAATAATTAATAATAATAACATTTTATTTATATTAATTATATACATCAATTCTCATACGTAATGTGTGCAATCCCGAAGTCTCGAGTTCGAATCCGGCATACTATTATTTAAATATCCATAAAACCTTCAGCTCCCACTTGGATATTACTAAATATAGTAATGACATTGGTTAGTCTAGCTTTCACACGCCAACGCCCCCAGATTGAATCGAGTATGGTCTCCTGGAAAAACCATTTAATGATTCATCATTTTACTTATCCTTTTGTTACTAATACTACATTAACTATGAATATGGATTAAGTCATTTCATAAGTTAACATTCTGTTTCTCGTTGTATATGATTGAACATGATTACCAAATCATCTAACGTATTCCGATAGATCTTGGGTATGGCCATACAAACATCTTGTCAACCCTACGAGGGCCCAAAATAGTATTATGCTTTGAAACAAATTCAAAGGAACAAATTCTCTTGACTACAAACATAACTCATGAATTTTGCAACACCTCCGAAAATAGCCCTTATAACTACCAGTTACGGATAGCGTTAGACTATCTTACACAAATGCACTACATTCATATAAGTTATCTGGTATCTCAAGTCTGAGGATAAACACTTCATGATATACTTAATGACAAAATCCAAAAGTATCATCATGTAAAGTTGGGATGAGTCCTATATTCAATTCATTGAATATCATGTGAATCTGGTATGTCCCACGCATCAATATACTTTAAAAGTATATTCTACCAAAACTCATATTTGTCTTAATTCAATGACATTCCCATATCATTGATCAACAACGGACTATTTAGAATAACATAAGTTATTCACGGATTAAACATGCAAATATAGGATATAATATTAAGAAAATGAAGAATAAACATAAACAACTATTTTATTTCATTAAAGCAATATTTGTTCATAACATCCTTTATCCAAATACTAATCACAGATCTGCATGAAACTACTAGCTAAACGAAGACCTATCCCATCAGCATGGTCAGTAAGTTTTCCTTTTGGCAAAGGCTTCAAAGGGATCACTAGATTATCATCTGTATGAACTTTGAGTAGATTGATTTCACCTATGTCGACTTGTTCTCGAACATAGTGATATCGACGAGGAAAATGTCTGGCGCCCTTCATGACTCCAAGCTCATTGGCAAATGTTATTGCAGCAGAGTTGTCACAATACACATTTAAAGGTAATTCGATTGAGGGCATTACTCCGAGTCCCGAAATGAAGTTCCTAATCCAAACAGCCTATCGCAGCTTTCGAGCAGCTATGTACTCAGCTTCTGGAATAGACATCGCAACCGTTGTTTGCTTCTTGCTCTTCCAGTCAACTGCTCCTCCATTAATGACAAAGACATAACCAGTTTGAGACTTCGTATCATCTTTATCAGTTCGGAAAGACGCATTGCAAAAACCTGTAACATCAAGTTCGTGATCCGATTTCCTCCATACACTAGAAACATTTCTTTAGTAGCCCTTAGATACTTAAGAATGTTCTTAATCGCTTGCCGTTGTTTCACACTGGTTCTGTTGATATCGACTTGTGATATTTTGTGCAAACGCCACATCAGGCCTTGTACATCTTACAGCATTCATGATAGATCCTACGCAAACAAGCATAAGGAACTTTCTTCATGTAAGCCACCTCTTCAGGTGTTGACGCGCATAGTTTATTACTTAAGCCATGTTCTACTTGCATCGGCAAATATCCCTTCTTGGAATTTTGCATACTAAATCTCTTCAGTATTTTATCAATGTAAGCACTTTGGCTTAGTCCAATTAACCGCCTTGATCTATCTCGGTAGATCTTGATTCCCAGAATAAATGCCGCTTCCCCTAAGTCCTTCATAGAAAAGCACTCTCCAAGATAAGACTTTACATATTGCATACTTGGAATGTCTTTTCCCATGATCAATATGTCATCGACATATAAGACAAGGAAAATAACATTACTCCCACTAGCTTTGTGATACACACATGGCTCATCAAGATTTTGAGTGAAACCAAATTTCTTGATTTCTTCATCAAACTTCTTGTTCCATTGCCTTGATGCTTGCTTCAATCCATAAATGGATCTTTGAAGTTTGCATACACGCTTCGGATACTTTGGATTCACAAACCCTTCAGGTTGCGCCATATAGATGTCCTCAACTAGGCGACCGTTTAAGAAGGCAGTTTTGACATCCATTTGCCATATCTCATAGTCATAGTACGCAGCTATGGCTATAAGAATCCTAATAGCTCTAATGTCTGCTACAGGAGAAAATGTCTCCTCGTAGTCTACCCCATAGGTTTGAGTATAACCTTGAGCTACAAGACGAGCTTTATAGGTGTGTGCATTGCCATCCATGTCAGTCTTTATCTTAAAGAGCCACTTACTTCCAACTACCTTAGCATTTGGAGGTAAGTCAACCTCTATCCAGACTTCATTATCTTTCATGGATTGCATTTCCCCATTCATTGCAACTCGCCATTTCTCCTTTTCAGGACTCATCATGGCAGCTTTATAGTTAGCGGGTTCACCAAGATCCCCTAACATATATTCCTCAGCTTCTACGTTGAGACATAGACGCCAGTGCACGCGTAGCCCTTGCGGATCTACGAATGGGAACCACTTCAATCTCAGGTGGAACGCCTGCACTTTCAGGTTCTACTTGAGGTTGGCTAGTGTTTTCAGAAGGTGTTGTATCTTCTTGATCATCTTTCAGATCATAAATTCTCCCATCGAATTCATGAGATATGAGATCCTTTTCAAGAAAGTCTCCATACCTAGCAACAATTACTTTGTTTTCAGATGGAAAGTAAAAGTAGTAACCCATAGTTTCCTTTGGGTATCCTACGAAGATACACTTAACAGATCTAGATTGCAGCTTATCAGCAGAGTCACATTTAACAAACGCCTCACAACCCCAGACCATTAAATAAGACAAGTTGGGAGGTTTTCCATACCACACTTCATAAGGAGTCTTATCAACCTTCTTAGTTGGAACCATATTCAATATGCAACAGCAGTTTTAAAGCATAATCCCAAAAGGATAAAGGAAGAGTTGTAAGATTAAACATCGATCGCACCATGTCTAGCAATGTACGATTCCTTCTCTCAGATACACCATTTTGTTGTGGAGTATATGGAGATGTGAGTTGCTGGACAATACCACACTCAACTAGATAATCTTTAAACTCTTGGCTTAAATATTCACCACCTCTATCGGATCTAAAAGCTTTAATCTTCTTCCTAGTTGCAGTTCTACTTCACTCTTAAAAACCTTAAATGTTTCAAAGACTTCATGTTTATGTTTAAGTAAATAAACATAACCATAACGACTGAAATCATCAGTGAAGGTTAAGAAGTAGCTAGCACCCTTTCTTGACACATGTCTTAGTGGTCCACATACGTCAGTATGTATCACACCAAGAAGATCAGAAGCCCTTTCTAAACTATTTGTAAAAGGTTTCTTGGTCATCTTCCCAGATATGCAAGATTCGCATTTATCAAATGATTCATCATTGATATCTTGCAAAAGCCCATCGTGTTGCAGCTGTTGCATGCGTTTCTTGCCTATATGAGCAAGTCTACAATGCCAAAGAAATGAAGAATCCAAATCACATTTGATTCTTTTATTATTGATGCTAAAAACAGAATTATTTTTATCATTAACATTATCATGCAAATCAATTTCAAACACACCATTTACTGGAATAAAATTAAAGTAAAAAACATCATTTAAAGAAATCGAAATTCCATTATCAGTAAATGCATGAACGAAACCAATATCTTTTAACAAGGAAACAGAAACGACACCCTAACAATGGAAGGTGCGTAATGACAATCGTTTAATGACAGTACTAAACCCAAGGTAAAACTAAATCAAACGTGCCTATAGCTTCAACAACTGCATGTGCTCCATTACCCACGCAGGTATGTATTGTCCATAGGCAAGCTTCCTTGCTCCTCTAAGTCCCTGCAGTGTATTACATATGTGAATACCACATCCAGTATCATATACCCAGGAATTTATTTTATGAGGAAAAGCAAATAATTCTATCATCAAACGAGTACCTGAAGTACGGCCACATCGCCAGATTTTTATACCTCTTATTGCGCAACTCATCAAGGTACAGTGGACAATTCCTCTTCCAGTGTCCAACCTCGGTGCAGTGATGACAAGCCATATCCTTCTTTGGATTTTCACGCTTCTTGGGAGGGTACTTCTTGGGTTCTTGCTGATAAGTCATAACTTGTTTTCCCTTATCACCTTTACCCTTACCTTTCCCTTTCTTGTTCGCTAGCGGCTTATTAGGCTTAGAAATTCTACCCTTCTGGATGGTCAAAACCGCAAGTGTAGAAGCCTTCTTGGGCAAACCTTTTTCGTAATCAATGAGCATTGCATGTACCTCATCTGACTGTCTTCCCGTGCAATGCATATTATAATTGCGCACGAAACCATCAAACTCCTTATTAAGGGATCTGTTGATAAGGCCAATTTGTATGTCATTAGGGTAGACATAGTTCAAACGCCCAACTGGTCCATGTAACTCATCATTTCCAGGCAGTGCGGCACTTACAGTGTTTCCTCCTTGCTTGCAACTATGAAGAGCATCTATCAAATCATACAGCTTTACAGTCACAGGCTTTTCAAACAACCTTTGCAATTCTTCAAGCATGAGATTAGGGAAGTAATTCTCAAACTGCTTTTGCAAGCTTGAGTTCATACTCCCGAGCATAATGCAGGCAACCTCATTATACTTGTCATACTCGATTGCCATGCACAGCTCGTGCTTCAGCAGTAGCATCAACTGCAGGTTCAGGAGGACAAGGCGTAGTCAAATAATTGAGTCTTTTGGCAACCCTCAAGACAATTCTTAGTTTCCGATACCAATCATTGAAATTCGCGCTACCAGTCAATTTCTCTCGATCAAACATAGATTTGAACGACGAGGCTAGTGCAGTAGATTCAGCTTGAGCCATTTCTACAGAAATAAAAGTTCAAAAGTTAGTACTTTCGATAAGTAAACATTCAAGAAAATAAAATACCCTTTGGTCAATATAAATATTGACCATAGAATTTTCCTTGAATTTTGGATCCTCATTATCATAGTTTCACCACATCAGTTGATCTGCTAGTGGTGAAAGTATAGAATAGGTAATCGTTGAAAAACGATAATTGACAAACAAGTTTTCAATTCCAAAAGTTATGGGATTTACAATTTTGCCAAAACAATTAATGCAAAACGTAAGCATGTTTCATCCCATCTTATGCCTTAAGTCTTAGGTCTCACTAACAACTTAATTAAGTTATCTAATTTAGAAACTGCAAATCATAAAGCTGAGGTCTCACACAACAAAATAGTTCACCTCGTTATTGTAATCTAGATCAAGGTCTCACATAACTAAATTACAACTTCAAGTGTTTCATATCATTAGATGGCATAAACTTAAATTTTAAAGGGTACAATTTTTGACGTGTAATCAAAACTTATGTATAAAGAAGCATGCATACAACTTTATAACATAATATTTTCAAAAAAACTTACATTAGATTTTTAATTGCTAAGATTGAATTCTACAAAGTTTTAATCGATGCGTTGAGAAACTTACAACTTTGCACTAAGATGCTTCGTACATTGAATGGTTATACTAGGTAGCTCCAATCGAACTTACAGAGGGCAGAGGACCAGGTAAGCGCAAAGCATAACCTTAGACATCCTTTCAGTGAGACTGTGTTCACTTCTTAAATACCCCTTTATAGTTTGTTCTAGTGGGTGAGCCGTTCTAACCATTTAGTACAGTCGCATCAATCGATTAAAAGTTCAAGAATAATTCTTAGATAACAAATCAGTTTCGCCATTATTTAGTCTATTTAATTTTCTATTCCAAAAAACCCTTTTTGCTTACGAACATGTCAAACAATTTATATAAACAAAAAGCACTTTAATAAAAAATTAAACACACTCAAATAATATAAACATATAACTATACAATTTAACATATGTAAAAACAATTAGCCACATGCATAATTATTTCAATAAACTCTAATAAACAATTCTAGGCGTAAAATTATGCATATATTAACTAGGGCTTTCAACTACAAGGTAGATGAGCCACATACATCGACAAGTCGATTGCGTAAGCCAAAGTTAATAATATACCAATTAGCACATAACGAATTTTTATTAGTTATAATTGAGGTCTTCCCCAATTTGATAATTATTAAATAAATAAAACATGTGTGTATCACTTAACAATTAATCAATCATACAATAAACAATACTCCATGGCAAAACATGCATGTTCCACCATGGATTCCGCATAACAATTATCACCCAAGATACGCATATTACATGTCACATAACAATTATTCATTAATTAACCACATAAAATTAGCATGCAATCCTAGGGTTTCTACAAGTTTTACAAAATTAAAACCTAATAAAATAAAATTAGTTTAATCGACCCTTATTAAATAAAATTAGGGTTTCGAATTCAAAACCCTAGAAACCATAAAAAGCATGCAAATAATCATAAAGATTCAATTTTTTATGTGTTTCGGTAATTAATTACATCATATTAACGGCTCGTGATGCCACTGTTGGAATTTTATACTTATAACAATTATATATAAAACAAATAACATCATCAAAGCATGCAGCGGAAGCAAATAGGAATAATATATATAAATAATTAACCGAATAAGAAAACGCGTACCTTTTAGCAATTCAAGAATCAAACGTTGATTTAACAAGAACAAAACCCAAAACCCTAATAATTAGGGTTTATATATTCGATCCAAATAAAAGTCGACCACCAAGATTCACAAGCTCTGCTGCTTGCTCTTCGTTCTTGTACACACGTACTAATAGCGATTTGATATGGAAAAGCTAGTTCCTTGAATCACAAATAAACCAACACTTGTATCTTTGAGTTGAACAAAATCGAAAAACCTTTGAGGTTGGGTGTTTCGACCGGTCACACAAAGAGGGAGAGAGGAGGAGAGAAATTAGGTTATTTGGTGATCCAAGATTAGGTTATGAATGAATACAATGAATTGTATTTATAGGTAACTTAACTTGATGACCAAGTTTGTGTGGGATTGGGTTTGTAAACCCCAACCGATCGGCCTAGGCTCCCAAAAGGGATTCTAGAACATTCCCGACTTCTAATTTCATTCTTAGTCCTTCTAGTTAATATTTAACGACCGTTAACCAAACATCGTTAATTATTTAACTACCGTTATGTTTTATTTCGTGACTAATAATTAATAATAATAACATTTTATTTATATTAATTATATACATCAATTCTCATATGTAATGTGTGCAATCCCGTCTCGAGTTCAATCCGGACATACTATTATTTAAATATCCATAAAACATTTCAGATTTGAGCTAACACAATAATATCTAACAAAAGAGCGAATGGTGTTCCCTTTTATCAAAAGTTGTTACATTATAGCACACTGAACAATAACTCGGTAGTAAAACTCTTGGTTTGACTCGATTGATTTCACCAACCTTGGCGTGTTCCTGCCCTGTAGATTATGCGTTGTATTGTAGCTATGTTATTAAAATTCTGAGTGGATGTAGCTTTTGAGCATTTCAATATTTTCTTCATCTTTTAGTACGTACTCTTGGGGGGCGTTTGGTTCATTGTAATTTGTTGTAATTGTAATCTGAATTATATTTCAATCGTGTTTGGTTGGCAAAGTGAAAGGAATTGTAATTCAGATTACATTACAGTGACTGTTTGGTTTGTATTGTAATTGTAATTCAGTCATTACAATTACATCAAGTGAGAGAATCCACATTACATAGGAAGTTGGGTGGAAAGTTTTGAATTACGTCGTAATTCAAAATTTGATTACTTTAATAATAATAATAAAACTAATAAACAATAATAAAATTAATAATAAATAATAATAATAATAATAATAATTAATAATATTAAAATAATTATAATAATAAAAATAATAATAAAAATAAAAATAATAATAATAATAATAATAATAATAATATAAAATAATAATGATAATAAAAATAATAATAATAAATAAATATAATAATAATAATAATAATAATAAAATATTAATAATAATAATAAATAAAATAATAATAATAATTATTATTATTATTAATAATAATAATAATAGTAATAATAATAATAAAAAATGATAATTAATAATTAATAATAATAATATTAAAAATAAATAATAATAATAATAATAAAACATTACTATTCTTATTATTATTATTATTATTATTATTATTATTATTATTATTATTATTATTATTATTATTATTATAATAATAAAAATAATAAATAAATAAATAAATAAATAATAAATAATAAATAATAATAATGATAATAACAATAATAATGTATTATTACTATTATTTATTATTATTTTATTATTTATTTCTAATATTATTATTATTAATTATTAACTATCATTTATTATTATTATTATTACTATTTATTATATTATTATCAATTATTATTATTATTATTATTTTATTTATTATTATTATTATTATTTTTATTTTTATTATTTTATTATTATATTATTATTATTTTATTATTATTATTAGTATTATATTTTTTTTATTATTATTATTATTATTATTATTATTATTATTAATATTCTTTTTTATTACTATTTTATTATTATTATTATTATTATTATTATTATATTAACTTTTTAAGTTGTATAAAAAAAATTGAATTACATTACGTTGCGAGTCAACCAAACACATTGACAGATTTCATCAATTACAATTACAACACATTCCAATTCTTTAAATTACAATTACATCAAATTACAATTCCTTCCAAACATTACAATTCCTTCAAAAACACTCTGTGAACCAAACGCCCCCTTGGGGTATGAACTTGAAAAGGTTGGTATTACACTCGCAAACTTGAATTCTTTGACTCTGAGTTTGTGCAACCTGTGTGCAAGTCTATCGCGAAAATCTTTAGAAGTTGTCATTGGTTGCAAGAAACTGTGCGAGATAGTTTAATAAACGAATAATAATAATACTATAATTTTGGAAAAGCGAAAAAGAAAAGATTATGCACTATTAATCAAATATTGTTGAATAGTACTCTTAAGCAAATTCAGTGCTCAGCGGTATATCTGACTAAATTTAAAAATAAATTAGACTAAGTATAAGAAGACTCGCTGATAAGAAAATCAACGAACAACTTGAACAAAGTTCAAGTGAGAGACATCGTCAAGGAGTCGAAGATAACTTGATGACGTACTCTCTAGCTAATGTGGAGTCACGCACGATAAGGTAAATAGAAGCTGAAGGACAAAGGTTCATTAGGGATCAACAATGCTCTGATGAACCTATCAGCTCTCTGATCCTTCCAACAAAGAATTGCTCAAAATATCCTTAGATATTCAGGGGGAATTTTCAAGATTGCAAAAGAGAGGATAAAGTGCATCCTTGAGAAAGTCAAGACAAGTACGTGTTGGTGAAAAGGCGGTGAATAGTTGAAAACACGGTTCACTAAAGTAAAGTTGTTGTGTTTCCAAGAAATGGAAGATGTACTTCTCCATTAAATGTTTGAAACGTCTCAACGATCCTCATGTGACATCCCCGTTTGTCTCCTATATAAATAGAATATTGATCGGAGTAAATGTTATCTCTTCCATATTAATTGTATCATCTAAGAAGATCATTTACTCTCTTTTGAACTCGTATTAGTCTCTAATCCAATCAGCGACCTCAAAGTCTACTTGCAAACTCTAACCATTGTTTGAGTTTGCTTGTTTAGAGAGCTAAACATATTGTCATTCAATTAATTGTTTATCCGGAAAACAATTTGTAATTTCTTGATTCATTCTAATTAGAATGATATGACTGAAAAGTTTATCTTTGTGTATTGCATTTAAATCTTTTTACTCTTTGTTTCGCAAACAAGTAGTGGAATAGGGAACTACAAGTACAAGTACTTTCCTGGTAATAGGTGTTTTGTCAACCGAATAACCAATGTGTCTTAAACTGAAACTAGACACTTGGCTTAGTATTTTCCCGAATGGTCATTGTCGAGAACGTTTCTTCTATTTAAAAGGACTAGGCGACTACTCGTGCATACCGACAAGATTTTCTAGCGGAAAATAGTTATAATTACGATATTTTGGTTGAATTTTAATTTAACATCTATCTTTCCTACATATAGCAGCATATAATGTTCTAAAATTAAAACCGCTGGATTCACATCTTGCCTAAAAGCTTTTTTCAACAATGACATTAACTTTAACTCACTAACCCCCTTTTTCTGTTTTTACAAAACCAGAAAATAAGAAAAACGACAAAAGATGAATGTATTATATAAGGGTATTGATTTGCACACCTTCAAAAATAATTGAGATATTCTATTTGTGCATTAAATACTTATATATATACAATATTAATAATGTGTTTTAAGTGTTTGTACATATGAGTGTCCCAATAACATTTTATACCTCTCATTATATAATGGAAATTGTGGTGCGTAAATGGAAGTTAGAAAAAAGGGTTGTAAAAGATTATAAATCATTAAGGTTTAAAACTCAAACTAAAAGGAAAGTTGATGATTGTTAGTAAAAACATTGATGGTAAAGTCCTGTTAAAAAAAAAATTGATGGTAAAGTCAAACTGGATTTACGGAAATGTTGCAATATAAAGAGAAATACAAAGAGACATTAATCACCACACACCATTATTTAAATATTTCTTCAAAACTTGTTTAATAGGCTTGTACATCATACATTAAAAACTTGTATTTTGGTAAATATGTAAATATTGATGTGCATGTGAGGATGTATGTAATTCCCCCTTAATATAAAGAGTAGTTTAAGCATAAGAGCATGTACATCAGTAACTTGAGTTATAAAATAACACCAGCCACGTCAGTGTCACATCAGCTTTAACATTTCACCTTAACATCCCCAAAAAACACCCACATCAATAACATTCTCAAGTAAAACTTTAACACTCCAATAATTTTCAAAAACAACCCTCATTTAGGGGCATAAAAAAAAAAAAAAAAAAAAAAAACGCAAGTTATGGTGTTAACGCCAACCAAATAACGCCGTTTTAACCCAGGGCTCCCATCGGCTAACGCCGTATAACGCGGGGCAATTTGAATGTTAACGCCGTTAGGGCGTTATTAATGTTGATGCTCTAAGAGGTATGTTTATTTTGTTTGTTTTTAAGCAGATATATTATCTCTTTATATGTAGTGTAACATATAGATAAAATTCACGAATTGGTTAAAAAATACTCTACTACCAAACACTTCCATTTGGTTCCTTTGATATCAACTTCATAATTGAGAGTAGGGGTGAGCATTCCCGACCGATTATCGACGTCCGATTCCGACCGCCGGAAACTGATCTCGACCGATTCCGACCGACTGCTACTCGGGTCGGGACTCGGTTCTAGTTTTCCGTGTTCTCGGGACTCGGGTCGGGACGGGATGGGCCAAAAACCGAGAAATGGCAAGCAAAGGTGACCGGAACCGACAAACCAATTACCGACCGATTGAAACGACTACTTTCGGGTCGGTATTCGGTTTAGGATTTAGCTGTTAATCAGGATCGGGATTAGTCGGGACGGGTCGGGTCGAGTCGGTATTCGGCCCGATGCTCAGCCCTAATTGAGAGTGCTTGTTGAGGAATATTGTATAGTTATAAGGAATGTTATAACCGTATGCTATAAAAAGTTATAAGGAATTTTATTAAAAAAATTGACACTTTTTTTGTAGTCAAATGTTTTATCCAGTATTTTATAAAATTAATAGAAAATATTAGTAAAGATATTTTGTAGTTCAAATAAAAAGAAAGTAAGACTTCATATCAAAGTTGGGCATAGACGGCGATTGTCGTTTAAGAAAACTACAACACGCAACCTATACGAAAGCATGACGCTAACCTTAAAACAACTAAGAAGTAGGCCGTTGGATATATAAATGATAACCATTTTCCTTCTTTTGTTTGTGTGGGATGGGAGTTGGCATACCTTACATGACAATTGACAAGAACAAAGAAGTGCCTAGCTTTTCTTTCTAATCGTGCTTGTGTTTTATTCTAATAAGTACCATTTATATGCACATTAAAGATCATTTATCATATGGGTTTACTTTGATTATTGATGCTAAGCTCCATGATGATTACTAAGCGACGAAGTAATTAGATACAAATCCTCCATGGAGTACTATGTCACCGACACCAAAGTTCTTTCTTCAAAACAATATCAAATAAAGTAATGTACAACTGTTAAATCACTACACATTTTAAGATCATATTGAACATCATTGACGAGATTAAAAACAAGCGACACACTTCTAAGAGCTAAAACAGGGTCGGAACATAAACTTTGTAAAAACAAAGGTACATGTTAAACATAAACTTGAATGGTTATTAGTTTTCTTCACACATTAGTCGTTTCTATCGTATGTGCTTTTAGATTGTAAACCACTAGACCCAATGTTCCACGAATCAGATAAATAACGGTATAGATTAGCCAACCTACCAGGAACCATATTTGCTAATGATGATCGAACCATTGCGGATGATGATGCTCCATTCATATAATTACTCAAGTATTGTGACTACTTGGTCACTAAAGGCCTCTTGGCCCAGCGGTATATGAGTGATCCATCAACCTCGAGGTTGTGGGTTCAAGTCTTATTGGAGACATGAGATAGAATACGTGGTGTAGGATGTAAAAATTTTCCCTTCCTAAAAAAATAAAAAAAAATTGTGACTACTTGGTCTACTAAGGGCACCCAAGAGAACAAAGATCAATTTAGTTTGATGCTTGGTATATTGTTTATTTGTATACATGCTCCGCTCCATATACATAGAAACAAATTTACAGAATCCGGAATCACTAAAGTCTCAATTCAGTTACAACAGCATAAACTTTGAGTTGCACTCATAAAAGCTGATGCAAGTCTCACTTTATTTTTACTGATTATAAGTTTGTCCAAGAATGAATTAGAATTGGCTAGTACATATTAGCCAATATACTAGATGTTGGCCCAAGCCCGATCTGTGGGGTTAGGGTACATTAGGGTTATATTGTACTCTATAAATATTGGTGATTAATAAGGCTAAAGTCACACAGTTTCAATGTAAACATAACGTTTAACATGGTATGAGATGAACCTTAACCTGGTTCCCACCCTAAACTGCCGACACTTTCTTCCCTCCCAAAACAAAACCTTACTGCTGCATCTCCTATACCACCATAACCCTCGATGCTACATCTCCTTTAACCAAACTGTCGTGATCTCCTTCACTCCACACCATCATCATCTCCAACACCATCTTTACTGCTGTCGCACAACTCCTCCCTCACCGTTATACTGACAAACGGTCCGGAGCATCCATAAACACCTACTGCACCAACACCTACTGCACCATAAACAAGCAGGTTTTCTGTCAACCTCGCAACTGATTTACTCATATCCCTTCTTGCTGACACAACCTGTCTTCTCCAAAACCATCATAATGACGATTAGTTCTACACATCCACCACACCAACAACTGTATGTACTAACAATGGGGCAAGTGGGCAACTGACCCCCTCAAGAAAGTTCACTCGAGTAATGTCGATTTTCTGAAGATGACTAGTGATTTTTATTTTGCCCCCATAAATGGGTTAATAGTATAATGTTGAAAATTTATAAAATAGTTGTATCGTAGTCAAGTGGTTAAGAACATTTGCACTTTCGTGGAGATATAATGTTTGATTCTTGTGTTACTCTATAGATTTTTGTGAATTATTGTTACCCATATTTTTATTTATGCTTTAACTACTTGTGTTAATATGGATTAGAAAAAGTAAGTATATGCTAACAATTGTGCATATCATCACCAATTCTTAGTTTTAGTTCTCGCATGCAAACAAATACAAAAAATTCACTTTCAATCAAAATCAATTTAATTATAACAACATAAGTCGCGTTACTGACATGACCCGATCTGAGACTCACTTTTAACTTTTGCCCCCTCTTGAAATTTTTTCTGGTACCGCCCCTGGCAACAACTGAAGAACAACAACACACCAAACCCCTGGTGGACCCCAACACCACAACAACCACAATCGGAAAAGACGGTTCAGATGAAACGAAGCCCAAAACTGAAGATCCAGTTACAGGTAAAGCAGATGATGTGAGTAATAATGATGCTCAAAGGAAGATTCATTGCAACAAATTTGGTGTCCTAATGCACATCCAAAGTGCTGCTGTGGGCTCCTCTTCATCTCCACCAACGTCAAACCTGTAACACGGTCCTCCCCAAATAAATGATTTGGAGTTTTTGATTTGTCTCTGATATGTCTTCTTCAGATTAATAGAAGAAGTAGATCGCGAACGAAATCAGAAATCAAAATTCGAGATGTGGTTGAGTGTCTCAAACTCTCAACTTTTGTTCAAGTAAACAACGTGGATCTCGGTTTCCAAAAAATGTTAACTGATGGTTAATTATCAAAAGTAAAAAAGATTATATGTTTTTTGACCATCATCTTTTATTGCTTTTACCAATCCCACTAATGAAGGAGTGATAGGATTTGTGTTTTCCTTCTTTATTTTATTTAAAAAAAAATGCTTTCAATATTCGCCATTTGAAGACCTCCCTAAAGTCGACTAAGGCTCGACAATTGGTGTTAATTCTTCAAGATGCTTTCTTATGTTACTTCTTTAAGAATCACTGTGAGTATCTTTTGATGTCCTAATGCAAATGATTGGTGAATCTACAAGTTGTTCGACAAGTACCGCATTTTTTGTTTGATTTGCTTTCACTTGCTGTGGGTGTCTTCATCAATAACTAGTATAGCTTTACTATTTTAAGTGTCCCAAGCCCGATATGTGGGCTTAGGGTACATTAGGGTTACATTGTACTCTATAAATATTGGTGATAATAAAGCTAAAGACACACACTTTCAATGTAAACATAACGTTTAACAGTACATGACTACCAACGGACATACCAAATCAACGATAATCTTCCTATTTTAAGGACGACCCCATATAGATTTTACATGAAAAAACTCCTCGTTCTGATTAGTGAGTTCCCGAAAGCACAAATGACTAACAAAAAACATGGTGTCAGCATGTGCAATTGAAAACAGAACCGCTCAAGCACTTGGCTTTAGGAACTATCTTTTTAGTCAAGGACGATAGTCTATATCCGGTCAATGAACTGACTAAAGTCCACATCTGATAAGCCCAAAGACGAACTGCCACGCTAATAAACGCTTCAGGCCCACGTAAGGCCCAAATACGAATCTATTTACGGAATAGATAGAGGATATCTCTTAATCAGGGAGATAATCATTCCCAACCGATTTAGGCGATACGCTCGCAGTTGAGGAACACGGAACCAACAAGGATTCCGTGTGTATATAAAGGGAATCACATCCTCGTTAAAGTGTACGATCTCAAAACCCTAACTCACCTTTAACTCTAAATCGACACTTACTCTCATCCGGAGGATAATCGTGGTAGACAATCCCACGGTGAAGCCTTAACGGTGTTTTATGTCTTTAGTGCGCAGGTCTCAAGCAACAATCATTAATTTGTATGAGAACCGGAGCTCTAACAAGGAACGCCCAACTTTTGTATCAACAAGTGGCGCCATCCGTGGGACCATTCACTAAGAACTAAGACTAGAATAACGAAGCATGGAAATCGCCATCGCAAACGGATCCTATTTGCAAGAAGTCGAATCGGCCGCCTGCTGCACTCGGGACAAACTTGATCAAAAACAAGGGATCGTGCCAGACTTGGTCTACCCTACTGTAGAACCGCCGGGACAACCCGTGCCACCGCGAACTACTACTAGCGCAGTGGATCCACTGCGCACGTTTCTACTACTCCCTTCAACCGTACAATTAGAGACCGACCCGACAAAAGCACCGATGCACCGGATAAAAAGGGCACACGCGGTAGAAGCCAATACCTTTGCTCTAGAAGGGGTCGCGACCGAATTAACACCAAGGGCTTTCAGATCCCAAAGTTACTAAACCTTGATCCTTCCTCATGCAAAAGGAAGCTAGAAAGGTCAGTCGAAGCCTACAAACCCATTTCCGCTTTGACCGTATACGTAAAACCTCACCACCAAGACCGGCCGAGGAGAAGCGCCGTAGAGACGCCGCCGACTCGTGGTTTAACGTAATCTGGAGAAGAGTTGAGGATGATGAGACGCCTCCATCATAGTATCCTGAAGGAAGTGAAGAGAATGGACGGCGCACTGCTGTCCACACCGCACTTGGTAGCCGTAAAATATGTGACAGTAATTGGCATGAGATATTCCCGTGAAAGCCCTTCGAAAGCACAAACTCGAGGATAGTTTCGCCGCAAGCGCCAAGGAGGGAAAAATTGCCCTCCTGAAATTCCTATTACAACGAGATAGTGAAACCGACACAATCGGAAGTCCGTAAGTATATAATGACCATGAGGATGAAGACATATCTCTCCCGTATGCCACCGCAAAAGGTGGATGCGCTCACTGACGCGATCGCTGACTTCTCGTGAGAACAAAAGAAGGCGATGCCCGCCAACGTAAAAACCTATGACGAAGAAACGTGACCCTCGATGATCACCTCAAAATTTTGAATCACCGCTACAATTGAAAATTGGCCACAACCGTATGGTGCCACATGTTCAACTCCACACTGTGGGAAACGCGCGGAATCGTTCGCCAGAAGCTTCCACGCAGAAGCATCAATGGCTTTGAGGAATTGAGAAAGGCGCTTCGCTGAACTTTACTCACGGAAGAAGTGCTTAAAAATCCTCGTTGAACTCGCTAGGGTAAAGCAGCGCCAGAGAATCTAGCGAATTCATGGAACGCTTTAAAGACGAATGCATGCAGGTCAAAGCATGCCCTGAAGTACTAAAGATTTATGGTTTCATGAATGGGATTAACAACCCAGAACTCATCAAGAGGTTGAATGACAAGATTTCCGAAACCTTTGATGAACGCATGAAACGTTCTCGGTCCTTCGTTCAAGGAGAAGCAGCCGCCGATAGCAAAAGAAACTTCTAACTATCTGGTCACAGAACAACCCGGGAGACAATCCACCACCGGGTAGCAACCGTATCAGAGCTATGGTAGTCGGGGAGCGGAAGGGATAATGACAAATACACCCCGCCACCAAGACTCCAAAGGAAATACTCGCAAATGAAGGTGCGAACTTCCCAAGGTCCCACAAATGCGACTCTAGAGGATCTACGACCGAATGGATACTGTGACTACCACGCATGTAAGGGCCACACCACTAACGAATGTGTCCAATCAGCCAACTCATTGAAAAAATGGTTAAAGAGGGCAGATTGGACCATTTGGTCAAAAACATCAAGGAAGGAAAGGATAAACAAAAGAGTGGAAACAAGAAAGAGACACCCAAAGACAAGGCCGACACCATCTACATGATACAATCATGGCGTAGGTCACTAGGCGAAGGTCACCAAGAGTTTTCAAGAAGCGAAATCTCTTTCCCACCTTAATCTGCGGACAACGCAGTGGTGGAACCACTCACCATAGAGATCAGTGCGGGGGTCACGACATCCACCGCATGTACATTGATGGTGGAGCATCTACGACATCATGTATGAGCACCGCTTCAGCGATTGCGGCCCTGAAATACGCAGCCGCTAAGCCCGGCGTAATGGCTTAACGGGTTTTACGGGTGAAAAGATATGGCCTATCGGGCAAATACGATTACTAGTTAGCATCGGAAATGAAAAACACTCGACGGTCCGATGGAATTTATGGTGATCAAATCTCCCTCGCCATACAATGGCATTATTGGGAGGCCTCGATATCAGCCTATGGCGCGCCAGCTAGCGCATAATCACCGCAACAACATGACGGATGCTTAAATTCCCAGTGGAAGGTGGTATTGTTACTCTTCACAATGCCGCTGTAACCGCATAGAGAATGTAACACGATTACATGCTAAACGGCACCGGTCCTGCAACAAATACAAGAACCAAATTTCCAAACTCAGGTTGCAATTCACCCCCAATAATTTAACAGAAATATCCATCGGAGGGTCACCACCTGTGGACAACGGCAGTGCAGAGTAAATGATGGCGCCCTCGCAAAAAGAACTTGGACATTTTTGCACGGGAGCCAAAACACATGATCGGGTACCACGCTCAATAACAGAGCATAAACCGAGAATCCGACAAGGATACTCACCCATACGAAGAAGCGCGCTGCTCCGTGAGCGCTACAAGCAGAAATCCCCTGGCGAGGTACACAAGCTAGTAGAGGCGGAATTATGGGGAAGTCTACTATCATGACCGGCTTTCCAACCCAGCCATGGTAAAGAAGAGCGATGGTAGCCGCGGATGTGCGTGGACTTCACCGATCTTAACAAAGCATGTCCACAAGATCGCTACCCATTACCGTGAGATAGACTGGAAAATAGAGTCTTTGTGCGGGTATCCATTAAAGTGTTTCCTCGATGCATACAATGGATATCATCAAATCCAGATGGCTAAGGAGGATGAGGAAAAATAGTTTTTCACACAAGCCAAGGCGCTATCGTTACACAAAAATGCCCTTTGGCTTGAAGAATACAGGCGCCACCTATCAGCGTTTAGTAGATAATGCTTTTGAAAAAGGTGGGTCGCGAACCTAGAGGTTTATGTTGATGACTTGGTCATAAAGAGCCATACTGAAGATGAGTTAGTTCGCGATATTGAGGAAACATTCAAAACTCTCCGAGAGATCAACATGAAGTTGAATCCAAAAAAAATGTACCTTCGGGCGCATCGAAGGCATGTTCCTTGGATACCGATAGAACCGACGATATAAAACCGTCCGTAAAAGAAAGGCTCGTTATTGAACTTCCTTCACCAAGACGCTGAAGGAAGTCCAATCTCTCAACGGAAAGTTGGCCGGTCTTAACAGGTTCCTATCCAAGTTAGCAGAAAAATCATTACCCCTTTTCAAAACACTCAAAAAGTGTATAAAAAGGGTGATTTCCGGTGGACTACGGAGGCGTAAGAGGCCTTCACACAATTGAAATAACACTGCAACCACTCTTGCTCCACCCCCACCAGTGGGAAGAGTTGATCATGTATTTATCCGAATCGATGGAGCAGTCACGCAGCAGTTACTAACAGATAGGGATTCAAGATAAACCCCTGCCTATTTTGTAAGCAAGGCACTCAAAAAGACGGAGATGAACTATAGCGCCATGGAAAAATTAGTTCGCATTGGTGTTTGTCGCTAAACGGCTACGGTATTTCCAAGCCGCACCCAATAGCGTAATCACGCACCACCCGATCAAGCAAATCATCTCCAAGCCCCATGCATCGGACGACTTCAAAATGGAGTGTGTTGCTCGTGAGCATAACATCACCTATAGACCACGTATGCAATAAAAGGGAAGTAGAGCATCGGCCGATTTCATCGCGAAAAGCCGTGAACCGATGATGCACCCGCACCACGCACGAGGAACTACCGATCCATGGATCTTGTTCACAGATGGATCCTCATGCGTGGATGGGTCGGAGCAGCCTCATCCTCACAAACCGAAGGAATGAAATTCACTTACGCACTGCGCTTCAATTCACAACGACAAATAATGAGGCAGAGTATGAAGCCCTACTAGCCGGACTACGACGATCTCAATGGGTATACGCAACCGAAGCGAATGTAGACTCCAGACGGTAGCCAACCACGGTTAGGCTTAATATGTAGCCAAGGAGGAAAACATGATTCAAGACTGAAAAAACCAAGGCAGTAATTCAAAGCTTGGACAGTTTACCATCAAACAGTTCCAAGAGGGGAAAACCGCAAGCGTGATGCACTAAGCAAAATTGCATCCACAAGCTTTGCGACCTATCCAAACAGTGTTGGTGGAAACATTGAAAAGAAAATCCATCTTAGAAATGGAAGTCTCCACGGTAATAGAGGAAGACAGACCTAAGTGGATGACACCAATAGTCGAATTCATAAGCAAGGGAACATTACCCCAAGAGCGTAAAGAAGTCCGAAGGATATGGCGCGACAAAGCAAAGGTTTGAACTCCGGACAACATCCTATATCGACGCTCTTTCTTGCAACCATGGTCTACTTGTGTTGGTCCCTTACAAGCAAACTATGTAATCGAGAAATCCACGAAGGTTCATGCAAAGCATGCATTCGGACCACGGTGGCTGGTGGCGCGCGCTTTACGGTCCGGCTATTATTGGCCCACCATGCACCGCGATGCGCGGGATTTGATAAGAAAGTGCAGACCGCCAAGTCCACATACCCATTCACCGCAAACCACAGCAGGAGTTAACACCAATTATGGCGCCATGGCCATTCCACAAGTGGGGTATTGACATTGCAGGTCTTTTTCCGCTGGGTACAGGAGGTTTAAAGTTCCTCATAGTTGCCATAGACTACTTCACCAAGTGGATCGGGCAAAGGCGTGGTAACAATCACGGCAACCAGGTGAAGCGCCGTCGGGGAAAACATTGTATGCCGCTTTGGTCTACCCTGGTGAGCTCATCTCGACAACGGGGAAACAATTCACGACAACCCTTTCAAGGACGGTGCGAGAAGCTAAACATCACACATCACTTGCGCGAAAACACCCACAAACCAATAGACTAGTTGAACGTGAATCGTGCTCGGGTGAAGGAATTAAGGCACGTTTGGACAAGCACAAAGGAAGATGGGTGGAAGAACTTTCTCATGTTTTGTGGGCGTTCGCACCTCAATTAAAACCGCACGGGAGACACTCCCTTCTCTCTAGTCTACGGACGAAGTCACATACCAGCTAAATCGAATGCCAACTATCCGCACTACGGAAATCAATGTGGCAACCAATGATAATGAGAGACGTGTCAACTTAGACCTGCTTGAAGAACGGCGTAGCTATCCGGGAAGAAAAATCAAAGTCAAAGATGAAGGGATACTATGACGCTAAAGTGCGCCGTGTTTCATTCGATCACTGTGTGACTTGCTTTACCGCGCCAATGATGCGAGCCACGCAGAAGACACAGGTAAGCTTGGACCAAAATGGGAAGGACCCTATGAGGTTATTGAAGCATTGGGAACAAAGCGCAGCATAAGCTACGAGGCTTGATGGTCGTGAACTGCCACGCACATGGAACATATGCAACCTCAAGAGGTGCTACCTATAAGAGTGGCTACGGCCCAGCGCACAGGCGCTCCTGCACTTCACTAAAGTGCCCAATACACATCTATGTATTTATTTTTTATTTTCCTTAGAATAATGTTTTACTTATTTCTCATAAACACTTGCAAGTATCAATAAAATGCGGTTTCTAGCTAACTCATGACATATTTTGATTTGTTATTTTCATATACTGTATGTCTTAACAATTTTTTATTTCTAGCCTACATGGCGCGCATGCACTAAATACACCCATGATGGTAAAAGGATAAGTTAACCTACTAAACAACTTGTTGAGTAAGAGGGTTGCAAACCCATCAACATTGGATCACGTATCCTTGTTAAACACCTTGTTCTCAAGACGTTGGGATAAGTTTGTGCGCTTCCCACGACGGCGCTAACTATGCATATGGTGCCGCTTAACAACATAAGGATTCAACACGCTTGGTTCTTTAAGATGATATTTACAGTACGCTGTATACCACATCATACACGACTATGACATTATTACTTAGAAACTATGTTTAAGTATACTATGATCTTCATACATGACTATGAATTTCTCATACTATTTGCGTGTACAAAAATAACTGACAAATATATCTTTTACGCAAAGATAGACAGTATAAATACGCATGTCACAAGAGGCAATAAATATTAACATACATTTAGCAAAAGGTGATCTTTATTAAAGACTATGTTCTTACAAAGGATATAAAATCCTATACACTATTAGATCGCTCCAGTAATGAAGTCCCTACGCTGCTTGTAGTATATGCGCCTCGCTAAGCCTCTTCAACAAGTCCGCTCTTGGAGAGACACGGTAGCGACACTCACCGGCACCCCATCGACCTGGAAGATGAGCTGCACCAACCCCGCACAAAGTTGCTTTACCCTTAATACCTTCTTTTTAGCAAGTCCGGGTCACGCGCCCAATACTTCCTTCAAGGACATTTCTTTATCTAAAGCAAAGGGATTCAGAATGTCCCTAGGGCGAGAAAATACATGTACCTGAATGAGAGACATCGGACTTCAAAAATAGTCCGGTTGTGCTCGTGATCATCAAGACGATGGCGCTTAAGGTCAATCCTTCCATAATAACGTTATAGGATAATCCCGATCAAGGCCCATCTCAAAGAATCATGGGAAGCTCTAAAGTCTTCATCCTATTCATCGAGCAACTGTGTTATCATAAGATCGCGCGATCATACCGAGTGTACATTTTCAGGTACCTTCGGCCCCGAAGTTAGCTTCCTCAGTAGCGCTTCTATAGCCTCTCGATTTTCCTCGCGCCAGCACACCTGGACTACCCCATCAATTTGTCCACTACCTCCTTGGACTAAAGAGTACTCAGCGAAGAAGGCAGAGCCATGGCTTATAAGCCACCAAGGCCAGAGATGGCAGACATTAGATGAGGATATAATTCCTCATCATACTCCAAACTAAGCTTACGTAGCTTCATCTCTTGTGTTCCGAGCACTCTTCACAGTGGCACCAAACTCTTCCAACTGCGTGGTCAAGGCCCTTACTCTTCTCCGGATATTTTAGGGCCCAGAGGCACTAAGCCTTGTACCCTCGATGACTCAGGCGCTCTTGGCTTTTTGGCCCATCACGCCAGCTTCTCCTCACCGCCTTTGTGCGTGCGCCAAACTCTCTACACCTCGCACTAGCCAATCTGCGCTTCCAAAGCCCCAAAGCAATTTTCTCATCTTTTTGAGCACGCCTTCACCAGAATACGCACCCTTAGCTTCTCCACTATTGCAGCTTTATGCGCGCAGACACCGTACAACTCCTCAACCATTTGACCCATCGATACATCCCCAAAGCAGTAAGTCTTCATCTTTTGGTCGCTGGCTGCATCGCACCGGACTATCTTGGGGAGACTCTCGCACTGCTCAAACCTCGCATACACAAACAGATCATTATCACCTTCCCACATAAATAGTCAAAAGCAAAAAAAAAAGTGAAAGACGAAAGAAGGCATTCACGATATCACTTCGTGGAAGCGTGCAACATCAGCAGATGGGTGAGATGACGCAACATCACTGGTGGATGATTCCACAGTGAGGATCATAGGGCGCTTTTTTCTCGAGGTGCTCGTGCCATCCTCTTCGTGGGATCTTTCGCTTAACCCATTCGCTCTTCCTTCTTCTTCCATAGGCTACGCCACCTGCATTTTGGGGTGGCGCACTACAGAGAGAGGCACTTTGGGGCTTGGCACACTCTGCAATGCAATGTGTGTCGCCTAATCCACCGCACAGAGGAGCTAGTGCCGTTCCCTATGTTCATCTCCGGTATGACCCAAGGGCCGCTAAGATGGCCTCCCTCTCCTTCCTTCGGGCCGCGGTCCCTACCTTCACCTCAATTGGCTTCGTAGGTGCACAACGGTAAACAGATCCATCTCTGCGCAATAGAAGACAACAAATAACACAAGTTATATAATGCCGAAAAGCGACGTAAAGCTCTTACATTAATTATAAAGGGGTTGCGAGGAACGAGTACCCACCCTGGCCATTGGCACCTAAGAAGATTGGCATCTCATCCGGCATACCAAAATAATTACGGTGATGCCCATATGCACCAAAAATTCCTCAGGATAGGAACTAATGGGGATGCGGTTAGCATTTATCGGCCCGCATCCTCAGAACATATGATCCAGCACGGGCACTCATCCCTACAATGTTCCCCGGTATAAAGTCATAGTGCCCGGAAAGCATGTGTCGCCTACCCGAAAAATGACTCCCTCCAATTTCTAAGCATCTAGCTTCTCAAGATCACACCTGAAATCTCTTAGCAAAGGATACCCACCCATGTGACCATGTTGTGTGATAAAAGGCACGGAATAGATGGATGGTTGGGTTGACCGCCAAAGAAACGGCAGCTCACCTCAAAATTGGTAATTTTCACAGCCGACCGATACATTCTTTGGGATATATGCAACTCGTAATAATTTAGAACATCGCACAAAAATCGGGATAGGGGCACACGTTGATTTGCAAACTCAAAAAATCGTGTGTATACCCCTATTTTCCTTCGAAATCCGCAATAGATGACCGCAGCACCCGAACAACCGGATGCACGCCCAAAGGTATAAAGTAATCCGGTGAATTCTAGAAGATCGCGGTGAGGTCGGAGGTGAAATCGACAATTGTTTGACCATGGTGTTTTTTCCAAAGCGCACACGCGTTACCTTTGAACACAATGTTTTTCCTGGGTCGTAGTTTGAAGCTTTGTTAGCAATGGCGGATGAACGTTTTTCTTTTACTGTGAGAACCAAAGTGGAAATGAAGCGATGGGTTATATACTTTTTCTCAACCACACGATGAGTGACACGTGGACCCCACTAACACTACCTGTGTGGCTGAGATTGCTTGATGTGACGCTATCTGCAGAACTTTCCCCGAATTTATTTAGACGCCAATTTTTAATCCAATGTCTAGATACAATGTACTAGAGGGCATCTTCTTTTAACTTCTTGGCTATGCTTCACATTTTTCATTGACTACGGTTATTAGTCAGCATCCGCAATTCACGCGATACTAGACTGGGGACATGATGACGTATACTATATCCGGTCACGAACCCGACTAAAGCCCATGATCGATAAGCCCAAAGACGAATCGGGCTACTGATAAGCGTTTAGGCCCACGAAGGCCCAAATATGAATCTATTTACGGAATAGATAGAGGATATCTCTTAATAAAGAAGATAATCATTCCCCAACCGACTTAGGCGGGATACCGAAGTTGAGGAACACGGAACCAACAAGGATTCCGTGTGTATATAAAGGGAATCACATCCCTCGTTAAAGGTACAATCTCAAAACCCTAACTCACCTTTAACTCTAAATCGATTACTTACTCTCACGCCGGAGGATAATCGTGGGAGACAATCCCACGGTAAGCCTAACGGTGTTTTCTGTCTTTAGTGCGCAGGTCTCAAGCAACAATCATTAATTGGTACGAGAACCGGAGCCCCGAACAAGGAATGCCCAACTTTTGTATCAACATTAGCGCCTGTCTGATGTCTCAGTGTTTGAAATAAAGGAGAAATGATAACCGCAACGAGACAGAAATGATAACCGCAACGACACTCTCATCATGTCCATCATCACCATACTTACACTCCACATTCTCACCACCAAACACATTCCCATGCAACCTCAACTGCCTCACGTGCCGATTTCTACATTATCTAATATACTTAACTAAATCAATCATTATGAGCAATCTTTTGAAAACCAGGTTTGTAGCCGACACGGCCGAGTCACCGGGTCTGCCTGGTTATAAGCAAAAAACCAAACAGCTAATACACATATCTAAACAACCGTTATTCTGTTGCATTATTAACACTATTTTAGCTGTAGAAATCATTGACCCGAAACCTGTTCGACCAAGGTTTTTTGGGCCGAAACTTGTTCGACCGGTTGACCTGGCAAGGTCGAACTAAGCTTAAATTATTACACATTATACCAACTTATGGCGATGATTTGTTGAGATACTTTTTTAGTTGATCTTTGGTCAGTGTAATTAGTTATTAGTTACAGTTGTGTAGATGGGAATTAGCAAATGTGTAGATGAGAAAACATTAACGAGTCTGAAGATAGTTGGGGATATAAATGAAAACTATTTTCCTTCCTTTGCCTATGTGGGATGGGACTTAGCATGTCTTTCATGACAAAAACAATAAGTACCTTTAACTGAAATGTGTTCATAGCCAAAGTTCACGTTGTAGCATATTTTACGTCGGCAAACACTTTTACATTTGTAAAGTTCATCTGAATTCATAGTTACGTTATTCTAGCACTCTCATATGGTTCTTTAGTAAGATTGGTTTGTTAATACTCTTCAAAAAATACACTTTATTGCAACCAACCGCAACCTGTGGCCAACAATAACCAAGTTGCATCGCAACATCTTTTTTAATCAGTTGTATCATCACTTTCTTATTGAAATAGGGGTTATCCAATCCAGCACTTATGAATCAAAAAGTTGCTATTCGATTTTACTCTTTCCGCTGACATAAAACCAAACTGATGCAATCTCTGTGAAAGCTAAGATCATATTCAACAGCAATGACAAGAAACAAGGCATAAAAATCGTGTTCACGTTGTTCTGAGGGGGTGTTTTTTTAAGCTTATATGTGGTCTTATGAGATTATTTGATTTTGGCTTATATTTCATATATAAGCCTAAGTTTTTCGGCTTATTTCAAAACTGTTGGGCTTATATAAGTTTATCATATTAGAGTAAACTTATATAAGCCCACAAGTCTCAAAATAAATCGGAAAATTGAGGCTTATGAAATATAAGCTAAAACACAAATAAGCTCATAAGCCACATATAAGCTTAAACAAACACCCCTTAGATGTGGGGTAGGACAGTTGGAGCATGTATCATGTAACACAGATAAAGGATATATGAGATCACTACCCAAGTCGATTGGTTAAACAAGTAGCCGGAGCTGTTTGAATAACACAAAATTTTAAGAAAAAATATTAGTCAAAAAAATATTTGTAGTTAAAATTTAAAAATTAAAACTTAATATCAAATTTTCAAAAGAGTAGTATTGAAATTTCGTTGGCAAGAAACCACAATGCAACCAATTTGAAAGCATGACATTGAACCTAAAAAAGCTTGGATATATAAATGATAACCATTTTCCTTCTTTTATTTATGTGGGAATGAGACTATGGCTATGAAAGTGATTAAATGTGTTTGTATTGTGGGCCAGTAATGAAATGTGTATATAATAGTCATAGATTCATTACACATCAATTTGGTGTCTATGAGATCCATTCCCACGGGCCACTCTTTTCCACTACAAAATTTAAATATCTATACAATTTTTTATACCATATTTTATCAACCAAACATTAACAATCGTAATGATACACTTTTTCATATCAATTGTTATTCTACCCCATACCAAATCCAATACATTCCTAGCAACAAACCAAACGTTCCCTTAGTTGTCATGCTTGTGTTTTATTTAGTAAGTGTTGGAATTTTATACTCATAACAATTATATATATAAAACAAATAACATCATCAAAGCATGCAGCGGAAGACAATAGGAATAATATATGTAATAAATTAACCAAACAAGAAAGTGCGTACCTTTTAGCAATTCAAGTAATCAAACGATGATGTGATCAAGTAACAAAACCCAAAACCCTAAACTAGGGTTTCACAAAATCGCCCCACCCAAAAATCGACCACCAAGGAATACAAGCTCAAGTGTGCTTGCTCTTCGTTCTTGTACACGCATTTAATAGCGATTAGATGTGGAAAAGCTAGTTCCTTGAATCACAAATAAACCAAACACTAGTTTCTTTCACTTGGAAAAATCGATCCCTTTGTGGAGGAGGGTTAACGATCGGCCAAGAGAAAGAGGGAGGAGAGGAGAAGAGAAATTAGGTTATCAAAGTGATCCAAGGTTAGTTAATAATGAATACATATGAATTGTATTTATAGTTAACATATCTTGGAGTACAAGTTTGAGTGGGTTTGGGTTTGGGAACACCCTAACCGACGCCAAAGACCCACAAGGGGTTCTAGAACTTTCCCGACCACTAATTTCATTCTTAGTCCTTGTAGTTAATATTTAACGACCGTTAACCAAACCTCGTTAATCATTTAACTATCGTTATGTTTTATTTAGTGATTAATAATTAATAATAATAACGCTTTATTTATATTAATTATTTACATCAATTCTCATACGTAATGTGTGCAATCCTCAAGTCTCGAAGTTCAATCCGACATACTATTATTTAAATATCCATTAAAACCTTCAGCTCCACTTGGATATTACTAAATATAGTAATGACATTGGTTAGTCTAGCTTTCACACGCCAACGCCCCCGGATCGAATCGAGCATGGTCTCCTGGAAAACCATTTAATGATTCATCATTTTTACTTATCCTTTTGTTACTAATACTACATTAACTATGAATATGGATCAAGTCATTTCATAAGTTAATATTCTGTTTCTCGTTGTATATGATTGAACAAGATTACCAAATCATCCGAACGTATTCCAGATAGATCTTGGGTATGGCCATACAAACATCTTGTCAACCCTACGAGGGGCCCAAATATAGTATTATGCTTTGAAACAAATTCAAAGGAACAAATTCTCTTGACTACAAACATAACTCATGAATTTTGCAACACTTCCGAAAAGTAGCCCTTATAACTACCGCCACGGATAGCGTTAGACTATCTTACACAAATGCACTACATTCATATCAGTTATCTGGTATCTCAAGTCGGAGGATAAACACTTCATGATATACTTAATGATAAAATCCAAAAGTATCATCATGTAAAGTTGGGATGAGTCCTATATTCAATTCATTGAATATCATGTGAATCTGGTATGTCCCACGCATCAATATACTTTAAAAGTATATTCTACCAAAACTCAGATTTGTCTTAATTCAATGACATTCCCATATCATTGATCGACAACGGACTATTTAGAATAACATAAGTTATCCATGGATTAAACATGCAAATATAGGATATAATATTAAGAAAATGAAAAATAAACATAACAACTATTTTATTTCATTAAAGTAATATTTGTTCATAACATCCTTTATCCAAATACTAATCACAGATCTGCATGAAACTACTAGCTAAACAACGACCTATCCCATCAAGCATGGTCAGAAGTTTTTCTTTTGGCAAAGGTTTCGTAAAGGGATCAGCTAGAGTATCATCTGTATGAACTTTGAGTAGATTGATTTCACCTATGTCGATTTGTTCTCGAACATAGTGATATCGACGAGGAAAATGTCCGGCGCCTTCATGACTGCTCATTGGCAAATGTTATTGCGGCAGAGTTGTCACAATACACATTTAAAGGTAATTCGATTGAGGGCATTACTCCGAGTCCCGAAATGAAGTTCCTAATCCAAACAGCCTTCCATCGCAGCCTTTATGTACTCATTTCTCTCGAATAGACATCGAACCGTTGTTTGTTTCTTGCTCTTCCAAATCAATGCTCCTCCATTAATGACAAAGACATAACCAGTTTGAGACTTCAGATCATCTTTATCGCTTGGAAAGACGATCGCGAAAACTCAGTAACATCAAGTTCTCGATCCGATTTCCTCCATACACTAGAAACATTTCTTTAGTAGCCCTTAGATACTTAAGAATATTCTTAAACTTGCCGTTGTTTCACACTGGTTACATTGATACCGATGGTAATGTTTGTGCAAACGCCACATCGCCTTGTACATCTTACAAAGATACATGATAGATCCTACAAACAAGCATAAGGAACTTTCTTCATGTATTCCACCTCAGCAGGTGTTGACGCGCATAGTTTATTACTTAAGCCATGTTCAACTTGCATTGGCAAATATCCCTTCTTGGAATTTTGCATACTAAATCTCTTCAATATTTTATCAATGTAAGCACTTTGGCTTAGTCCTATTAACCGCCTTGATCTATCTCGGTAGATCTTGATTCCCAGAATAAATGCCGCTTCCCTAAGTCCTTCATAGAAAAGCACTCTCCAAGATAAGACTTTACATCTTGCATACTTGGAATGTCTTTTCCCATGATCAATATGTCATCGACATATAAGACAAGGAAAATAACATTACTCCCACTAGCTTTGTGATACACACATGGCTCATGAAGATTTTGAGTGAAACCAAATTTCTTGATTTCTTCATCAAACTTCTTGTTCCATTGCCTTGATGCTTGCTTCAATCCATAAATGGATCTTTGAAGTTTGCATACACGCTTCGGAAACTTTGGTTTCACAAACCCTTCAGGCCATATAGATGTCCTCATCTAAGCGATCGCTTAAGAAGGCTTTTGACATCCATTTGCCATATCTCATAGTCATAGTACGCAGCTATGGCTATAAGAATCCTAATAGCTCTAATGTCTGCTACAGGAGAAAATGTCTCCTCGTAGTCTACCCCATAGGTTTGTGTATAACCTTGGGCTACAAGACGAGCTTTATAGGTATGTGCATTGCCATCCATGTCAGTCTTTATCTTAAAGAGCCACTTACTTCCAACTACCTTAGCATTTGGAGGTAAGTCAACCTCTATCCAGACTTCGTTATCTTTCATGGATTGCATTTCCCCATTCATTGCAACTCGCCATTTTTCCTTTCCAGGACTCATCATGGCAGCCTTTATAGTTAGCGGTGTTCACCAAGATCCCTAACATATATTCCTCCCTTCTACGTTGAGACATAGACGCCAGTGCACGCGTAGTCCTTGCAGATCTACTGAATGGGAACCACTTCAATCTCGGTGGAACGCCGGACTTTCGTGTTCTACTTGAGGTTGGCTAGTGTTTTCTAAGGTGTTGTATCTTCTATATCATCTTCCGGATCATAAACTCTCCCATCAATTCATGAGATATGAGATCCCTTTCAAGGAATTCTCCATACCTAGCAACAATTACTTTGTTTTCAGGTGGAAAGTAAAAGTAGTAACCCATTGTTTTCTTTGGGTATCCTACTGAAGATACACTTTAACAGATCTAGGTTGTAGCTTATCAGCAGAGTCACGTTTAACAAACGCCTCACAACCCCATACCTTTAAGTAAGACAAGTTGGGAGGTTTCCCATACCACACTTCATAAGGAGTCTTATCAACCTTCTTAGTTGGAACCATATTCAATATGCTAACAGCAGTTTTTAAAGCATAATCCCAAAAGGATAAAGGAAGAGTTGTAAGATTAAACATCGATCGCACCATGTCTAGCAATATGCGATTCCTTCTCTCGGATACACCATTTTGTTGTGGAGTATATGGAGATGTGAGTCGGACAATACCACACTCAACTAGATAATCTTTAAACTCTTGGCTTAAATATTCACCACCTCTATCGGATCGAAGAGCTTTAATCTTCTTTCCTAGTTGCAGTTCTACTTCACTCTTAAAACCTTAAATGTTTCAAAGACTTCATGTTTATGTTTAAGTAAGTAAACATAACCATAACGAGGAAATCATCAAGTAAAGGTTAAGAAGTAGGTAGCACCCTTTCTTGACACATGTCTTAGTGGTCCACATACGTCAGTATGTATCACACCAAGAAGATCAGAAGCCCTTTCTAAACTATTTGTAAAAGGTTTCTTGGTCATCTTCCCAGATATACAAGATTCGCATTTATCAAATGATTCATCGTTGATGTCTTGCAAAAGCCCATCATGTTGCAGCTATTGCATGCGTCTCTTGCCTATATGAGCAAGTCTACAATGCCAAAGAAATGAAGAATCCAAATCACCTTTGATTCTTTTATTATTGATGCTAAAGACAGAATTATTTTTATCAACAACATTATCATGCAAATCAATTTCAAACACACCATTTACTGGAATAACATTAAAGTAAAAAACATCATTTAAAGAAATCGAAATTCCATAATCAATAAATGTATGAACGAAACCAATATCTTTTAACAAGGAAACATAAACGACACCCCTAACAATGAAAGGTGCGTAATGACAATCGATTTAATGACAAGACTAAACCCGAAGGTAAAACTAAATCAAACGTGCCTATAGCTTCAACGACCGCATGTGCTCCATTACCCACGTGCATATATTGTCGTCCATAGGCAAGCTTCCTTGCTCCTCTAAGTCCTTGTAGTGTATTACAAATGTGAATACCACATCCAGATCATATACCCGGAATTTATTTTATGAGGAAAAGCAAATAATTCTATCATCAAAAGAGTACACCGCCACGGCTGCGATTTTTATACCTCTTATTGCGCAACTCATCAAGGTACAATGGACAATTCCTCTTCCAGTGTCCAACCTCGGTGCAGTGATGACAAGCCATATCCTTCTTCGGATTTTCACGCTCTTGGAGGGTACTTCTTGGGTTCTTGCCGATAAGTCATAACTTGTTTTCCCTTATCAACTTTACCCTTACCTTTCCCTTTCTTGTTCGCTAGCGTCTTATTAGGCTTAGAAATTCTACCCTTCCGATGGTCAAAACCGCAGTGTAGAAGCCTTCTTGGGCAAACCTTTTTCAGTAATCAATGAGCATTGCATGTACCTCACTGATCGCCTTCCCGTGCAATGCATATTATAATTGCGCACGAAACCATCAAACTCCTTATTAAGGGATCCGTTGATAAGGCCAATTTGTATGTCATTAGGGTAGACATAGTTCAAACGCCCCAACTGGTCCATATAACTCATCATTTCCGTGGGCGCTACTGTGTTTCCGTCTCCTTGCTTGCAACTATGAAGAGCATCTATCAAATCATGACAGTCTACAAACGCTTTTCAAACAACCTTTGCAATTCTTCAAGCATGAGATTAGGGAAGTAATTCTCAAACCTGCTTTGCAAGCTTGAGTTCATACTCCGAGCATAATGCAAAGCGACCTCATTATACTTGTCATACTCGATTGCCATGCCTCGTGCTTCAGCAGAGCATCACCGCAGTTCGAGGACAAGGCGTAGTCAAATAATTGAGTCTTTTGGCAACCCTCAAGACAATTCTTAGTTGCCAATACCAATCATTGAAATTAGCTACCCAATTTCTCTCGATCAAACATAGATTTGAACGACAAGGCTAGTGTGATTCACTTGAGCCATTTCTACGAAATAAAAGTTCAAAAGTTAGTACTTTCGATAAGTAAACATTCAAGAAAATAAAATACCCTTTGGTCAATATTCATATTAACCATAGAATTTTCCTTGAATTTTGGATCCTCATTATCATAGTTTCACCACATCAGTTGATCTGCTAGTGGTGAAAGTATAGAATAGGTAATCGTTGAAAACGATAATTGACAAACAAGTTTTCAATTCCAAAAGTTATGGGATTTACAATTTTGCCAAAACAATTAATGCAAAACGTAAGCATGTTTCATCCCATCTCATGCCTTAAGCCTTAGGTCTCACTAACAACTTAATTAAGTTATCTAATTTAGAAACCGCAAATCATAAAGTGATGTCTCACACAACAAAATAATTCACCTCGTTATTATAATCTAGATCAAGGTCTCACATAACTAAATTACAACTTCAAGTGTTTCATATCATTAGATGGCATAAACTTAAATTTAAAGGGTACAATTTTTGACGCGTAATCAAAACTTATGTATAAAGAAGCATGCATACAACTTTATAACATAATATTTTTCGAAAAAACTTACATTAGATTTTTAATTGCTAAGATTGAATTCTACAAAGTTTTAATCGATGCGTTGAGAAACTTACAACTTTGCACTAAGATGCTTCATACATTGAATGGTTATACTAGGTAGCTCCAATCGAACTCACAGAGGGCGAGAGGACCGGTAAGCGCATAGCATAACCTTAGACATCCTTTCAGTGAGACTGTGCTCACTTCTTAAATACCCCTTTATAGTTTGTTCTAGTGGGTGAGCCGTTCTAACCATTTAGTACAATCGCATCAATCGATTAAAAGTTCAAGAATAATTCTTAGATAACAAATCAGTTTCACCATTATTTAGTCTATTTAATTTTCTATTCCAAAAAACCCTTTTGCTTACTAACATGTCCAACAATTTATATAAACAAAAAGCACTTTAATAAAAAATTAAACACACTCAAATAATATAAACATATAACTAAACAATTTAACATATGTAAAAACAATTAGCCACATGCATAATTATTTCAATAAACTCTAATAACAATTCTAGGCGTAAATAATGCATACATTAACTAGGACTTTCATCTCACAAGGTAGATGAGCCACATACATCGACAAGTCGATTGCGTAGTCGGGTTAATAGTATACCAATTAGCACATAACTTAATTTTATTAGTTATAATTGAGGTCTTACCCAATTTGATAATTATTAAATAAATAAAACATGTGTGTATCACTTAACAATTAATCAATCATACAATAAACAATACTCCATGGCAAAACATGCATGTTCCACCATGGATTCCGCATAACAATTATCACCCAAGAAACGCATATTACATGGCACATAACAATTATTCATTAATTAACCACATAAAATAAGCATGCAATCCTAGGGTTTCTACAAGTTTTACAAAATTAAAACCTAATTATATAAATATTAGGGTAATCGACCCATATATAAAAATTAGGGTTTCGAATTCAAAACCCTAGAAACCATCAAAAGCATGCATATAATCATAAAGATTCAATTTTTATGTGTTTCGGTAATTAATTACATCATATTAACGGCTCGTGATGCCACTGTTGGAATTTTATACTCATAACAATTATATATATAAAACAAATAACATCATCAAAGCATGCAGCGGAAGACAATAGGAATAATATATGTAATAAATTAACAAACAAGAAAGTGCGTACCTTTTAGCAATTCAAGTAATCAAACGATGATGTGATCAAGTAACAAAACCCAAAACCCTAAACTAGGGTTTCACAAAATCGTCCCACCCAAAAAATCGACCACCAAGGAATACAAGCTCAAGTGTGCTTGCTCTTCGTTCTTGTACACACGTACTAATAGCGATTAGATGTGGAAAAGCTAGTTCCTTGAATCACAAATAAACCAAACACTAGTTTCTTTCACTTGGAAAAATCGATCCCTTTGTGGAGGGGGTTAACGATCGGCCAAGAGAAAGAGGGAGGAGAAGAGAAATTAGGTTATCAAAGTGATCCAAGGTTAGTTAATAATGAATACATTGATTTGTATTTATAGTTAACATATCTTGGAGTACAAGTTTGAGTAGGTTTGGGTTTGGGAACACCCTAACCGATCGGCCAAAGACCCACAAGGGGTTCTAGAACTTTCCCGACCACAAATTTCATTCTTAGTCCTTGTAGTTAATATTTAACGACCGTTAACCAAACCTCGTTAATCATTTAACTATCGTTATGTTTTATTTAGTGATTAATAATTAATAATAATAACGTTTTATTTATATTAATTATGTACATCAATTCTCATACGTAATGTGTGCAATCCCGAAGTCTCGAGTTCGAATCCGGACATACTATTATTTAAATATCCATTAAAACCTTTCAGTAACTCACATTAATGTGTGATTTTGAAAATTCAGTAATGTTGTATAATAGTCAGTCAAGCATAAACCTACGCAGTTTTACTACTACGGTCATTTTTACTAGTACTCGACTAACGTAGTGCGCATTGGAATTCCTTTGTAAACGCTTCGTTTTAGATAATAATGATTGGTATAGTAGTTAGATATCTTTGTTTTTACTTAAACGATTATTCACCAGCCTTTGTTTGTGGAGTATTAAAAGTCTGAGTGGAGAGAATTTTTAGCATTTCATCATCATTTTTTCGTTTTATAATGCGACTCTTGGGGTATGAACTTGATAAGCTTGGTAGTACATTTACGCAAACTTGTATTATTACTCGTGTTTGTACAACCTCAGAAAAAGTCTATTGAAAAAAATTTGAAAGTTTTCTCTTGTTGCAAGAGTAAAGCCAATGTCATTGTCATCAAAATTGTAAAACCTGAAAATCTAAAACCTGATTAAAGACTAAAATACCTTTGGAATCGAAATTTATAAAATACGTAAAATACATTTATTCATATAACGAAATTTAAAAGTTAACTTGTGAATAATTAAAAACCTAACTAGAATATATTATGTGATTGATTTTGGTATTAATTTAAGATTTAACGCTTCGTAAATGTTTTGGGTCGTGTTTGTTTTGTTTCGTGTGGACTCAAGCCGGTAGGAAGCCCATAGGCGGCGTTTGGGTTGTGATTGGTTGGGCCAAACCAAACCCAAGTTACCCTAAGCCTAAATCAAATACAACTACTATATATACAATACATAATCTCAAAAGTGAAACCCTAGTTTAGTTTTGCCTCTTTTCTTTTCTCTCTTTGCTCGTCAATACTAAACACCCATAGGTGTCGAGATTTTTGCTCAACCAAGTCAAGGTATAACACATTCTCGTCTTCGTTTGATGTAACTTACGTTGATATATTGTAATCATTTTCGTTTGGTCGATTTGTGTTTCTTTTCTTTGTGTCGAGCGAATAGGAACCAAAACAAGGAAACCCTAATGATTTAACCTTACAAGTATTAAGAGTTACGATGTAATATGTAATATTGAATCGGGTTATGTTTGTGTCGAGTTAATAAGGACCGAACCTATGTATTTAGAACCGAACCATGTACCTAATTTGAATAAGGTATAAAACATGATAACTTGAATGAGTTAAGTATGTAAATGAGCTAGGACTTGCGTAAAACCTAATTTGAACCGAACCATGTATAAGGTTTGAAAGTGTATTAAGTAAGTAAAGGTCATGTTAATGTAAAAACCTAGTTTTGATATGTTAATCGAATATGGTATGCCAAACCCTAATGGTGTAAACGTGTAATTAATCCGAGTAATAAGTAACATGTATGTCACATAAAATCATAAACGTGTATGGTGAAACATAAAAGGAAAGATTATTTTTATGACGTGTTAGGTTAAGTAACGAGTCATTAAAAGACATAACATGTAAGTAAATGCATATTAATGAGATATTAAAGAATGAGAAAACCCTAGAACATAAATGAGAGTCGATTAGAGTTTTGAAGCTAAGTATATTAATTCGTTATTTTATGTGTGAGTTATGACGTTGAAACTATTTTCACATTTAACCCTAAACTTTAATTAATGACATAATGAACCCTAACCTACGATAATAATTATAAAACATTTAAGTCTCATTTGATTATAAAACCCTAAAGTATTAAGATCATTAAATATACTACGTATGAAAGACAAATCTTAAAAGATCATTTCGATGATTATGGAATCATAAATAACATGTACGATCCGTAATGTATATAGGTTCTGTGAAGAAGGAGTAATTCTTTGTTTTTCCCTGTTTCTTCTTTTCGATCAATTGCTTTGGAATAAGGTACGATATATTCGACCTTTTTAGTAAAGGTTTCTTATAATGTTTTCTTTTCGTTCGCTTTCATATTAGGATTTCCTAAGCCTTTGCTATGAACCCTAATGTGTCTAATTGATGTGCTTATCGAACTTTGATTTTGAATCATAAAACATTTGATTTTGAACTATATGATATGAAGACTTTGATTTTGAAAACATGACTAAACATTTGATAAAATATGATCTATGTCAGCTATGACATTCTATTTGACCTAAGATAGTTTGACACCCGAGCCAATTATTAACTAGTCATGGGGTTTCCATGTCCGTGTCAAGTAAATGCACTTCGACATGACTCTAGGCAGAGAGTGAAGTTCTCGCCACGCCCCTTATCTCAAGTATTTGTTATGAGCTCAAGTTATATTATATTATCAATGTATGTTTGTGGGGCGGATGGGTGCATCCTAGATCTGTTATATGTTATATATTATATGTTATATGCTATATGTTATTTGATGATTGATGTTGCGTGCATGCACGCCCTTCATAACTCTGTAGGTCTCCCCTACAAATGTTGCCTTATGTGAATATGATTATGTTTATGATATGGCATATGTATTTGGGCTCGAGGTAGTTAGCTATAAAACTTATTCGATTATCCCGATTTATCTTTTGAAATGATTATGATTTTGCTATTTTTCTTTCACTTAATTCGATTCGCTCTCGTTTAAGATTCGCTTTTGCTTGTATATCAATTTCACTGGGCTTTTGAAGCTCACCAAGCACTTTTCTTTTCCGCATGTGTATCTAAGCATTGAGCTGGGTATTGCTTTGGGATGAGGTGTGTGGACTTACCTTAGAGATTTTTAGTTTTGATCTTATGATGCCATTTAGACTTTTCATTTTAGACATTTCATTTGGAGCTTATTTTCCTTGGGACCTATGTATTGAAGTCATTTTGACTTGGATTATTTCAATATTTATGTTGAGATTTCTTTTGGATAATTATGTTTGCTTTGATATGACACCATTACTTGTGAGTCCTTTACCCTTGCTCTGCCTGGGCGCTACAATTTATGGCATCAGAGCCTGTGTTTACGAATTTGTAGTCAGACTCTGTGACATATGGAGCCTAGGTTTTGAGACCTTAGAGCTTAGGATTTGACCTGTGAGGATTTGGGTTGACTTTAGGATTCCTCAGAACTTCCATTTCAGATCTCACCATTGTTCATTTTGCTAATTGTTTGAATATCGTTCAGATGGTTCAAACTCGCCGCATGTCCAGAAGCGGATGGAGACGATGATGCTACTAACATGGATACTGCGATTGCTAATGCTCTCAACTCTCTTTTCCCTGGTCTTACTACACATGAGATGATGGAACAGTGATCGCAACATTAGAATCGAATGGTGCTTCGGTAGTGGTGGAGGAAATCAACCCGTCGGTATTCACACTTGGCTCGAGCATTTCGGTAAGCTCAAGCCTCTTTCGCTTAGCATCGCTACTCCCACTGAGGCCGAGGACCGGATCACTCATATTGAGAAGTCGTTTGAAGTACTTGTGTGAGAGACGAAGTTTAAGACTCGCTTGGCTGCATTCAAATTGGAAGGTGATGCTTTAAATTGGTGGAAGGCACTCAAACAAGCAAGAGGAGGAGATGCTTTTGCGGTTACTTGTACCGACCGAGTTTCGACTATCTTCTATAACCGGCATTTCCCCGAGGCAAAGAAAGGTATGAGAGGATTATCGTGCAATCTACCAGCTTTGATTATGAGAATTCCAATGAGTACATGAGTAGGTTTATGAGACTGGTGAGTTTTGTGGGAGCCATTGTCGGAGATGGTAGCGCCAAGCTAAGCACTTCAAGTGGGGATCAAGAAGTGGGTGTTGGACCGACTGCTTAATATTGAGTATGAGAATGTTTTGGCCTGCAATGACGCAGCTCGTAACATTGAGATCTTTCATGAGGTTTCGGGTTCCAACAAGCGTAATCGCGATGGTGATCGGATTCAAGGTAGGACTCATGGCAATGACTATAAGCGGAAACTCGTAGGAGTTATGATTCGAGAAGTCAGTGGATAGGAGTTATGATCACGGGGTCAGGAAGGAATGTTGACACTAGGACGCCTGGAGACGAGGGTCAAGATAATAGAAATGCCGGTAAGAATGGAAGTGATCGCCGTAACCAAGGTAACAATAACCTGTTACAACAAGGATCACATTCGAGGATCAAATCGTGTCGTGCTCCGTGATCTTCTAGTCAACAGAGGACAACTGAGGTTTTGCCACCCCCACCTATTTGTACTACTTGTGGAAAGGCTCATCCGGCGTGTTTCAAGGCCACGGTGGTTGTTTTGCTTGTGGCTCCACCGCCACAAGATTAAAGATTGTCCTAAGAAGAACCCGACGATTCCTCGAAACTACATCAAGCCGACTACATCGGACGTGTCTATGCTACTACTGTAACCAGCGGAGCGCACTTTCGTGTACCATTACGCACTCTTTTCATTGATGATTATGCTTTGTCTTCGCTTTATTAGATAACGCACACACTCAATTATATCTATCACATTTGCTAAGAAACTTAATATGAAGCCCAAACCTTTAACAAATCACTTATCGATTTCTACGCCTATGAAGAACCACGTGATCATTGATCATAAATACGTTAAGTGTCCTTTTCGTTTTGATGATCGTGATTCTTTGCAAATCAGATCCTCTCGATATGGTCGACTTTGATATCATTCTAGGCATGGATTGGTTGGCTTATCATAGAGCTTCAATTGATTGCCATGCTAGAACGGTGATCTTTGGAGACGTAAAACATCCCGAATTCGTTTATCATGGTTCTCAACCTCTTAAATCTGTTAAACTCATTTTCGCTATGAAGGCACGGACCATGATTGCTCATGGGTGCCAAGGTTTTCTAGCATCTGTTAAGGACACATCTTTGGAGAGTCCTAACATTGAAAATCTTTCGATTGTTTGCGAATTTACCGATGTTTTTTCGATGAACTCCCCGTATTCCCCGCCTAGAGAAGTTGAGTTTAGCATTGAGTTAATTCCCGGTCTGAACCGATTTCAAGGCTCCGTGATCGCATGGCACCTGTGAGAACTGAAGGAGTTGAAGGAAGTACTGCAAGAGATGATAGAAAATGGATTTATTCCCCCGTTGTTTCTCCATGGGGTGCACCTGCTTTGTTTGTGAAGAAGAAGGATGGAAGCATGCGTCTATGTATCGACTACCGTGAACTTAATCGATTACCATTCAGAACCGCTATCCTTTGCCGCGTATTGATGACTTGTTTGATCAACTGGAAGGAGCTAAGTTCTTTTCGAAGATTGACTTGAGGTCCGGTTATCATCGCTACGTGTGAAGGAGCAAGATGTTCCTAAGACCGCTTCGCATCGTGATATGGTCATTACGACTTTCTCGTTATGCCTTTTGGTTTGACCAATGCGCCTGCTGTGTTTATGGACCTGATGAATCGTGTTTTCCATGAGTTTCTCAACAAGTTCGTTATTGTTTTCATCGACGACATTTTAGTTTACTCCAAGTCCGAAGAAGAGCATGAAGAACATCTCTGGATAGTTTTAGAGATTTTGAGAAGAAGAAGTTTACGCCAAATTTTCGGCGCGTAATTTTGGTTAAGACAAGTCGCTTCCTTGGTCATATTGTATCACCTGATGGTATCACCATGGATCCGTCTAAAGTTGAGGCTATCACCAAATGGCCAAGACCTACGACAATGACTCGAGGTCGAGTTTTCTTGGACTTTGGTTACTACAGACGCTTGTTGAAGGTTTCTCTCGCTTAGCTCTACCCCTAACCCAACTGATGAGGAAAGGTGAAAAGTTTGTATGGACGGATGAACGAGAGAAGAGGTTTGAAGAGTTGAAACGAGATTGGTGTCACTCCTATTTTGACTCTTCCAACCGGTTCTCGAGGATTTCAAATTTACAGTGATGCATCTAAGAAAGGATTAGGCCGTGTTTTGATGCAACATGGAAGGGTAATAGCTTATGCTTCGAGGCGCCTAAAACCTTATGAGAGAACTACCCAACTCATGACCTTGAGTTAGCTTGCAGTGGTGTTTTGCGTTGAAAATTTGGAGACATTACTTGTATGGAGAGCGCTGTGATATATTCATCGATCATAAGAGTCTCAAGTATATTTTCATTCAGAAGGAACTTAACATGAGACAAAGAAGATGGTTAGAACTTCTTAAGGAGTATGACACCAACATTCAAGTACCATCCGTAAGGCTAACGAGTTGCCGACGCGACTTAGCCGAAATCGCATTCTTGCGCAGTATCAAGATTGAGCCTAGGATTTTGCGTGACTTAGAGAGTTTGGATGTTGAGTTGTGTGTACGAGGTTTTGATGGATACCGGGCTAGTATGAAGGTGGAGTCGAACCTTATACTGCAATTAAGAAGCTCGAAAGATGACGCGTAGTCATGTGGGCCGTGGTGCAAAATGTTGAAGAAGGTAAACAGACGGAGTTTAAGGTTGATAATGATGGTATTGTATGGTATGGAGATAGGCTTTGTGTTCCCAATGATCGTGTACTTTCAGAAAGTTATGACCAAGCTCATAGTTCTCCTTTCACTATCCATCCCGGTTCTACCAAGATGTATAGGATTTGAAGCAGATTTTTTGGTGGAATGGCATGAAGCAAGATGTGGACGCTTGTGTCGGTGTATGATTTGTCACAGGTTAAGATCGAACATCAAAGGGCTAGTGGATTGTTACGTACCATTGGATATTCCAACATGGAAGTGGGATAAGATATCTATGGATTTTGTGACCGGACTACCTCTTACTCGGAAGAAGCATGATGCGATTTGGGTAGTTGTTGATCGACTAACCAAATCTGCTCATTTCTTGCCAATCAGAAAGGATTATGGTATTGGTAAATTGGCGGAGATTTTTCAGCAAGAGATCATTAGACTTCATGGTACTCCGGCATCTATTGTGTCCGACAGAGATCCGCTTTTACTTCTCATTCTCGAAGGGTTTGCAAAAGCTTGGGGTACTCGACTTAATTTTAGTACGGCATTTCATCCTCAAACGATGGTCGGTCGAGAGGACTATACTGCACCTTAGAGGATATGCTAAGGGCTTGTGCTTTAGAATGGATGGCGGCTTGGGATGAATATTTATGTTTAGTAGAGTTTGCATACAACAACAGTTGACATGCTAGCATTAAGGCGACCTTTGGCACGATTTGAACTTCTTTATGGAAGGAAATGTAGAGCACCTATTTGCTGGGATGAAGTAGGTGAGCGCTTGATTGAAGGTCCGGAAATGATCGAGATCACTAATGAGAAGGTAGCCGTTGCTAGAGAAAAGCTGAAGGAAGCTAGGTCTCGCCGAAAAGTTATGCCGACAAGCATCGCCGTGATTTAGAATTTCGGGTTGGAGATCGTATTTTTGAAAGTTTCGCCGCTAGAGGTGTGAAACGCTTTGGAATCATGGCAAGCTTCCTACCTCGATTTATCGGACCGCTTGAAATTCTAGAACGATAGGAGAAGTTTCAGACGATTAGCACTTCCGCTTATCGCGATGTTCATGACGCTTTTCATGTATCACTCCTAAGGGGATACAACTATCATCCGCTACACGCTGCTTCTTATCCGCTTGATCAAATTCAATCCGATATGTCTTTATCTCAAGAACCGTAAGCTATTATGGAAAGACAAGAAAGAGTTATGAGAAATAAAGTCATTCCATTCGTTAAGATTCTTTGGAAAATCATCCGGAACGTGAGGCTACTTGGGAAACCGAGGAGTCGATGCGAGTTAGTTATCCTCATTTCTTTGAATAGTTTGGTATGTTTTCGCTTTGCTTTCACTTTCATTCGTTTCATTTCAATTTTCGAGGACTAAAATTTTTCTTTAGGGAAGAATTGTAAAACCTCAAAATCTAAAACCCGATTAAAGACTAAAATACCCTTGGAATCGAAATTTATAAAATAATGAAAATACATTTATTCATATAACGAAATTTAAAAGTTAACTTGTGAATAATTAAAAACCTAACTAGAATATATTATGTGATTGATTTTGGTACGCTAAGATTTAACGCTTCAGTAAATGTTTTGGGTCGTGGTTTGTTTTGTTTTGTGTGGACTCAAGCCGAGAAGCCCATAGGCGCATGCTTGGGTTGTGATCGGTTGGGCCAAACCGAAACCCAAGTTACTCCTAAGCCTAAATCAAATACAACTACTATATATACAATACATAATCTCAAAAGTGAAACCCTAGTTTAGTTTTGCCTCTTTTCTTTTTTCTCTCTTTGCTCGTCAATACTAAACACCCATAGGTGTCGAGATTTTTGCTCAACCAAGTCAAGGTATAACACATTCTCGTGTTCGTTTGATGTAACTTACGCTGATATATTGTAACTGCTTCGCTTGGTCGATTTGTGTTTCTTTTCTTTGTGTCGAAATGAATAGGAACCAAAACAAGGAAACCCTAATGATTTAACCTTACAAGTATTAAAGAGTTACGTATGTAATATGTAATATTGAATCGGGTTATGTTTGTGTCGAGTTAATAAGGACCGAACCTATGTATTTAGAACCGAACCATGTACATAATTTGAATAAGGTATAAAACATGATAACTTGAATGAGTTAAGTATGTAAATGAGCTAGGACTTGCGTAAAACCTAATTTGAACCGAACCATGTATAAGGTTTGAAAGTGTATTAAGTAAGTAAAGGTCATGTTAATGTAAAAACCTAGTTTTGATATGTTAATCGAATATGGTATGCCAAACCCTAATGGTGTAAACGTGTAATTAATCCGAGTAATAAGTAACATGTATGTCACATAAAATCATAAACGTGTATGGTGAAACATAAAAAGGAAAGATTATTTTTATGACGTGTTAGGTTAAGTAACGAGTCATTAAAAGACATAACATGTAAGTAAATGCATATTAATGAGATATTAAAGAATGAGAAAACCCTAGAACATAAATGAGAGTCGATTAGAGTTTTGAAGCTAAGTATATTAATTTGTTATTTTATGTGTGAGTTATGACGTTGAAACTATTTTCACATTTAACCCTAAACTTTAATTAATGACATAATGAACCCTAACCTACGATAATAATTATAAAACATTTAAGTCTCATTTGATTATAAAACCCTAAAGTATTAAGATCATTAAATATACTACGTATGAAAGACAAATCTTAAAAGATCATTTCGATGATTATGGAATCATAAATAACATGTACGACCGTTAATGTATATAGGTTCTGTGAAGAAGGAGTAATTTTGTTTTCCTGCTTCTTCTTTTCGATCAATTGCTTTGGAATAAGGTACATATATTCTCGACCTTTTAGTAAAGGTTTCTTATAATGTTTTCTTTTCGTTTGCTTTCATATTAGGATTTCCTAAGCCTTTGCTTTGAACCCTAATGTGTCTATTTGAGCTGTTGCTTTATCCTCAACTTTGATTTTGAATCATAAAACATTTGATTTTGAACTATATGATATGAAGACTTTGATTTTGAAAACATGACTAAACATTTGATAAAACATGATCTATGTCAGTTATGACATTCTATTTGACCTAAGATAGTTTGACACCCGAGCCAATTATTAACTAGTCATGGGAGTTCCATGTCCGTGTAAATGCACTTCCATGACTCTAGGGAAGTAGAGGAAGTTCTCGCCACGCCCCTTATCTCATATTTGTTATGAGCTCAAGTTATACTATATTATCAATGTATGTTTGTCGGGCGTATGGGTGCATCCTAGATCTGTTATATGTTATATATTATATGTTATATGCTATATGTTATCCGATGATTGATCATGCGTGCATGCAAGTCCTTCATAACTCGTAGGTCTCCCTACAAATGTTGCCTTATGTGAATATGATTATGTTTATGATATGGCATATGTATTTGGGCTCGAGGTAGTTAGCTATAAAACTTATTCGATTATCCTGATTTATCTTTGAAATGATTATGATTTTGCTATTTTTCTTTCACTTAATTCGTATTCGTTCTCGTTTCGTATTCGTTTTGCTTGTATATCTGTTCAATGGGCTTTTGAAGCTCAAAGCACTTTTCTTTTTTCGCGGTGTATCTATGCATTGAGGGTATTGCTTTGGGATGAGTGCTGTGTGGACTTACCTTAGAGATTTTTAGTTTTGATCTTATGATGCCATTTAGACTTTTCATTTTAGACATTTCATTTGGAGCTTATTTTCCGCTGGGACCTATGTATTGAAGTCATTTTGACTTGGATTATTTCAATATTTATGTTGAGATTTCTTTTGGATAATTATGTTTGCTTTGATATGACACCATTACTTGTGAGTCCTTTACCCTTGTCGGGTCGGGGCGTTACAAAAATGATGGCTGGTTAGAGGTCTATTGGTTTAAATTTGGGGATACTCCATGTGTAGGCGTTATTGTTGGCATTTGAAATTATAAAACCCAAGTTTAGTTATATAAAACATATTGTTAAACAACTCCGATTGAACAATTTGGATCTGCTTACGTTTGCAGCTCTCCAGTAATGTCTTGATTTTATTGGTGATTCTGGTTTCCGGTTTTTTAGTTTCGGATTTGAATGCTTATATTGACGAATTGTGGGTTATCTCATGTTAAGAATAATCTATATAGTTAAAACAAAAAACAAAAAATGTTCTCATATGAATTTCATAATTAGAGTGCTTGTCCCGTATTTTGTAATATTAAGATAAAATATTAGTAAAACTATATCTATATTTAAAATTAAAAAAATCAAGACTTTATATCAAGTTTCTATTACTCCAGTAAGATGAGTTCCGTTAGAACCACACCAAGCAAGATAAATAGAAGCATGACACTAACCCTAAAACAACTTGTAGGTAGACAGTTGGATATATAAAGAATATTCATTTTCTTTTTTTTTGTCTATGTGGGATGGAAGTTAGCATGGCTTTCATGACAAAAATAATGAAGTACCTACCTTTTATCTCTCGAGTCATGGTTGTGTTATATTCTAATATAAGTACCATTCATATGCACATTAAAGATACTTTATCTTCGGGATATACTTTGATTATTGATGCTAAGCTCCATTATGATCACTAAGCAACGATGTAACTAGATACAAATCCTCCATGGAGTACTCTCTCACCCACACCAAAGTTCTTTCTTCCAAACAATATCAAATCAAGTAATACACAAATGTGAAATGACTACAGAAGTTAAGTATCATTTTGAGCACCAATGACGAGATAAAAATAGCGACAAACTTCTAAGAGCTAAAATGCAAGTCTCACTTTCTTTTTACCGCTTATAAGTTTGTCCAACAATGAATTAGATTAGGCTAGTACATGACTACCAACGACCAGATCAACTATAATCTTCCCATTTTAAGGACGACCCTATATAGATTACATGAAAAAACTCCTCGTTCTTATTGGTTAGTTTCCGAAAACACAAATGACAACAAAACAAATGATGTCAGTATATGTTGTTGGAAGCTCGTCTATGTTGTTTAGAGACGGGAAGTCTTTTGAATCTATGTTATGATCCAATGTTGAACCTCTCTTTTGTTAAGTAACGACTGTCTTTGTATAAAATCATGATTACTGTATGTAAAGGCTCAGTAAACAATGGTTTATAAAACGGGTCATATAGTAAACCCGTAGTAATGTTTTGTGTTTTGGGACTAGTATGTTAACTGCAAGTTTATGTATTTGTTCTAATAGTTTTTTTTTGGAAATTTTCTAATGATAATAAATACTGCACGTAATAATTTTTAAAAATGGGGCATTTCACATTAAGTGTAATCTTGAAATACATTGTCTAAAACCGAAATTCGAGTAATTAGCCAAGCCGCTTGTCTAAACCATGATGGACAACAATGGTATTCTCCTATTCGTAATCTCAATTTGATGTGATGTGAAAAGTATGTGAACGCTATAGCAATTATTTGCTTCTTCACAGGTTAAAGTAATAATGGTTTTACCATCTATAAACATTAGTCTTGACACATGAACATAAATTACACTCGACCAAAAAGAAAAGTTTTGCAGAAATTTAACTTTACTGCAAATAACATGCTTCTACTCGAGTCATACGCGATCACTAAAAATGTGTTCACAGCCAAAGTTCACGTTGTAACATATTTTACATCGGCAACCACTTTTACATTTGTAAAGTTCATCTGAATTCATAGTTACGTTATTCTAGCACTCTCATATGGCTCTTTAGTAAGATTGGTTTGTTAATACTCTTAAAAAAATACACTTTTTTGCAACCAACAGCAACCTGTGGCCAACGATAACCAAGTTGCATCGCAACATCTTTTTTAATCAGTTGTATCATCAATTTCTTATTGAAATAGGGGTTGTCCAATCCAGCACATATGAATCAAAAAGTTGATATTCGATTTTTTTCTTTCCGCTGACATAAAACCAAACTGATGCAATCTCTGTGAAAGCTAAGATGGTATTCAACAGCAATGACAAGAAACAAGACATAAAAATCGTGTTCACGTTGTTTTGAGGGGGTGTTTGTTTAAGCTTATATGTGGTCTTATGATCTTATTTGATTTCGGCTTATACTTCATACATAAGCCTAAGTTTTTCGGCTTATTTCAAGACTTTTTGGCTTATATAAGTTTATCATATTACAATAAACTTATATAAGCCCACAAGTCTCAAAGTAAGTAAGAAAATTGTAGCTTATGAAATATAAACTGAAACGCAAATAAGCTCATAAGGCACATATAAGCTTAAACAAACACCCCCTGAGGTTAGTCAAATGTGCTTGGATTCCTGTGGCCGTAGTAGTTTTGCTAGGTGCTTGATTGAGGTTCGTGCGAATAAGGCTCTTCGGGAAAGCCTCACTGTGGATATACCCTTACTGGATGGATCGGGTTCTACTATTGAAAAGATCCGGGTTGAATATGAATGGAAACCGCCAACGATGTGATACGGTAAACGGTTTGGTCATACGCCGCTGATCGTCCTAAATCTGCATTCCACCGCCTACTCAGCCTCAAACAGAGTGTTACCGATGGTTTCCAAACCGTAGTAACAAGAATAAGGGTAGGAATGGTGGTACAAGTGTTCTCGTAAGGGAGGTTTTAACAAACCGTGTGGGGCCTAAGTTTCAGTATCAACCTAAAGCCCCTAATCCCAAGCAGGTGGATAATTCTAAGATGAAAGCCACTGAAGTGGCTTGTATGAGTGAGACGACGCATTGCTAACATCTAACCCGCTTTGATGCACTTAATGTGATCGATAATCGATGAATGTGGTACTCCTACTGATATAGTGGACTCTGGTTGTTCAATGGAAGCTAAGGAGGTTGGCGCCGTTAAGACCGGAATGTATCACAAGAACCGCTTGTGAGTGATTCAATGGAAGCTAACGAGGTTGGCCATACCCCTATTGTTGGGAAAATTGGGGAGCTTGAAAAGCTTCTTATGGATGGGAAAGCTACTCTTGTTGATGATGCCGGGAATCCTATTAAAAAGGTTGATTATCCCGTAAAAAGGATCTTCCATCTACTTCATCTATTAAGAGGGTTAACCCATTCTCTAAGGTGGGAGAGATTGTTGTCTCCCATGCGGTGATGATGAGGAGGTTGTAAACACCTTTGATGAGTCGAGTAACTTATTTGGTGGTGGTCATGATCGAGAAGATGACTTTGATGACTATGATAATTATGCGATCAGTTTAAGATCTTCCAGGTAATTTGGATGCCTATTACGACACATATGGTATCAAGCTCCTGTAGGGGGTGTATCTCCCCGAACAGGGTAAGATAATCAATTTCAGCAGTAATGTGCAACTCTTCAGCAGAAACAAACAATCGGGTAACAAATACCACTAGGTGGTTACCGGATATCACTTGTAATCGTGTAATCACTTTCCAAAGTAAACTATTCGACCCTAATGCCCGGGTATCACTAATATCTACTTGGGATAAGACCAAATGCAGTTGGAGAATTAGGCACAATTCTATAACCCTTGCGCTTATAAGTGTTTAGTGTTTTCCGTGTGTTCTTCATGCATAATCAGATATCCTATTTATAGGATAATACTCTTGGCTAATCCAATGGAATTATGAGTATTAATCGGCCCATTAATAGCCTCATAATTATCCCCATTATAGCCATTAGTGGTTACATGACTAATTAAACATGGTCATTAAGCGCTTGAAACCGCCACTTGAATAAGTCAAAACCGCTATAAGCAATACTTTCATAGTGCTATCATGGTTACACCGTCTGGAAACACCACTACTGTAAACACTACTTCAAGAACACCACTTCAGTGGAAACACCACTTAAGTGGAAACACCGATCCAAAGGAAGTACCGCTTCAGGGAAACACCGACAATCAATGGTAACCACAACGCATACTTTCACCAAGCACTACCAATACAAACCACTACAAGAGTCAGGGTGTTCATGGACCTTATGGGTGTACACTCCGCACCTCCTAACCCATTACAAGGTGTGAACTATTCCCACAAGTGCACTAAATTTACCAACAATCCTCCCCAAATTTAGTTCACTTCCTTTGCATGAAAATTAAACATCAAGCAAAACATGTGCATAAATGAAAATGTCCCGAGGATTGAATTTCCATCTTAGTAAATTACACGTTCAAATATTCGAGAATCTTGGTGTTCTAAGAATTGAACCCTTCAACCCATTTGAATACCTGAAGATAAAATACACACAAGTTTTCAAACACTTAAAAGCTCCCGACACTATACAAGCCATGTGTCCATATCCAAATTCATAAATGTTGTAAAAGCAAAAAGTCCAAAGCTTCCCTGCAAGCGGCAAAACTTCAACATTTACATAGGTGGTTCCTCTTTATTCATGCTCCCGCCAAGCACTTTTTCAAAGAAAATTAACCATTGAGAAGTAAAGACTTCATCCTCCTTTCAGTGTTCGAGCACAACCTTGGGATGTAATAAAAACATGTGCTCCAAATTCATGAATGTTCACTTCGACATTGAACTCAACTCCCAAGTTTCCTTAGGAGGGAGTTGGGTGTCCTAGCATTCAGTGACTAAGTTGGACTTAAACCCATCCCTTTAGCAGACTTTTTAACCAAGTCTCTAGCCGCACTCGTCAAGTGATCGCTAAGTTCTGTTGAGATCTCACAAACTCTATAGATACCACCCCATTCATGATAAGCTCACGAATCATGCTATGTCCGACACCTAAGTGTCTAGACTTACCATTGTACATCTCGCTATAAGCCTTAGCCAATGTAGCTGCACTATCACACCGGATAGAAATAGGTGCTATATGTTTAGGCCACAATGGAATCTCAAGGAGCAAGTTTTTCAACCATTCACTTCTTTACCAGAAATCTGCTAAAGCCACAAATTTAGATTCCATTGTTGAACTGGTGATGCAAGTTTGTTTCTTGGAAGCCCAAAAAATTGCACCTCCACCAAGTAGGAATACCCACCATCGGTAGACGTAATTGTCTTTGTTATGATCCAACTTGCATCGTGTATCCTTCCAACACCGATGGTAACCAAGATATGAGAGACTATAATCCATAGTTCTCTTCAAATACTTCAAGACTCTTTGAACTGCTTGCCGCTGATGAGCACTAGGATTACTAGTATACCTGCTCAATTTTCCCATCGCAAAACCAATATCGTCTTGTACAAGTCATGGCATACATCAGTACCAATTACCCTAGAATACTCAAGTTGAGATACATTTTGCCATGATTAGACATCGCCTTCTCACAAGTATCCATAGGTGTACTCACTCGAGTACAATCAAAGTAATTGAATTTCCTCAACACCTTCTCAATATAATGAGACCGAGAGATAGAAATTCTTTTACTTTCAAGTTTAATCCTTATACCAAGGATAACATCAGCCTCCCCCATGTCCTTCATGGAGAACCTTGATGACAAAAATTCCTTTGTCAAGTCAACCTGATTTTGGTCAGAGCCAAAGATCAACATGTCATCAACATATAGACAAATGATGACTCCTTTACCGATTCATTAAATTTATATACACACATTTGTCAGCTTGGTTAAGAACATAACCACTAGACAAAACCACTTAATCAAATTTTTGATGCCATTGCTTAGGTGCCTGCTTAAGTCCATAAAGAGACTTAATCACTTTACACACCTTGTTTTCATTGCCGCATGATGAAGCCCCTGAGGTTGGTTCATATAAACCTCCTCATCCAATTCACCATTCAAGAAAGCTGTTTTCACATCCATCCGATGAATAATCGATTGTGAATAGATCCCAAGCAATCAACAGTCTTATGGTACTGATACGAGCCACAGGGGCATAAGTATCAAAATAGTCTATTCCCGACTTTTGTTTAAAGCCCTGAATGACTAGTCTAACCTTGAACTTTTCAATAGTTCCATCTACCTTCATTTTCCTTTTGAAAATCCATTTGCAACCCAGAGGTTTGCAACCAGGTGGTAGATCAACCAACACCCAAGTGTTGTTGCTCATGATGGAATCCATCTCATCATTGATTGCTTCTTTCCGTAAAGGCAATGTCCTGGGGCTTCATTGCTTCTTCAAATGTCTTGGGATCATCCTCAACAATGAAGCAATAGGAGTATTGGTCTGAGACCTCATTCCTTGTTCCTTCAACTAAGTATAGTTGAAAATCAGATCCAAATGACTTTGGAGTCCTCGACCCTTTTGCTCTTCCCGAGCACAAGTTCAGGTTGTTGAACCACAACCTCATCAGGACCACCATGGTTTATCATCGTGGACCTCGATACACCAGTGTCATGAGTTCCATTAGGAATCCTCTCGACTTGGTCTTGGACCGATGAGAATATATTCTCATCAAAGTTCTGATCCCTTGATTCAATTATTGAGTTAATTGAAACATGTTCATTAGGTTCAATAACATAGAACCTAAAAGCCTTGGAATGCTCAAGATATCCAACAAAGATGCGTCAATGCCTCTTTCACCCAAAGTCTTTGCTTTGGATCGTGGAGTCTTACAACAACCTTACAACCCTGCACCTCGAGATAGTTCAGTTGGGTTTTCTTTTAGTTCAGAGTTCATAAGGGGTAACCTTGTTCCTTTTGTTGGGAACCCTATTTAATAAATAGCAAGCTGTTTACATAGCTTCACCCCGTAACCCTTGACTCACCTCCTAAAAAGGACAACATGGAATTAACCATCTCCTTCAACACCCTTTTTTCCTTTCGTAAATACCATTTTGCCGAGGAGTATAAGGGGCAAGTCGTTTCATGGATTATACCAACAGACTGAAAATACAAAGTATCCATGTACTCACCTCCCCTATCAGTCCTAATCTTTTGATCAAAGACCCAAGTTGTAATTCAACTTCACTTTTAAACACTTTGAATTTATCTAATGCTTCATCCTTTGTATGTAACAAATAAACATAACAAAACCTATAAGCATTATCAATAAACGTGACAAAGTACTTCTTATTTCCCAAAGAAGGAGTGGCATGCAAATCACACAGGTCACTGTGAATAAGCTCCAAGACCTTAGTCTCACGACTAACACCCTGAACGGGTTTCTTGGTTATCTTGGTCAACATGCAAGTTTTACACTTTCAAAGGTCCATGTCAAAAGCTGGGATCAACCCATCCTTAGACATATCTTGCATTCTTTTATAGTGTACATGGCCAAGTCTTGCATGCGATAGGCTAGAATCAGCGAAGTGGTGGTCACAAAAGTGAATTAACACCTTAGTAGAAATATTAAGCCCGAACATTTGATTACATAAATAACCAAAACCAATAAAAACACCATGCTTAGAAAGCACAAATTTATCAGACTCAATAACTTGTTTATATCCATGATTATTCAATACACTACTTGAAACCAAGTTCTTCCTTATATCAGGAACATGAATAACATTAAACAAGGTTACAATATTTCCATAACTAAAATTAAGATCTACACAACCACGACCATGCACCAAGGTCGTTGACTCATTTCCCATGTGAAGAATAGAACCATCATTCGCATTGACTCATAGGTCTTGAACCACTTCTATCTTTGCACACATGAACTGTTGCACTAGAGTCAACCCACCACGCAACATCATCACCCTGCACATAAAAAGATTCAGATACATATGTAACATAATAAATCTGAAAAAGACTTATTAAACATATTCCGACCTTTCACCTGAGTTGGTGAACCACCACTCCCCGAACCATTAGTGCCTGATCCATTGGCTTTACCACCAACTTTAACACCCTTTGGTCCCTTTAATGTGACCGCACTGCCACATTTCCAACAAGTAGGTGTTGCCTTCTTGTTAGGATCTGCCCTTGTGTTATCATGAAATTTGCGCTTGCCTTTGTTGTCATTGTACCTGGTGGAGTTGTTATGCTCTACCATATTGACAACAGATGGTCCAATAGCATTGCTACTCTTTGGCTTGTCATTATCCTGCATCTTGAGAGATACCTCAATGCGCAGATGACCAACTCAACCGAGTTAACTCCTCTTCTTATGTTTCAAGGTATGCTTGAAATCTTTCCAAGAAGGAGGGAGTTTGTCAATGACACAAGAGACTTTAATGGCCTCATCCATGTTCATATTGTGTTGTGTAAACCTTCCAAGTATTCCAAGAAGTTCATTGTATTGTTCCATGACTGGTCTTGAATCAGTCATTTTGTAATTTGTGAAATTACTAACAAGAAACTTCTTACTTGATGCATCCTCAGCCATATATTTGGCATCCAAGGAATCCCACAGTCCTTTGGAAGATTCAAAGTTCTGATAAATATCAAACAGAGAATCAGACATACCATTGAGAATAAGACCTCTACATATGTAGTCATCATTCTCCCATTTGCTCCTCCTCCTAATCTGCTCAACCGTAGCATCATCCCCATCATCGGGAATTGGAGTAGTCAGCACATAAACCACACTCATGCTTGACAGCAAGAAGTGCATCTTCTTCCGCCACCTCCTAAAGTCCACCCCTTCAAACTTGTCCAGCTTAGCAAAGTTTGAAGCCATGTGTTTCATTGCAGCAGTTGCCATTGATTATCACAAAATAGTTTACTTTGATTGTAGGGGGTGTATCTCCCAGAACAGGGTAAGATAATCAATTTCAGCAGTAATGTGCAACTCTTCAGCAGAAACAAACAATCGGTCAAATAGAACAAATACCACTAGGTGGTTACCTGATATCACTTGGAATCGTGTGATCACTTTCCAAAGTAAACTATTCGACCCTAATGCCTGGGTATCACTAATATCTACTTGGGATAAGACCAAATGCAGTTAGAGAATTAGGCACAATTCTATAACCCTTTTGCTAATAAGTGTTTAGTGTTTTCTGTGTTCTTCATGCATAATCCGATATCCTATTTATAGGATAATACTCTTGGCTAATTCAATGGAATTATGAGTATTAATCGCCCATTAATAGCCTCATAATTATCCCCATTATAGCCGTTAGTGGTTTACATGACCAATTAAACGGTCATTGCGCTTGAAACCGCCACTTGAATAGGTCAAAACCGCTACAAGCGACTTTCATCAAGATTTCATAGTGCTATCAGGTTACACCGCCAATGAAAACACCACCGCTTCAGTGTAAACACTACTTCAGCGAAACACCACCAGTGGAAACACCACTTCGTGGAAACACCGATCCAGTTGAAGTACCGCTTGGAAACACCGATAATCAATGGTAACCACAACAAGATTTCACCAAGCACTACCAATACAAACCACTACAAGAGTCAGGGTGTTCATGGACCTTATGGGTGTACACTCCGTACCTCCTAACCCATTACAAGGTGTGAACTATTCCCACAAGTGCACTAAATTTACCAACAGCTCCAAGGCCGTGGTAGGAAGTAAATGTTATCTTCATAGGAGTTTGATGTTATATTTTGAGTAGTGGTTTATTTTCGTTTTTAGAAAATAGGAAGTATCTTGTTATGTAAGCTTTTCGCCTACGTAACGGGCTGAGATATGGGATTCACCCATATCCTTTGTACTTAAACGTTTTTTTGGAGTAATATATTTTCCGGGTCATTGACCTTTTACCCAAAAAAAAAAATACCCCTGAGGTGTAGGATAGGATAGTTGGAGCATGTATCATGTAACACAGATAAAGGGTATATGAGATCACTACCCAAGTCGATTGGTTAAACAAGTAGCCGGAGGTGTTTGAATAACACAAACTATTAAAAAAAAAAATATTAGTGTATAATATATTTGTAGTTAAAATTAAAAAATTTAAGAGTTAATATCAATTTTTCACATAGGACGCGGAGAGTTTCGTTCGCACGAAACCACAATGCAACCAATTTGAAAGCATGACATTGACCCTAAAATGACAAAAGAGTAAATTGTTGGATATATAAATGATAACCATTTTTCTTCTTTTATCAATGTGGGATGGGACATGAGAGTTAGTTTTGCTTTCATGACAAAAACGGTGAAGTACCTACCTTTTTTTCGAGTCATGCTTGTGTTTAATTTTAGTAAGTACCATACATATGCACACTAAAGATCGTTTTTGGTATTACTTTGATAGTTTGATGCTAAGCTCCATGATAATCACTATGCGGCGATGTAACTAGATACAAATCCTCTTTGGAATACTCTATAACCCACACCAAAGTCCATTCTTCCAACCAATATCAAATCAATACTCCATAATACACAACTGTGAAATCACTACAAAACTTGAGATCATATTGAACATCATCGACGAGATATAAAAAGCGACAAACCACTAAACCCGATGTACTTATAAACCACTAAACCCGATGTACCGAGAATCAGGTAATTTATGGTATAAATTAGCAAACCTAGCTGGAACGTTACCATTTGCCAAGTTAGATAGTTGTTATTCGCTCTCAAGGTCCGATCGAAACCATTGCTAATTAATGATGATGATATATTCATATAATCACTTAAATCCTGTGTCTACTTGTCCACTAAGTGTACCCAAGAGAACAAAGATCAATTTAATATTAGGATGGAGGCTTAGTAAAACAAAATCGATTTTAAGATACTCAAAACCAACCCATTCGGAAAATTCTAATAACATAACTAGAATGCGACTCACATTAATGTGTGATTTTGAAATTCACTAATGTTGTATAATAGTCACTCAAGCATAAACCAACAGTTTTACTACTGGTCATTTTTTAGTAGTACTTTGACTAACGCGAAAGCGAATGAAATTCCCTTTTTAGTACGTTCTCTTGGGGTTATGAACTTGATAAGGTTAGTAGTACATTTGCGCAAACTTGTATTCTTACTCGTGTTGGTACAACCTGAGAACAAGTCTATTGAAAAATCTTGAAAGTTTTCTTTTGTTGCATGAGTAAAGCCAATGGTTTAAAGATATTTTGTAGTTAGAATTAAAAAAAGAAAAAAAATAGGACTTCATATCATATTTTGCAATAGGTGGCCTATCGTGTTCCATTAGGACCACACCACGCAACCTATAGGAAAACATAACACTAACCCTAAAACAATAGAATCATAGACCGTTGGATATATAAATTATAACCATTTCCCTTCTTTAGTTTATGTGGGATGGAAGTTAGCTTGGCTTTCATGACAAAAATAAGAGTAAATTACATTGTTCGTCCATGTGGTTTGACCGAAATTACATCGCAAGTCCCTTGACTTTTATTTTTGCATAATTAATCCTTATAATGAAGTTTCGTAACACTATACATCCCTATCCCTTACATACGAGGGACTTGTGATGTGATTTCGGCCAAATCACAGGGACGAATGGTGTTACGCAACTTCATCATAAGGATTAATCATGCAAAAATGAAAGTCGAAAGACTTTCGATGTGATTTCGACCAAACTACAAGGACGAATCGTGATTTACTCCAAAAATAATGAAGTGCCTACCTAATCTCCCGAATCATGTTTGTTTTTTATTCTAATAAGTACCATCCATATGCACACTAAAGATCGTTCTTGGAATTACTTTGATGTTAAGCTCCATGTAATCAGTGAGCTATAATTAGATACAAATCCTCCAAGGTGTACTCTTATCACTTACACCAAAGTTCATTCTTCCAACCAATATCAAATCAAGTAATACAGACCCAAGGCATTTGGTTTAGTGGTATGTGAGTTGCTCACCAACCTAAAAGTCAGGCGTTCAAGACATTTAGTTTAGGAGACATGAGCCTAGATAAACTCCCTTGAATCCTAACTAAAACGAGGTCATTTATTGAAAGACTGTAAAGTGTACTCTTGATGACTATGATTTCTTCTTATAGCTCCGTTGCATTAAATTAGCCAGCAGTCCAGACCGTTGCTCATGTTCACAATAAAAATTTCTTCTGTACACTAAATTGGATTAATTAATTCTAAGCTATAGCACGCTTAATACAGATGCATGCTTGGTCGCCATGAACTCCACTTTCTCTATAGCGTCCTATTATGGATGCTCTAAGTCTACAAGACAAATTGCATAGCTAGAAAGAATTTAGTTTCTAGCACTATCAATCACAAATGATTACTAAAGTTAACCCAATCAAGAGGCAGGCTGGCGATAATAAGCGAACAGAAGCAGCAGTGCAATCAAGAATAAAGAGAAATTTTTAAACCCCATGGTTTGAAGCTTTCTTCATTTCCAGTGCTCTCTTATAAGGTGGGTCAATTGGAGGCTGTACAGGGTCCAATATCATGTAGGAACAATCAGGAGCTTTAGGAAGTGGGTATGAACGGTCAGAGTCATAACCACTAAGGTCCCCACACGCCAAAAATGGTATATAAACCTTGTTCGGGCCTTCTAACCATCCACTACTACAATCTGCCATTAAACATAAATAGATACGGTTTTAGCGAGAATTTTACAAAGGATTAACCTAGCATGAAGTATGAAGATGGTAAGAAAAGATACCCAAGTCATCTGCACCGGATGGAGTTCCAACTTTCTCAAGGAGGCGATGCAAATCTTTCTCGTTGAATCCTTCAGGAGGTGAATAATTCTCACAAACAGCAAATGCCTCTGTTTACCAAAAAATATTGGAGCATTCAAAGCCATTGATAATTACATTTCCTTAGTTTCATTTCGCATACCAATTATTTTTAAAAAGAACACGATAAAGACTATGAAAAACTAATCATGGCAATTATACACAATGAACATGAAATCAACAACTGAAGATGCAAGCATAAATATACACAACAAGACCAGAACGTGAAGTAACTGGCAATGACATAATACGACGCATGTCATGCTTCCCAGATATATATCTCCTAGCCTGTAAGATCTTCTACTTAAACTACTCTATGAACTAAATCCGAAGGATGCAAGCATGCTGATATCGGTATTTTAAATTGTTTGGTTTCCAAGAGAGAAATTCACTTACTAACGAGTGCAAACATCCTTCAACTCATAGTAGTATAATTTAATATCTTAGTGCAAGTCGATCTGTATAGAATCTAGGCATATCCATATACATACAAGCATGTAACAAACCCATACATACAATTTCTTTGTTACGTAGTATAAGCTTATAAAAGCTCACAAGTTTGGTGGCGTAGTGAGCTATTAGTATACTTTGTGCAGCCAAACTTTCCATTGAAGCTACAATATTACAACTAATAAAGACTTCGAACATTAAGCTTTTGGGGAGTCTGATGTTAGCAACTATATATGAAAGCATGACGTACAGTAATCCTAAAACAACAAAAAAGTCAACAGTTGGATATATAAATGAAAAAAAAAAAAAAAATCTTCTTTTGTCTATGTGGGATGGTATTAGCAACTTTCATGACAAAAACAATGAAGTACCTACGTTCTCTCGACTCATGCTTGTGTTTAATTTAGTAAGTACCATCCAGGAAAAAACCTACTTTGACTGTTGATACTAAGTTTCATGATAATTATTAAACAACAATGTAATTAGATATATAAAGATCGTCCATGGAGCTCTCTATCACACACACCTAAATTCATTCTTTCCAAACAATATTCAATGGAGTAATATAGAACTGTAAAATCACTACAAAAGATGAGATCATATTGAAAAGCAATGACATGAATACAAACAAGTTAGAAACTTCTAATAGCTTAAACAAACATCAGAACATAATTTTTGTTAAGAAAAAGGTACATGTCAAACAAATAATTGAATGGAGATATGAGGGACAATCCCTTGTCTTTTGCAACTCTGACAACTGAAATGACTTATAGAACAATGCAGTTCCTATACATATTATCCTATAAGAGACACATTCGACTGCTTGGAAAGTAAGATTTGGTTTGTCTACTCAAAATATTTAGGCATTTAGGACCTAGCGAGTATTTGGTCAACAAGCCCCTCTTAAAAAAGTAATCTACTCATTCGCACGGAGTCTCTACATAATCTTACTTTGTGATGTGCAGACTTCGAACCGACATTGCTATGTGATAATACTATAAGTACTGCTCCTCCTTTGGCGTTATTCATGGGGAGCTTACTCTCTTTGCATATATGCACCTCAACAGTATAAGTTGCGCAACCATTAGCAATTAAATTGGTTCATACCTCAAGTATTTGTACAATAGAATAGATTACTAGAAGTTAAGATACTCAAATCCTACCTCTGTCAAATTCTAATGACACAACTAGAATGTTATAACTCACATTGTACTACAATCTTGAAACTAGGCTATATTGTATGCTATGTAATACACACATAACTTATACCTTCGTGTGTCAATGAATCTTTCAGGAATAAACTTTTCCTCTTATTCAGAAAGATAAAGATCACAAATTAGTTTTTTTTAAAAAAAAAGCACTAATCATCGCACCCTTTGGGTTGTTGATAAAAATAAGAGTTAATTACATAATTGGTCCTTGTGGTTTGTCGGATCTTGCGTAAAATGTCCCTGTGTTTTTTTTGACGGGTCATGTCCTCGTGGTTTTCTCTTTTTACGGATCCTATCCAAATACCTAACATCTGTTAAAAAGGACTAACGTGGTAATTTGTGATTCACTTGAAGGGGAAATTTATAAAATAACGTTTTCCCTCCCATTCCATATCTGCCACGTGATTTTCCCCCTCTTTTCCCTATTAATAAGATTTAGGTCATGGTTTTTTTAGATCAAAACACACACAAACATCCAACAAACAAAAGAAAGAAAATAATGATGCGTTGTAGAAACTGTGATGCCATCTCCCATATTCAAGACATCATGGACTGGCATAAACCCAGGGAGGAGATTTTATTGTTGTTCGGTAAGTTATTTGTTTATTTAATTAATTGTTTAATTTGTAAGTTTTTTGCTAATTTGGCTAACTTGTAAAGGAGTTGTGGCTTTATCGATTGGTATGACCCAGAAATGTGTCCAAGATCCGTTCAAATTATACCCGGCTTACTGCGATCTATGAATGAATTACGAGAAAGATCAAACGAGCTTCAAGCAAGAGTGAATGAACAAGCAAGTAAAGTTCAAAGGTTGAAGTGGATTTTAGGTGTTAGTTGGTTTTTTTTTTTGTTGCTTATCTGATGAATTAAAGTGTAATGTAAAATGGGTAGGTTTGGGTGGTTTAGAAACTGGTATGGTTTATGTTTTGGTCCCATTGTAAGTTGTTTTGGTCAATGAATCTGATATGGTATGTAATGTTATATTATGGGTTAATGGTTAAAAGTGTTTGTGTTTGTGTTGGTGCAATGGTTAAAAGTGTTATGAAAACTGTATTTGCAATGTAAGTCAAAGAAATTAAAAGTCAACATATTGAATAGCAAAGACTCTAATGAAAGTGTGAAATTGAAATACACAAGTCTAACACAAAAGGCATAACCCAAATGAATGTCAAACAAAGACACAACCTGTAACAAGCCATACATGTGAAAGAAATACACAATTCTAAGACAAAATGAATGTCAAAATGAATGTCACATAAAGACACAACCTGTAACACTTTGATGTCAAAATAAAGTTACCATAACCTGGAAACTTGAGTGGTTACCATAAGGTGGAATAGTTTGATTACAAAATACACGTCATTACCCTTGCCTAAGACATAACCCATACATCATTTTGACCATACTTAAGACATAACCCATACAAATACAGTTTACCTAACATAACATGAGTTTGATGACAAAATACAAATACAGTTTACTAAGGCTACACAACCTTTTCTTTACCCTTGCCTGCACACACAGTAAGTTGACTTGCTGGTCTTGTATTGGCAGATGGTGAGTCCCTAATGACAATACCCTTTGATGGTCTTCTATGTGTTGAAGGAGGTTGAGTACTTGGTGTCAGAGTAGTTGAAGGAGTCTGACTGCTTGGAGGAGTCTGTGTACCAGCAACTATTTTCATTTTCTTCTTTCCATCATTTGGTTTTGGTCCCATCTTTTGACCTTTACAAGACCTTTTGTTGTGTCCTAATTGCTTGCATAAGACACACCTAACAGTTTTGCCAGCCCTACTCAACCTTACACCCTTCACCATTTCTTCCAGCCAAGTTAGCACTCTTCCTCCTTTTTAGCCGGTCGCCAACTTGAGGGTGATACTTTGGTGGAAGCAAGGTGATTGGAGCCTTATGTTTAGGCCAATACCCTGGACCATCAAGAGGATGGATTTTGAAGCCATATACCTTCTCCCATGTTCTGAGCCAATAACAAGAGTGTACCTGTGCTCGGTAAACCAACTTCCATGCCATTGTTCCCTATATCAGTAATAGCAGCAACAACATGCTTGCAAGGCATGCCTGTTAACTCCCATCTCCTACAAGAACACCTCTTCAGCTTCATATCAACTACACATTGATCTTGGAAAGGTCCAGTACATTGATGCCCATAACCACTTACATCCTCATTTGGGCCTGAACCACTTGCTTTCTCAACAGGCCCAGAACCACTTGCTTTCTCAAAAAGCCCAGAACCACTTACATCCTCATTTGGGCCTGAATCAAGGAAGGGTTTAAATTTTGGTGTTTGACCCCTACATATGACTCAAACCCTAATGTTGTCATTTTTAACAACATGTAACTGCCTCCTTTGCTCAACAGCTATCTTAGATACCCTTTCTAATACAAGCCACTTAGATCCAAACTTTTCACCAACATAAAATTTTCCGTGTGAAACCATACCTTGTTTTCGATTTTTCCAACTTTCTCAAAGCTCTTTTTCTATCTGCTTCAAGATCCCCATCGTCTGATGCACTATCAAATTCATGTAGGTCCACATCTTCTTCTTCTGGCTCATCTTCTCTGCGAGACCTAGCATTCCTAAGATAATTCTCCTAAAATCATCCATATTAACAAAGAACATCCTCTATATTGTTATCCTGATCTATGAATACATAATCTTCCAATTCAGTACTCCTCTTGCCATCTTTCTTCATCCTACTAGATTGACTCATTTCAGTCTCACTTGGTTGACCCATTTCACCACTTGGTTCACCCATTTAGCATCTTATCATTTCTACATTCAGTCTGGCGAAATGGTTTTGGAGCACTTATGACAACATTATCCTCAACATTGTCATTCTCTATGAATTCAGTCCCAGGCCACTCCTCAAACAATGACATTTTATTTTCTAATGCTTTCTTAGACAGTTTTTTAACAAACTTCTTCTTATGTGTTTTACTCAAAGATTTTTTCCTAATGGGCAACTCCTTCATACTCTTTGACTCAGGTTCTTTCACTACCAATTCAACACTTTTGGTCTTAGGTGTTTGAGTCAAAGGTTATGTCACAACCACTTCAACACTTTTGGTCTTAGTTTCAACTTGTGAGAGGGGTTCAGGGAAAACTGTAAACCAAAGCTCAATGAACACCTCAATAACATTCAATGTTCCTATATGATTTATCATGTCTCTTATTACATCATTCAGTTACTAGGGTCTAAGGCCATCATCAAAACTAGTGTTAGGGATTCTAAAATGATAAAACATGACTTCTTCTTTATAACCTAACAATTGTAGCATGTCACTAAGTTCTAAAATAGACCATTGATCAGCATCAACCCAATCAAACCAATTTACCTTACCATTTAAGTAACGCTTTTAGGACCCTATAGTGAAAAAAACCACCATGGTTTATCTCCAATGTGAAAAGATTAGGGTTCTTCGCTCCCTGCACAAAGATACAATAAAATGAATCAATGCATTGCTTCAATTAACATTTAATAGGTCAAAATTGATCAATTTTCGCTTGATGGATGAAACATAAGAACACGTGCCATATTAGTTGATGGATCAAACACGTTCCCTCGGTGGTCGGAGTGAGCATTTTTGTGGATCACCCATCTTAGAATGGTTAATGTGTGTTGTGTGGTGCACTTTACTGAAAACAATTGTGTTAGAATGATAATAACTTAGGGTTTATGTAAAAACAGAGTGTGTGGTGTGTTTAGGTGGGAATAAATAAGAAGAATTGCTTTAATACTCTTTCGCCCCTTCAAGTGAATCACAAATTACCCCGTTAGTCCTTTTTTAACAGATGTTAAGTATTTGGATAGGATCCGTAAAAAGAGAAAACCACGAGGACATGACCCGTCAAAAAAAAACACAAAGACATTTTACGCAAGATCCGACAAACCACAAGGACCAATTAATTAATTAACTCTAAAAATAATCTATATAGTTAAACCAAAAACAAATGATGATCTCATATGAGTTTCATAATTTATAGCGCTGGTCGAAGAAGATTTATAAAGTTATAATGAAAGAGTTAAGACTTCATATAAAAAAAATTCACCACCTTTTTTATATAGACAAATGTTTTGCTCAATATTAATTAAAATTAAGAGAAAGATTAGTCAAAATATTTTGTAGTTGATAAAAAAAAAATTAAGCCTTCGTATCAAATTTTCATACAGAGCAAAGTGCGGTGTTTCATTACAAACACACCACACCACGCAACGCAACCCATATGAAAGCATGACACTAAATCTAAAACAACAAATGAGTAGACACTTGGATATATAAATGATAATCATTTTCTTACTTTTGTCTATGTGGGATGGGAGTTAACATGGCTATCATGACAAAAACAATCAAATACCTACCTTTTCTTTCAAGTAATGCTTGTGTTTTATTGTAATAAGTACCATATATCCATATGCAGACTAAATATCGATTTTTAATTCATTTTGATTATTTATGCTAAGCTTCATGATAACCACTAAGCGACGATGTAATTAGATACAAATCCTCCATAGAGTACTCTATCACCCCACCAAAGTTCATTCTTCCAAACAATATCATATCAAGTAATTAAAGAATGTGAAATCGTTACAAAAGTTAAGTATCATATTGAACAACAATGACGAGATAAAAAAAGCGACAAAGTTCTAAGAGCTAAAACAGGGTCGGAACTTAAACTTTGTAAGAAAAATATACATATCAAACAAAAAATCGAATGGTTATTAGTTTATTTCCTCATTACTCGTTGAACAAACGTGCTTTTAGATTATAAACCACTAAAACTAGATGTCATCCCACATAGCAAAAAGAATGGAATTTCAAGGGTATAAGCCTTTGTCACCTATAAATGTTAACATTGATTTGGACTTAAACCATATTGACATATTTCATTATCACCTTTTCTTTTACTCATCTCTGTTCATTTTATCAACGAAATCGGGTTGATTAACTAACGAGGAGCTTAATATCGATCAACTAATGTGTTGATTACGGTGCTTTTAAAGCAGATGTAGTCACAAGCACAACACTCTCGTAACAGATCTTCATTCATCTTCAACCGCTGTTGTAGTTGTTTATGAACATTACCAATTTTTTCCAACAATTTTTTTGTCATAATCTTTATAGATGAAAATCCAAGACTTCACATCAAATTTTCATAAAAGTTATTTAAAGCTCTCTGTCCCTGAATACATAAGAAGGGAACAACAAGAAATCTAATGAAAGCATGACATTAACCTAAAGACTATGAGCAAGTAGATAGTGTGGTATATAAGTGATAACCACTTATGTTCTTTTTATCTATGTGAGAAGAATGTTATCATGACTTTCATGACAATAAGGTATTGTCCATATGCACATTAAAGATTGTTTATCTTCTAAATTTATTTTGATTATTGATACTATGTTGGTTTTATGGACAATAAATTAATAGACGTGTGTTAGGATCGAACTCGAGACTATGGGATTGCACACTTTACGTATGAGAATTTAAAGTTAATAATTAAATATAAACGTTATATTTATTTATTTATTAAACGAAATAACTAACGGACGTTAAGTAATTAATGTAATGGATTAATGGTCGTTAAATGTTTATGGAAAAGGACTAAATTGCAAAAGTTGGGAAGGTTCCGGAATCCCTTTGGGGACTCCTATACCGATCGGCCAAGGGACAAAACAAGGAAAGAAAAACCCAACTTGTTCACCAAGTTTGCTTGTGTATATATACAAGGCTAGGGGTTTTATTTTTCCATCTCTTGTGCTCATAAGCTAAACCCTAAAAACGTTTTGTGTGTGTTTTTCTTTGTCCAAACCGATTGGCCAAACACCATAGGGTGTCGATCATTCTTTTTCCACAAGCAAAGTTATTTGTTTTATAAAAACTAGCATTACTTTAATTCGGTTTAGTACGTGTGTACAAGAACATAGTAATAACATACTTTTGTTATTATCTTGGATTGAATTACAAAACGGTAAGGGGTAATTTTTATAATCCTATAAACCCTAATTAGGGTTCATCCTAATTGCTAGTTTGTGGATTTGATTCTTGTTCGGCTAGAATCAAGAAAGGTACGCATACTTTATTCTTTAGTTAATTAATTATTCATTATATGTTCCTATACGCTTCCGCACTTACTTTGATGTTTATTGTTTGTATTTATGATTAGTCATGTTATATAATTCCAACAGTGGTTTCAGAGTCATTGGTTTTAATGAGTAATTAATTACTAAACACGTAAAAAACGGATATTGTATTGTGTTTGATATGATTTATTCTAGGGTTTTGGCTATGATTATATAAACCCTAATTTTAGGGTTAAGGATTTTGCCCTAATTTGGTTTTAAAAATCTATTATGGATCGAAAATTTTTTTATGGGTGGAAACCCTAAAATTTTGTAATCGATTTCCTTAAATTTTTTTTAGGGTTTATATTAATTGTTATGTTATCTATATCGAAACCTAGATTTAATATATTTGTTACGTGATAAATTCATGAATAAATTGTTATGTGACATGGAATTGTATGCGATCTTGTGACTTAATTAAATAATTGTTATGTTATATCCATGATGATACATGCATGTTTGTCATGGATAGTTGCTTGTATTATTATTTAATTGTTAAGATTGGATTAATTGTTAAGTTTTATACACATGTATATTTATGATAAATCTTGAATTGGGGAAAACTCAAATTATATACATTAATGAATCAATTATGTGCAATTTGGTATATCATTAATTATGGGTTTACGCAATCGATTCGTCGATGTATGTGGCTCACTTTCAATTGAGAGAGTGAAAGCCCTAATTAATATATACATTAATTTAACCTAGACATTGATTATTAATAGGGTTTTATCGAATAAGTTGCATGTGGCTACTTGTTTACACGTATAAATTTTTTATTATGTGCGCATTGTTTTTAGTAGTTTATTTTTTATTTATTACTTGTTTGTTTATTATGTTAGACAGTTTTAAGCAAAGGGTAATTTTGAATAGAAAAATAATACGGACTAAACAATGGCGAAATTTGATTTGTTTTGGAAGAGTTAAGTTTTCTATAGTTTAATTGATTGGTGACTTTGGTACAATGACCGAACGGCTCACCCATTCGAATGAACTATAAAGGGGTTATTTAAGAAGTGCGCACACACCTGAATAGATGTCTAAGGTTATGCTTTGCGCTTACCCTGGTCCTCTCCTCTGTAAGTTCGAATGGAGCTACTTAGTAAGCCATAAAAGTACAAGCTCATCTTAAGGGCTTAATTAGTTTTAATTCCATGCGCCACTTCGGTGGTAATTATCCCAAACACTAAGTGTTTACACTTATGCAAAAGTACGGTATAATGGATGATAATTAACACTAAATTCCTTGATTGGTGAACCCAATACCTCAATCAAAACTTTGATAATTTGATCTTTATGAATTGGTAATAAAAAGTTTTTATTAAAATTATGCTACAAGATGAATGCATGACATCTTTGTACATATTTGATTTGACCACATAAAATCAAAACTAGTACCCTTTTAAATTAAGGTATATGCCATCTAATTAAAAGGAACACTTGAAGTTGCAATTTAAGTCATGAGAGTACTTGGCTAGATTGTGATGGAGAGGTAAATCTCTATGTTAAGTGAGACCTTACATGGACATATTTGCAGTTCTTTAAGTTAGACACTTAAGTTGAGTAGGAAGTGAGATCTTGGACTCAATGGCATAAGATGGGATAAAACATGTTTATATTTGCAATAGCGTTGGAAAATATAAATCCCATAATGATCTAGGAATTGGAAATTGTTTGCCAATTATTGTTCGACAGATTACCCTATTATGTGCTTTCGTTACTAGCAGATCAACTGATGTAATGGAACTTTGATAATTTGGATCCTAGTTTTCGAGAAAATTCTATGGTTATATGAATATTACCTTGGGTATTTTATTTTCTTGAAAAGTTTAATTATCGAAAATACTAAAATTGAATTTTGCTAATTCTTTAAATGTATTAATGCAACATTAAACCGTAAACGAAGGTTATTCCTGTATTGGTAAATTGATCTACACCTGTAAGGGTTTTGGTAGAGTCAACTTTGCTAAAAGGATAAACCTAGTCCTCTTTATATAAGAAAGAGTGAGATTCAATCCTATTCCTTTTCATGAATGAAGAAAGGTATGATAGGACAATTAGAATTGTCTAAATTCTAAATACATAACTCGTAAGCAAATTTTAATAGTTAAGAAAATTGCATATTTCCGAGTTATTAAATTAGAAGCTAGACTAATTACTGCATAATTGGTAAAAGACAAACTAGCATATTTTATGTAGTTGTTTTGTTTTGACCATTTAAAAGTACTACTTACAATTGTTGGAATAGTAGAACTATTAAGAAAGAAATTGCATGCCCAATTTTTCAAGTTAATAGCATTGATGGATAAATTCATCATCTACATAGTAGAATACATTCTTTTAAGTACATTTGTAATTGTTATGTATGGACTTTCTCAAAGGTGTAGGGAAGTAAATAGAACACTATTTTCTTTCATTGGTTAATGAAACACTTACAATGTTGTCAAATCCAGTGGGAGTATTTTGTTCTTATTACTTGAATAAGGAATTAATGTAATGATCTCTTATTCAGTGGGAGTTACAAGCTTTGTCATCTTGGTAGTAACCCATATTATCTCTAGAATGTCTTAAGATAATTACTTTCCACTTGTAGACACTTATGTTTTCAAGGATAGTCATATACGTTTCCTTATTAGGCAATGAAGTGGTTCTACATCTACTAGTTATGCTAATATCAATGACACAATCATATTAGTCACATAAACAAACATATGTCGTGTTGTTTATCTGCTACATGATGTTGTTCCATGCACAAGTGGGAGAAATCTATATTGTGTGCAAGGTACAACATATAAGTATATGATTTAACGGATTCTCTTGACTGCAAGGTAAGAGACTAACGTTCTAATATAACTTGAACATATCTAATTCAAGAAACACTTGGTGTTGCAATTTACGTCATGTGAGAACTTGGCGAGATTGCAATAACAAAGTAAATCTCTATGTAAAGTCAGACCTTGCATGGACATATTTACGTTCTAAATTAAACAATTATTTAGAACATGTGTCAAAATGATATATAAGACTACTTCAAATTAAATATTTATGTATTATTAGAATGACATAAAATTAAATGAAGTAATCTAATTCTACTTCAATTTGTTTATGTATTTTGGAATGACATAAATGAAAAATAATGTAGTCCTGCATTATTGTGAAGTAAAATAAATTAACTTGAAATTACTATTGAAACCAAGAGTTGTGTTCATAATTACTTTAGTTAAACATGTTTATGATTCATTGTAAAGACATAAACATAAAGTCTTTTAAGACTTATAATAAAGTAAGACGTTAACTTGTTATGTTTTTAATTAAGACATATACAAGAAGTCATTGAGTTGATCAATGATTTATAACGTATAATGGGATTATAACAGTTTATGTTTCTTGTTGAGACATGGATATGAAGTGACTTGGTTAAAAGGTACTTGTGTTATAAAGCATGCAATTGGCTTGGAAAGTCTATTATACCATTAAGTTGACTTAGTTGGTAAATAGGTAAGCCAAAAAGAATATGTTTATCTTATATATTGTTAGATTGTCTTACAATATTAAATTCTAATGAATACCACAAGTTGATGGTATGTTAAGTTAGGAGAATCAAACTCTATTTGATTTGTTTGATTTATGATAACCATAACTTCTTTCTTAAATAGTAACAAGGTTAGAAATTGAGTATGGATTGAATATACTCAATATGACTCCAACCTAGAAGATTAATAAAACACCATTTCATTATGGAATGTGATGAATCACATTAAGTTTTAAAATTGAAGATTCTGAATTTGTTAAACTACTTATGAATAGGTTGTTAACAAACTTAATGTCAAGAATTATCAATGTGTATTTGTAATGTCCCAAATAGAGAACAATGTAGTTTTGCTCTAATTGCTAAGTATATATAGATAGTCTATATATTACAAAAGGCAAGTGGGAGTTTTATCTTGAAAGATAAAATTACAAAATACATAATCTTCTAAAACACACTAGTAAATATCATGATGAGGTTAGACATGAAAATGATAAACCTCAAGATGATGGAATTTTCATTCATAGATCTGCAAGGATATCTCAAGTATTTGACTTATATGCTGAGAAATATGAGTTACAAGATTATAGTAAACCTGATAATCATTATGATGGATTACCAAATATTGAATTGGGTAAATTACTCATACTATGAATGTTAAAGATGCTGTCCATAAAGATAATCAATTTTGGAAATTTGGTTTATCTTAATAGTTAGACTAGAGAATGGAAATGAGTTTCTTCAAAGAGATGAAAAACCCTAGTGGTTTGAATTTCTATGTAGAAATCATATGGACAAAATTGTACACATATTTAATGCATGTTTTATGACAAGATTATTAATCATACTTAAGCAATTAATTATGATTGAATATTCTTTTCTAGACACATTAAATATATAAAGATGATAATTGTCATACTTGTTTTCATTAATATGAAATATGACAATGGAATATCAAAATTCTTTCTTGAGAAATTACTTGAGCGAGGACGGTAAGTAATTGAAAGGTTTTTTGAATTCATATAATCTTTGAAAGTGTACGAAGTGCAAATAATTCATGAATGGATAAATGCATGCATCTATGAAATTATTCTTATGTTTAATTATTAAATCTTAGTTTCGATTTATAATTGAAATAAGATAAATTTTAAGTATTCCTGAAAGCTAGTGGGAATATTATGTTAAGGTATTAAATCTTATATGTTGTATAACATATAGGAAGTAACATTCTTTGTAAGCTAAATGTTAAGTCTTAGATTGGAATGAAACTTCATTTGTAAGATTTAAGAATTAAAACATACAACCTTGGAATATATGTTTATTATTAATAAACATGTGCAGTAAAATAAATGATTCTAATAAAACATAATATATCATTTGGGAAATGGATAAATATTTTTTGACAAGATAGAACGTGAATGAAGTCTAAGTTTGACCTGTAGATTCATCATGTACGTCATGTTGTGTATTAAAATTGTTGTATCATTCTTGAATAAGAAGTGATTTGACAACATTGATATCTAACTAAAAGTTATTAGATAACTTGTGTAATGAATATTCTAAAAGAATTACATCCTCAAAACCTGAAATTGCTCCTAGATTCTATGGATGAACAATATGTCAAATGTTGTGAAAATTGTCATCAGCTTTAAACTTGAAAGTTAGGAAAGCATCAAACATTACACAATAAGATATTAAAGTTTACGGAGTTTTAATAAGCATATTGTTGTTTGTATACAATGATGCTGGTTTAATTGAGATGACACTCAATACTAGTCATGGTAGGATTTCATCCTTGTTAATGGACATTTGAACTAGTTGTGCTACTTAGAGCGCAGTTGCATTATACATTAAAAGAATAAGAATACTTTAAACTTTAAAATGTTTGAAAGTTTAAATTGTCATAAATTGGTGATAGAGGATGTCACACACTTTATGAATTACTATGTGGATTGGTGAATGCACACATACAAGGACTTCATTAATTGAATTCTTGAAATAAGTATTCTCAAAATTACGATAGATCAAGTTGGTTGATTTATACCTTGTCAACAAGTATGATTGTCATTACTTGAGGCATAATTCATCAACTGGAATTTTCATGCATTGATCTATTTGGTATTTGGATAAGGGATGTTAAACAATTGTTATAATAAATCAAATACTTGGTATGTTTGATTTTATAATATATTGTATCCTATATTTGCATGTTTAATCCGTGAATAAATTTATTTATTCTAAATCGTCCGTTGTCAATTAATGATATGCGAGTAGAATATACTTGAAAGTATATTGATGAGAATGCATACCAATTTCAGATGATATTCAATGAATTGAATATAGGACTTATCCCAACTACATAATTTACTTTGTGGATATTGTTATAAGTAAATTGTGAATAGTTATCCTCAGACTTGAGATACCAGATAAGTGTCATGAATGTAGTGCACTTCTGTGGAACAACTTAACGCTATACGTAACTGGTAGTCATAAGGGTTGTTTCCTGAAGTGTTGCAAAGTTTGTGGATTATTCTCGTAGTCAAGATAGAATTTGTTCCTTCAAATTTATTTTGGAGTTTAATACTGCTGGGCCCCTCGTAGGGTTGACAAGATGTTTGCGTGGCCACGCCCAAAGTTCTCCCCTGAATATGTTCAGAAGATTTGGTAATCTTGCTCAATCACTTACAACGAGAAACAGAATGGTTGAATAAAGAATGACTTAATTCCATATCTTTATTTAACATGGTATTAGAAACAAAAGGATAATAATAATGAGAAATCATTAAAAGGTTTTCCAGGAGCCTTGCTCGAGTTGTACTAGAGGCATCGAAGTGTTGCTAGACGCTAACCGAATGTGATCACTCTATTAAGATATGTCCAAGTGGGAGCTGTTGGTTTTATGGACAATAAATTAATAGACGTGTGTTAGGATCGAACTCGAGACTATGGGATTGCACACTTTACGTATGAGAATTTAAAGTTAATAATTAAATATAAACGTTATATTTATTTATTTATTAAACGAAATAACTAACGGACGTTAAGTAATTAATGTAATGGATTAATGGTCGTTAAATGTTTATGGAAAAGGACTAAATTGCAAAAGTTGGGAAGGTTCCGGAATCCCTTTGGGGACTCCTATACCGATCGGCCAAGGGACAAAACAAGGAAAGAAAAACCAACTTGTTCACCAAGTTTGCTTGTGTATATATACAAGGCTAGGGGTTTTATTTTTCCATCTCTTGTGCTCATAAGCTAAACCCTAAAAACGTTTTGTGTGTGTTTTCTTTGTCCAAACCGATTGGCCAAACACCATAGGGTGTCGATCATTCTTTTTCCACAAGCAAAGTTATTTGTTTGATAAAACTAGCATTACTTTAATTCGGTTTAGTACGTGTGTACAAGAACATAGTAATAACATACTTTTGTTATTATCTTGGATTGAATTACAAAACGGTAAGGGGTAATTCTTATAATCCTATAAACCCTAATTAGGGTTCATCCTAATTGCTAGTTTGTGGATTTGATTCTTGTTCGGCTAGAATCAAGAAAGGTACGCATACTTTATTCTTTAGTTAATTAATTATTCATTATATGTTCCTATACGCTTCCGCACTTACTTTGATGTTTATTGTTTATATTTATGATTAGTCATGTTATATAATTCCAACATACTAAAGTCCATGATAATCAATAATCGACGATGTAATTAGATACAAAGATCCTCCATCGAGTAGAGCCAGTGTTTCTTAAACTCAAATTAAACAATTGGGTTAGTATTTTTCTAATTGATTATTGTCAACAACTTTTCTTCTTATTTAGAAAGCTTTTTATTTGTTTTTATTTTTTTATTATTTTTTTTAAATCAACCACTAAACACATTCTTTGAGTTTTTTTTTTTTTTTTTTTTTGGTAAAGGGATTATACCCCGGTGAATATATTAGAAAAATATATATGAGTTTACGTACATGAAAGAGAGGTAATGAGCCCGTCTTTTAAAGATGAACATCGACAATACACTTTGAACAAAACTCAAAGCATAACAACCACGAAACACAAACTAGGAATCTACATAAAATAAATATGACAACAAAATGCTCAGGAGATCCCTATCTTCCATGTGCAAATTAGCCACCTTCAATCACGTTGAAATCTTCCAAATTTTCATCAACCTTTCAGCTTGATACGACTTCTTGAGACGTATAGAAGCGAGCTTCATCCTAACCACATACAAAATGAAGTTCATTATCTGATTAGTGTTCCTATCACCTTTGCCATGAATTCTATTATTTCTCTCTTGCCACAAATAATAAGATGATGCACCAATGAGAAGACGACCAACTATGCTTTCAATAGTGTTATTATTAGATATAGGAATAATCCAAATCATGATATCATCCAAAATAGGCGACACAATTGGCATTTCAGCTGCACTCAAGACTTGCTTCCAAACTTTCTCTAAATAGCTACATTCAAAGAACAAATGCTTGTGAGAATCTGGTTGTGCTTTACAAAGAGGGCGCGTAAGCAGGTTTAAGTCGACATTGATGCCAACATCCCATTGCCTCATCCTATCTTGAGTCTTTAGACGCCTCCGCATAACAAGCCATAGGTGGAACGAATGTCGAGGGACGCTATGTCGAAACCAAACCAAGTTAGACCATGGGACGAGACTACCACGATCACGGATAGCTTCCCAAGCCTCTCGCACAGAATACTCCACCAAACTCCCATCATGCTTTCACCATTGTAACTTTTCAACCTGGTCACACAAAATGGGCACGCTAATATGAATAAGAACCGGGTAAAATCGTACCATGCAACAGGAAAGGTCCATTCTCCATGCGAAATTAGGTCTGCCACTTTTTCTTGCATATTGTAACCTACTCTATATACATTTCTTGGCATCAAGTAGTTCATGATAGGGCATCGATCCTCCCACTTATCAAACCAAACATATGCATCATTACCATTACCGATTTTATACATAATTTGAAGACGAACTTGATCACGAATTTGAAATATTTTACGCCACCCCCAGCTTACATTCGAAGCAAGCTTAATGTCCCAAAAGTTCCTATGTTTAAGCTTATATGTGTGGATCCATCTCACCCGCATGGATTTTTTATTAGACAACAACTTCCAAATATGAGAGGTCATCAAGGCAACATTAAACTGAGCCAATTTATGAATACCTGGCCCACCTTTTGATTTAGGAAGACAAATATCGTCCCATGAGACTTTCGCCTTACCCCGTCTCATATCCCCTTGGCACCATAGAAAACCACTTAAAAGTTTCTCAATGTCATAGATAATACCTGATGAGAGGATAAAAACGGATGCCCAATAACCATGCATAGCCAAGAGAACAGAGGTAGTCAGTTGAAGCCTCCCAGTGAATGACAACCATTTGTTGTTCCAGTCTCCCACTCTCTTTTGAACTCGCTCAACAAGAACTTTGAAATCCTTGTAGAGGAGTCTAGATGAGATTAAGGGAACCCCCAAATACTTAATAGGAAGCACTCCTTCCTCAAAAGGCATAAGCTGAAGAATAGATGATTTTACACTACCAAGAATGTTACAAAAAAAATTGTGCTTTTCGGGATGCTAAGGACCATCCCTGAAACACCTTTGAACTCATCTAACGCTTCCATAAGAACTCTCGCTGAATCAATGTCTCCATGAGCAAACATGATCAAGTCATCTGCAAAACAAATATTGACAATCTTTTGTTTGCTACACTTGTTATGATACACGGACCTGTCATCGTCACGAACCCTTCGTTTCAAGATACGTGTAAGAATCTCCATCACTGAGGTAAACAAATATGTGGACATTGGGTCTCTTTGACGCAACCCATGTTTCCCTTTGAAGTACCCATGCAACTCACCGTTCACATTGATAGAGAATGACGTACTAGAAACGCACGCCATAATCCACTTAATCATTCTATCATGAAACCCGAATCCATGTAAAATTTTCTTCAAAAATGTCCAACTAACCGTATCGTACGCTTTTTGGATATCTATTTTAAAAGCACATCTCGGCGGGCCTCTATTCAAGTGGTAATTGTGCATTAACTCCTGAGTTAAAAGAATGTTATCCGAGATACTACGACCCGGAATAAACGCCGACTGATTATTACTAACAATTTCATCCAGGCCATCTTTGATTCGGTTCGTAATGATTTTGCTCATGCATTTATAAATGACATTGCAACACGATATTGGACGATAGTCGTTAACTCGAGAAGCTGAAGATACCTTAGGCAGCAAGGCTAAGATTGTATGGTTAATTTCTTGCAGAATACACCCATTAGAGAAGAAATCTCGAACATCATTGCAAACGTCATTTCCCACGACCTCCCAAGCCTTTTTGAAGAAAACCGAAGTAAAACCATCCGGGCCCGGGGCTCTATCATTACCTTTTTAGAAAATAGCCCATGCACATTAAGAGGGGTAACTGGGTTCTCAACACCAAGGAATTCCATATAATGATCAACAAATACTTTAGGAACATTACTTCCTTCATAGATGATATTATCATGGCCCATGACACAATCAATTCGACTTCTACTTACTCTAGCCTTGACAGATCGGTGGAAATAGGATGTATTAGAATCCCCCTCACAAAGCCAATCTACTTACTCTAGCCTTCGAGTTTTTGATAAGAATAATGTATATAGTTAAAACAAAAACAAAAAGATGATCTCATATGAATTTCATAATTTAGAGTCGTTGTGGAAGAAGAATATAAAGATATGACAAAAGAGTTAAGATTTCATATAAAAAAATTCGCCACCTTTTTTGTAGACAAAGATTGTATTTTGAAAGTTAAGAAAAAATATTTGTCCGGTACTCTAAAATTAAGTAAAAAAAATTGTAGAAAATTATTTTTGTAATTGATATAGGAAAAAGTTGACTTAATTTCAAATTTTCGTGGCGGTGTGAATGTGAGTTCTTATGGAAGACACAAAGCGACCCATGCGACAGCATGACACTAACCCAATACTAGCAGAAATTAATATTCATTGACAGTGTCATATATAAATGATAACCATTTTCCTTTTTTCGTCTATGTGGGATGAAAGTTAACATGGCTTTCATGATAAAAACATTGAAGTACCTACCCTTTACTCTCGAGTCATGCTTGTGTTTTATTCTAATAAGTATCATCTATATGCACATTAAAGATCATTTATCTTATAAATTTACTACAATATTGAATTCAATCTTCCAAACAATAACGAATAGAGTAAATATAGAACTAGAAATTACTACAGAACTTTGTCAAACAAAAGGTACATCTCAAACAAAATTGAATGGTTATTAGTTTTTTTATCGCATTACACGTTTCTATCAAATGTGCTTTTAGATTATAAACCGCTAAACCCGATGCACCGAGAATCAGATAATTGTAGGTATAGATTAGCCAGCCTACCGGGAACATTATTACTTGCTAAGTTAGATAGTTTCCGGTCGCTGTCAAGCTAGGTCTGATCGAAACCATCGCCGACCAAGATGCTATATTCATATAATTACTGAAGTAATATGACTACATAGTCTACTAAGGGTACCCAAGAGAACAAAGATCAGTTAAATATGAGGCTTAATATATTGTTTATATGTGTACATGCTCTTGACCATATACATAGAAACAAATTTACAGAATCCGAAATCACTTAATTAAGTCTCAATTCAGTGACAATGACAAAAAATTTGAGTTGCACTCTTCAAAGCTGATGCAAGTCTCACTATCTTTTTACCCACACATGGAGTATCTCCGAAATCACTTAATTAAGTCTCAATTTAGTGTGTGATTCAGGGTGATTGGATCATGTAATGATAACGATGTTAATACCATTTACTTGCTAAGCTTTATGCTTATGTGTTAGTTGTTTAATGTTTTGTAGGTGCAAGTTATGCGTAAAGAACCTATGGAGTATATGTTGTTGGAAGATCGTCAATGTTGTTTAGGGACGAAAGTCTTCTGAATCTACCTTATGATCCAATGTTGAACCTCTCTTTTGTTAAGTAACGACTGTCCTTGTATAAACTCTTGATTACCGTATGTAAAGGCTCAGTAAACAATGGTTTATAAAACGGGTCATATAGTAAACCCGTAGTAATGTTTTGTGTTTTGAGACTAGCATGTTAACTGCAAGTTTATGTATTTGTTCTAATAGTTGTTTTTTGGAAATTTTCTAATGATAATAAATACTCGTGTAATAATTTTTAAAAAAATGGGGCATTTCACAGTGTGCAATCTTGAAATACATTGTCTAAACCGAAATTTGAGTAATTAGCCAAGCATTTCTCTAAACCATGTTGGACAACAATGGTATTCACTTATTCGGTAATCTCAATTTGGATGTGATGTGAAAAATATGTGAACGCTATAGCAATTATTCGCTTCTTGTTGAAAAGTGATGTGAAAAGTAAGTGTGAGAAGGTGAAAGTTGAATATGAATGGATGCCTCCTCATTGCTCCACTTGCAAGATTTTTGGTCACTCATACGACTCGTGCCCTAAAACGGTTAAAGAGGTGCCTAAACGTCCTGTGGAGACTAATGATATGAGGGTTTTCAGGTGGAAAAAGGTAAGAAACAAGTGAAGAAAACTACACTAACAGGAAGAGTAGTACTAGTTGGAAAAGATGCACCAAGAATCAGGTAAATTATGGTATAGATTAGCCAACCTAGCAGGAACATTACTACTTGCTCAGTCAGATAGCGTCATTCAATTCGCTGTCAAAGTCTGATCGAAACCATTGCTAATGATGAGGCTATATTCATATAATCACTTAAGTATTGCGACTACTTAATTAGTCCACCTAAGGGTACCCAAGAGAACATAGATCAATTTAGTATGAGAACTGAGGCTTAGTATAACAAAATCGACTTTAAGATACTCTAAACCTACCTGTTCGGAAAATTCTAATAACATAACTAGGATGTAACTCACATTAATGTGTGATTTTGAAATTCGCTAATGTTGTATAATAGTCACTCAAGCATAAACCGACAGTTTTACTACCGATCATTTTTTAGTAGTACTCCGACTAACGTGAAAGCAAATGGAATTCCCTTTTGTAAGATGTTGTTCTTAGATAATAATGATTGGTATAGTAGTTTGATATCTTTGGTATAGTAGTAAAATTCTGAGTGGAGACAGTTTTTGAGTATTTCATAGCCATTTTTCGTTTCTGAACGTAGTCTTCGGGGGGGTACGAACTTGATAAGGTTGGTAGTACATTATATGCAAACTTGTATTCTTTGACTTGAGTTTGTACAATCTGAGAGCAAGTCAATTGCAAAAATCTTAAAAGTTTTTCTTTGTTGCAACTTGCAAGAGTAAAACCAATCTCATTGTCATCATAATGATGGCTGGTTCGAGGTCAATCGGTTTGTGGGCGTTGGTAATGAGGACTACTAGTTGAACCGAATCTATCGTTCACTAAAACCAGGGATAGAACCATGGATTCTGCGGGTGTCCGGTTGCCTATGGATTTTTTTCGATATAGTGTTAATTTAAAAAAAAAAAAACATAATTTTTCTTAAGTATATCTTAAATGCACCTGGTCCATCGAAATATTTTCCTATATTACTGTCCAAAAACTTTTGTGCACCCGGTCATATTTGGTCTTGGTCCCAACCCTGACTAAAACCCGAACACAAACTTATAGCATAAAGAAAGGAGGTGATTAGTACCACGGTAGTTAAAATAATTAAAAAAAAAATAAAAAAAAAAAAAATAAAAAAAAAAATTGAATGGCCAATGTTACTTGAACTTAAATGAAACAATTGGCTTAGTATTTTCTTATGGCTATTGTCAACCACTTTTCTTCTTATTTAGGAAGATAAAGATTACAAATTAGTGAAAAAAAAGAAATATCAACAACTAAAAGCACCCTCTGAGTTCTTGATAAGAATAATTATAGAGTTAAAAACGATAACAAAAAATGATCTCATATGAATTTTATAATTTAGAATGCGCGTTGAGGAAGATTTATAAATGTATAACAAAAAGTTAAGATTTATTAAGTTAGAACACCTTTTTTGTTAGACAAACGTTTCCTCCCATATTTTCGTGAATTAAGAGAAAGAATTACCAAAAATAGTTTCCTATGGCTATTGTCACAACTTTTCTTCTTATTTAGGAAGATAAAGATTATAAATTGGTGAAAAAAGGAAATATCAACAACTAAACACACATGTGAGTTCTTGATAAGACTAATTGTAGTGTTTAATAATTTAACACTCCCCCTTGTCCATTTGAGGATTATGCCTCGTTAAAACCTTACTAGACAAAACCCAGTGGGACAAAAATCTAGTGAAGGAAAAGAAATACATAATTCCTTTATACGCTCGTGGATGTTGCCTCATTAAAAACCTTGCCAGAAAACCCTATGGGGACAAAACCATGGTCAAAGGAAAAAGAGTTCAACGCGTATCTTCTCTCCCCCTGATGATCACATCACTTAAATCTCTTAGTTGGTGCAATCCAATATAATAAACCAATTTCTTTAATGTCAATATAGTAAGTGTCTTGATAAAATATATCTTTGACTCTCATATAAGCAATTGTTCTCCACTTAACTTTCATATATCAAGAAGGATTAAACACATGTCATACTTATCATTATACGTGTACATCCTCGTACTTCACAAGTTATATAGTATCAACGAATGCAAAGTAAATGATACATTATATCATTTATGAACACTAGTGAGAACAATCAATGTATTATATACATTATAACTATGACACCCTTAAATCAATATTGTGATCATCATCTTTATAAGTAAAAAGGTCTTTATTCATCAATTGACCTCATAAACATGAGCGTCGTTTATCCATATAAATATATATAACATTTTTCTTTAGTTTTCATTATGAACAATGATTTCATCTTTAAGATGTTTAATTCATAAAACAAGACAAAACTTTGTATTTCATTACAAGGTATTCAATCGTCTTGAAAATCTCCTCATGAGTTCCATTCACATTTACCTCATCAAACAATATGTAACTTATACCATATCAAAGACAAATCTCTTTAAAACTAACATGGGTAAACTTTATTATTTAAACGGCTCATTTCAAATAGTACCATATTACCCTTCACTTATATAGTGATTTATTCAACTTGATCAAGTGTTATTCTTGAAAACTTTCTTATAGGCTTTCAGCATTTTAAATCACGAGACATGCTTCATGCATTTTATATCCCTCATGGAATCTCAACTTCAAATGAGCTCTATTCATTTACTTTTAGACGCATATCGATTACTTATTATATTGCCAGACTTATAAATATTATATATATTATTGGATCCACCACATGAGAGCATATCTCCTTATGATCATTTACATGTCTTAACAAAAGTATTGCGTGCCATTAGTTATGCCTGATATATGAAAATTTCAATACTTTAATTCCACTTTCTCATAGATTACCAACGCATATCCAATAATTTTACAGATTAATATGTACGGACTTCAAGTCCCAATAACCATGTCTCGTCACAAGAGACTTTACTCTTTCATTTATTCTTTGCGTCTTTACATCTTTTAGCCATTTATTTATACATCTGCACTTATTGCAGGTATGCTTCCATGATCCCCACCATGATTATAGCACTATTTTATTTATTTACAAAATCATATATAATAGTACTATCGACGTCGATTCATTACTTTTCGATTCCACATATTACTAGACATTATATATCATTTATTGAGATCTCATAGTTTTTCATGTACCCGGGGTTTTTCAGTAAACTTCATGTCTAGTGTCACTTGACTATTATGGGGTCTTATTACCTCGATTTGACCATCTTAGTTTTCTTGCTTCATTTTATCTATTCATTCGAGGACTTTCTATTTGGAATCGATTAGCCTATCACGCTTATGAGACGTGCCATAGACTTATTACCAATCATTGAATTTACTGCTGGGATACACATTATAATTAGAGCACTAGCAGTGTATATATGATCTAGTCACTTTCTTTAGTTCACAAAACATGTCTGGCAATTACTAGATCTGAAATATAAATTGTCCCTTGAACTTCAAGTTCATTTTCATTAGTGTGAGGATCAATATTTATATCATAATTCATTCCAAGTATCTCGCTGCTCATTCTCTCCCCCTGAAGGAATTATCAATTTAAGCATCCCATTTTGTGTGTTGTGGTGGATTTACTATGTATCGCACAATTACAAAATCTCACATGGGAAATATGGTTTGTGACCAAAACCATTTTAAAGTGGAGGATTCATTAAAGATTGTTGTCAAGATGCGAATTTATGTCATAACATGCCCCATAAACCAAAAGATTTGTTCTCACAATATTATTGGCTTTGCAATCAATTTAAGACGTTTTATAAACGTTTCAACAAAAGCAACTCGCATATGAATATGGGCTACTTTTAAGTTCAACACTTATTTCAATAATCGCTCAATACTTGAAAGTATTCACCACCATTTTCAATAATTTAATTTGAAAATCCATGCTCGCATTATAGAAGTCGAGCCACTAATCAGTAATCACGCTAACCTTAAGTTTCGTCTTTGATGATCATTTTGACGATGCATCGATTTTAAAACTCAAAATGATCCACATGGCAGATGTATAGTTCTACATACATCCCCTTTATGTTATTTCCAAACCTTTATAGGACGAAATCCTTACTTTAATTTGGTGGTGATAGATGAACAATTAACTTTAAAAGAGAACAATCGCATATATATTTGAAGAAACTAATGTTTCTTCTATACATTTCGCATCATTATTGACTCGGGATGGTTCAATCAATCATGCCACTCATTAAAATAATCTTGGCTCATGAACTCTAGTTTATAACCACATGTACTTCGATTGTCAACTGACATTATGTAATACATTATTATTATGAACTTATATATCTCCATTAAAATTTATAAGTTCCATAGCATTATTAAAGTAACTAATAGGTGCTAATGCAAATATACGCTATTAATTAAGCCTTACACACAAACAAGCATCACCACATGAAATATTAAGAGCCATCAACGGGGGAAGAGACAATAAAAAGCACAACAAAGATAGATAAATTTACCTCAACCACGTCTATAACTACGATCCTATAAATTGGTCATCATATTATCGTATCAACTTTAAAAGCTAAGCATTTTCAACTAGACGGGTTTAATTATATTTTTTAAATATTTTACACATGTGAAAGCAATTAAACATCAACATTTTACAATATTACTTATTCAAAATCATACACCATTAGCTGTCTTATATTTATTCATGATGCGATGATGCGATTTGCGGACTATCATAATATATGCTTCAATAGTGTCACGTGTTAATGTGCCTAAATTTATCGAAAGCTAATCCTCTTTATTGTGGAAGCGAAAATCGGCTAATAAACATTTAAAATCATAAATGAAAGCAGTAAATCATGTCTAGATTTGTCAGCAAGCCACATATCAAATTCGTGGCATCAAGCACAGACATGTAGAACACATAGCCATTTTCACTTCCATGCATTTCATAATATCTCATACTAAGCAGCAAGCACATGGGATTATTACATTAGAGAATATGGTGTTTCTAAAATCACATAGATCAGTTGTGTCATTCTTGTCATAAGAACTCAAATCGAGGGATTACTACTTTCAGTAATGCATATCATGGTACAAATTATTTCCAGCACCTCCACTTTTTAGCTTAAATCAATCAATTTTATCACGCTACAAATATAATATTCCGTAAAATTTAAGGTGTTTAAATTTAGTCCAATATAAATGCCTTTATAATAACAATTGATGTTATCCTTGTCAAACTATTATTATTAACTTACCTCTCATATATGTTATAGTAAAATATAAGTAGATTAGCAATCAAAAATTATAAATGGTTATCTATAATATGTATTCAAAATTCCGTAAAAGAATAAAAACTAGGCATACTAGTTTGGTTGTGGTTTTAAGAGCATACACATTAATAACTCAAGTTATAAAATAACACCAGCCACGTCAGTGCCACAGCAGCTTTAACATTTTACCTTAACATCTCCAAAAAACACCCACATCAATAACATCCCAAGTTAAACTTTAACATTTCATATTTTCAATTTCAACCCCTAAACTAAAACAAACACTTCATTTATTAAACTAAACATAACATCAAATTTGAAAACATAATACAATACGAAATTATAAAAATACATCGAAAAAAACAAAAATTACAACGAAATAAAAAAACACACCGAAAAAAAATAGCAACACATATCAAATATTTATTCATCGTCGCTCTCTTGTTGTTGTCCAAGTCGTTCAAGATTCTTCTGCCAAACATGCTCCATGGTCCTGTTGGAGTTAGGTATGCGTTTGTCGGTCGTGTATTTCTTTTGCCTTACGACTGTAAGTATCACATCTTTCAACCCATCTTCGTTGCCTCAAATTTTCTGACGGATCCACCCACAATTCGTTATAGTCACGTAATGCAAATTTTTGATCTTTTATAATCATGTTATTCAAAATAATGCAAGAATACATGATTCTAATTATCGTGGCAATTTCCATTGACGTGCGGTTATTGTAGTATACCCCAACGGCCTTGAAGCACACCAAAAGCACGTTCAATATCCTTTCGGACACTTTCTTGTCTCCTTTTAAAGTACGTATGTTTTTCGTCAGTTGTTGCCGTGAATGATTTAACGAAATTTGCCCACTGTGGATAAATTCCATCAGCCAAGTAATACCCCTGTTCATACCTAGTTCCATTGACCATATAAGGTGCTCTTGGGGCATTGTCATTAAGAATGTCATCGAACAACGGAGACTAGTCTAAAACATTAATATCGTTATTCGCCCCCGCCATCCCAAAAAATGCATGCCAGATCCATAAATCTTGAGAAGCAACAACTTCAAGCATAATTGTTGGGTATTTTTTATCACCCCTAGCAAAATGCTCCTTGCCAAGCCATCGGACAATTTATCCATTCCAGTGCATACAAATAATGCTACCAAGCATTCCCGGAAAACCATGTTTTTCTTCATGTTGTTGATAAAGTTTTTGAATGTCGGCCCATGTTGGTTTTCTTAAATACTCCGACATAAACAAATCAATAATGCATTTGTTAAAATTATCAAGACATACTTTTGAAGTACTCGCACCCATTTGAAAGTATTCATCAAATGCATCGGTGAAGGTGACGCCAATTTATGGCATGCGCTTACACTTCATTAGAGCACTTAAACTCATTCGACCAGCCCAATCGGGTGTTTGCCTAAAGTAAGTAAAATGATCCGAATATTATCGGAAGTATAAGATTCAATACCTTCAACTATTTGTAGGAATAGTTTCCGGCTCATACGAAATCTTCTACGAAAATTCCGGTTTGAATACTTACAACCTTGTACGAAATAATCGTTGTGCGTGACGTTCTTCTGCAATCTCACGTTCACGATATATATGGCTACGAGCACGAGTAGAATGTTGAGATGCTTCTTCTTTTTCCAATTGAAGGTGATACTCGTACGCGGATGCCATAAATTGGAAGTCATCTTCGGCATCAACGTCTGACCAATGCAGAGAAATTTCACCAAATTGATTTGGATCCATTGTGAACGAACTTGATTCTTGAATTATGAAAGTGTGAGAGGAAGTATATAAATTGTGAATTTGAATTATGGAAGTGTGAATAAAAATGGTGTTTTAGTTGGGTATTTATAGTGGTAAAAAAATGTTTTTGAATTTTTTTTAAATAAAAACTAGCTGTTTAGGGGGTTTTTTGTATTTTTTTTTTAAAACTAACGGATACTAGCCGTTGAGGGGGTGTTTTTGAAAAATTTTGATTTTTTTTTCTTTATACGCCTTTAACGGGCGTTAATTGTGTAACGTGCAGGGACTAACGCTGCAATAACGCGCAACCTCCAAAGGATTAACGCCACTAACGGCGTTATTTAGCCCAAAAACGGCGTTAAGCCGTTACCACTGTGATTGCTCTAATAGTAACCATTCCATGATTTAGCATCACAAGACTAATCAAGACTTTCAAAGTTTCTAACTCCATTAAAACATCTTAGAGGCATATTCTATGATTTCGACAACATATAAAACAAAATCAAGAATTTTAATTAGTGGCAAACAGTGCAGACATTATTACTAAGCTTCAATTTACATAGGTGCGAGTAATTCCTTTTCCAATATGACATTAGCATTATAGGATATATATATTACAAATCATAGATTCATTCATTTAATCAGATTATACTACAATAAATTCATACCAATTAACATTCAGGGTGCGTTTGGTATGTGGGTTTATGGGCTTTGGGTAGAAAGAAATTCAAAATCCATTGTTTGGTTGTTCTTCTTTAGATTGACGCGCTACCGTAGTTCTCATATTTAAATTCCGAGCTCCTTCCTAGGTTTTGAGTATCCATATGTATAAAATATATTTTTTTAGTTTTCAAAAAATTTTCAGTAACATAATGCATGTGACATGTGCATTCGTTTCATATTTTATCCAAAAATAATATATGTCAACTTAAATCAATTAATAAAAAATATATATTTTAAAAATAATAATTAATTTTTTCTTTCTTTATTTAGTTTCAAACCTTTCCCAAATCCAAATCTTAATCCAAACCCATTTAAAACCAAACGGGCCCTCAATTATGAAACAAATTTATGGTAGTACGGTAGTACCCATGGCACTGTGTTTCTCAAGTATATCTTTACATGTTACAGTTCAATTAATTTTAACACTATAGAACAATTAAGATTTAGCAAAGAGCAACATATATACTAGGATTTATGGCCGATATATATATAATCAATAGCATATTTTAAGATACAGATTAAACTTAAATGCACACATAATATATAATATAAGAGCATGCGATATTGTTTTTTATGAAACAACATCAATAACGACAGAGTGCCATATTAAAACTACGCCAATTATTGTACGTCATACATGCAATTGATTAACATGTACAACTAAATCCTTATGATCAACATTATTAAATATTTTGCTCGATTTCGATAAAAGAAAATCATTACTAGAACTTTGAGATCCAAATTTTCCGTGTTACCGGGAATCCTATATAGATGCCAATTTATTTATTTATTTATATATTTTCTTTTATTACTTGCATTACTTTTTTTTAACTCATTCATCAAGTACCAACTAATAACAATAATAACCGTGTATGCCTAAAAAAAATAGATTATATTTTAAGCTGATCTTTAAAGGCAGGCAAATTGTTCATAATCGAACATAATCACATATAATTTTAAAGGTAGGCAAATTGATTAAAACGTCGATTAGTTGTAATATAATTGCCAAAAACTCAATATAGATATGGTTTAAGACGTACCTTCTCAATCAAAAGTAGAGATGAACATCATATAGTGACCTGAATGATTCAGAAGACACGTGGACTTGGTCTTTAGGTGGGAATTCATTCACTGTCCGAAGCGCTAGATGTCAGATTGATGGGGAATTTTTGCCTGATCAAGGTCATTCTACTCACTGGAACCAAATCATCCCGAATAAGGTTAATATTTTTGTTTGGAGGGCCTCTCGCGACCACCTTCCATCTAGATGGAACCTCAGCCGTCGTGGAATCGAGGTTAATTCGTTGAATTGTCCGATATGTGATGTTGGATCTGAAACTTCTTTCCATACGCTATGGGCTTGTTCTTTAGCTTCCTTAGTGTGGATTCAGGTCTTCAAGTGGGTGGACCTCTTCATCCCAAATATTCCATGTTTGTCTGATCTTTTCATTTGGATAGATGATAGCGCTTTGCCGGGTAAGCATAAGAAGATCCTCGAAGTCATTTGCTCCGCAAGTCTTTGGTCTTTATGGTGCTTTCGTAATGAATCCGTTTTTGGTAATGAGATTCCGAAACGTAGCTTAATATTTGATACGATCGTAGATTTTTCTTTTAGATGGTTCTCTTCAAGATGTAATTCGCATACCATCTCATGGAACAACTGGATTCAAAACCCTTTAGTGGTTTACTCTCTGTAATTTTCTAGCGCCTTGCTAGTTTTAATAAATTTTTCCCGTTCAAAAAAAATATAGTGACCTGAATGTGATCCAAAACCGAATCGGATCCTATCTTCCATGTATCAGACATCTCTTTTTCTAGTATCTTGTTAGGTAGAGCGTGCTGATAACGTGTTGTGAACAAGAGTTGACAGAATGAAAAATATTTTTAATTAATTCATAATGTCAGAGATACATGGGGTATATATAAGATAAACAGTAGGGTAAAAACCCTAACAGCTAACTGGGTCGTGGGCCTCTTATGGACTATATGGACATCCACTAAAAATTATCCATAATAGGAAAAATATTTCGTACTTAATAAGAAAAATTAAGACTTCATATTGCGAGAAATGAGATGTTCCAATACAAATACACCACCCAATCCATATGAAGTGTTGAGATCAATATAGATCTCATATTTATCATAGATCCAATAAATCAATATTAGTCATTCATTTTTTATCAAAATTAATATAAACCCCATTTTTCACCTTTTGTTTTAAAACAACATATCTTGCAAACGGTAAATTTTCAAACTAAAAAAAATACACCATCGCGACGAGAATTAAATTATATTTCTATAGATATGCACTTCTCTATATTTGGGACAAAATCTTTTTTCAAAAATTCCGCACAGAAAAATCACATATGATTTGTAAAATCATATATGATTTTTAAAAATCACATGTGATTCGATTTTTACAAATCGTATATGATTTTTTTTAAATCATATATGATTTTTACAAATCACATATGATTTGCAAAAATCATATATGATTTGTAAAAACCGAATCACATGTGATTTTCACAAATCATATATGATTTTTCCGAGCCGAAATTTAAAAAAAAAAATCGTTAAAAAAGTATAGAAGTGCATATCTGTAGCAAGATAATTTAATTCTCGTCGCGATAGTATGATTTTTTTCACGTAACGATTAACGGTTTACGAGATATTTAATTTTTAATAAAAGGGTGAAGGTTTATTTTTTTGTGAGTAAATTGAAAAAAAGGTCCTTAAAGTTTGGCCAAATTGCAAGTTTAGTCCCAAACGTTTAGAAAGTGCAAAGATCGTCCCTGTGGGAAACTTTTAGGGCAAAAATCATCCCTGGCCAACAACAAATGACTAAAATGCCCTTTCTAAACGTTTGGAACGAAACTTGCAATTTGGCCAAAGTTTAAGGACGATTTTTGCAATTTACTCGTTTCTATATTATTATTAGTTTTCTTACATAAATGATCCTTGTGTTGTACAAAATTTTACAATGTTAGTCCCGATTTTTTTTAACCATCGCCACCCACAGCGACCCACTACCATTACCACAACCTCATCCACAACCACTCACAGCCACCACCGCCACTGACCACCACCATCGCCATCCCACCATTGCCACCCACTACCACCACCACTCACAGCCACCACCGCTACCCACCGTCACTGACTACACCACCATCGCCACCCCACCACCGCCACCGAATATCACAACCCCATCCACCACTCACAGCCACCACAACCACCCACCGCCACCACTACCCACCAACGCAATGTTGAGTGGCGGTGGTGGATGAGGTTGCGGTAGTGGGTAGAGGTGGTGGGGAGGAGATGGTGGTGGTGGCGGGTGGCGGTGGTAGTGGGTGACGGTTGTGGGGTGGAGATGGTGGTGGTGGCGGTGGTAGTGGGTCACGATGGGTGGCGGTGGTGGGGTGGCGATGGTGGTGGTGGTAGTGGTAGTGGGTGGCGGTGGTGGTTGTGGGTGGTGGTGGATGGGGTTGTGGTAGTGGGTAACGGTGGTGGCTATGAGTGGTGGTGGACGGGGGTGGGTGATGGTGGTGGCTATGAGTGGTAGTGGATGGGGGTGGTGGTAGTGGGTGACGGTGGTGGGGTGGAGATGGTGTTTTGGCGGGTGGCGGTAGTAGTGGGTCGCGATGGGTGGCGATGGTTATAAAAAAAATCGGGACTAACATTATAAAACTTTGTACAACACAGGGATCATTTATGTAAGAAAACTGAAAATAATATAAAAAAGAGTAAATTTCAAAAATCATCCTTAAAGTTTGGTTAAATTGCAAGTTTCGTCCCAAATGTTTAGAAAGGGCATTTTAGTCATTTGTTGTTGTCCAGTGACGATTTTTGCCTCAAAAGTTTCCCACATGGACGATCCTTGCACTTTCTAAATGTTTGGGACGAAACTTGCAATTTGGCCAAATTTTAAAGACGATTTTTGCAATTTACTCTTTTTTTGTTTTTATTTGAAAAATAAATGGCTATGATTGGTTCATTGGATCTATGGAAGCGTGACACTAACTCTAAACCAAAAAATGACCAGACACTTGGATATATAAGAGCATAAGGTATCGTGGTTACCAATAACACGTTATTGGTATGCCACTTCAGCGCCACATCGTACATATCTCAATAACTCACCAATAACTAAAACACCCTCCCTCATAACACACCAATAACATGTTATTGGGTCCCACAAAATACCCCACTAAAAATACCCATACACTCACAATACATTTTAAAAAAAAAGAAAAGTAAATGATCACTTTTGGCGTGAGCCATTCAAGTGGCTAAAAATCAATTGGCTGGATTTTGGCATTTTTGGTGGTATGGTAAAGAATGCATTTGGCGTGCCAAATATTGCATTTGGCGTGTTACATAACTCCCATACCTACTACTCTAACTAATAACCATTTTCTTTATTTTGTCCAATGTGGGATGGGAGTTAGCATCGCTTTCATGACAAAATCAATCAAGTAATGCTTGTGTTTTATTCTAATAAGTATCATCCAGACTAAAGATCGATTTTTAAATTATTTAGATTAGTTATGCTAAGCTCCATGATAATCACTAAGCGACGATGTAATTAGATACAAATCCTCCATAAAGTACTCTATCCCCCACACCAAAGTTCATTCTTTTAAGCGATATCAAATCATGTAATACAGAATGTGAAATCACTACAAAAAAGTTAAGTATCATATTGAATAGCATTGACAAGATAAAAAAAGGACAAACTTCTAAGAGATAAAACAGGATCGGAACATGAACTTTGTAAAAAAAAGATGCATAGCAAACAAAAAATCGGATGGTTATTTGTTTTTTCTACACATTACTCATTTCTACTCATTTCTATCAAATTTTCTTTTATATTCTAGACTACTAAACCCGATGTAGCGAGTATCAGAAAAATATTGGTATAGGTTAGGCAACCTACCAGGAACATTATTACTTGCTCGGTAAGATAGTTGTCATCCCTATCAAGGTCTGATCGAACCATTGGTCAGGACTTAAACTATAAAACTATAAAACTTAAACTGAATGGAAGTTCGAGGGTATAAGCCTTTGTTGCCTATAAAACTTAACATTGATCAGGACTTAAACTATAGTACATTTGGTTATCACTTTTTGTTTTTACTCATCTCTGTTTATGATATATTATCAATGAAAGTGGGGTTGATTAAGAAACGAGGAGCCTAATATCGATTAATTAGTGTGTTGATTACATTGCTTTTAAATTGGTGTTTTCCACAACGAGATTATAAACTAGACGTAGTCACAAGCACAACACTTTGGTAAGTGGTAACAGATCTTCATTCTGTTGAGGTTAAGAAACATGATATACAATAATAACATGTATGACACCACAGAGTACACAGCGGAATACTTAGGAAATTAACTGAAAACATAAATGCATAACATACCTCTTGCAATTGGTTAGATCTCTTCAACAAAGATGATGAAATGGTTTAAAGAGTTATCCCTTACCATTTTATAACTCAAACCAAAATTGGTGTTACAATCGTGTGTTACAACCACGTTCTTGTACACACGAATTAACCACGAGTTAAATCGATTGCTAGATCTAACACAAACCTTTGTTTTAATGGAAAAACAAAAACCAAAACCCTAATAAATTAGGTGTTCGGCCGATTATGCAAGAGAGAAAAAGAGTAGAGTTTAGGTTAATGTGTGTGAACAAAAGTTAACCCTAAACTCTCACCCTAGGTTTGCTTATATAGTTAATGGAAAACTTTGGGAAAAAGTTAGGGTTTTTGGTTAGAAAACCATCCCAAAAACGTTCAAGGACCAAGGGGTAACACCCAAATCTTTTCCTTTTATAACAATTTCACTATTAATCCTTCTCTTTACATTTAACGACCGTTATTCATTTTTCCGTTAAATACTTAACGATCGTTAGTCAGTTTTGTGTAATAATTAGTTGTAATCATTTTACATTAATTCTTTTTAACTTTAATTCTCATTCGTTATGTTTGCAATCCCGTGGTCACGAGTTCGAATCCAGACATACACGTTTTATAAATATAGACATATTTCAGCAGCTCCCACTTGGATATGTTTACAAAACGTGTAATGAAATTGGTTAGCGTCTAGCAATACACCAATGCCCCTGTGCAACTCGTGCAAGGTTTTCCGGAGAAAAAATGCTTTGATGATTCATCATCATATTTATCCTTTTGTTTCTAATACCATGCTAATAAGAATATGGATCTCACTCATTTCTTATTAATTATTATGTTTCTCGTTTTATATGATTGATCAAGATTACCAATTCTTCTAAACATATTCCAGAAGACCTTGGGCATGGTCATGCAAACATCTTGACAACCCTATGAGGGGCCTAGCAGTATTACACTTCAAAATAAATTTGAAGGAAACAACTCCCGTTTTGACTACGAGAATAATTCATAAATTTCGCAACACTTCTAAAAACAACCCTTATAACTACCAGTTACGTATAGCATTAGATTACTTCACAGAAATGCACTACGTCCATGACATTTCTCTGGTATCTCAAGTCAGAGGATAAATATTCATGATGTACTTAATGACTAAGATCCATAAAGTACCATCATGTGGTTGGGATAAGTCTTATATTCAATCCAATGAATATTATCTGAAATTAGTCATGCTACGCATCAATATACTTTCAAGTACATTCTAACTAATACTCAGATTTGTCTTCATTCAATAGCATTCCCATGTTATTGATCGACAACGGACTATTTAGAATAACTTAAGTTACTCAAGGATTTAACCATGCAAATACATGACACAATATTATAAATGAAATTAAACGCATAAAGTACTTTAATTCATTACAAATAATAATTTTTTAACATCCTTTATCCAAATACTAAATAGATCAATGCATGATAATTCTTAGTTAATGAATTTTTGCCTCAAGTCATGATAATCATACTTGTTGACAAGGCATAATTTCAACTAACTTTGATCTATATGAATTTTGAGAATACTTATTTCAAGAATTCAATAAGTGAATTTCTCGTATGTATTTACACATATCTTGATATTGTCATAACATTCCACAAGGTGTGTGACAACCTGAACCACCTTTTTATGATAATCATCTTTCAAAACTTTTAAAGTTTAAAGTATTCTTTATTCTTTAATGTATAATGCAACTATGCTCTTAGTTGAGCATAACTAATCAATATGGTCATCACCAAGGATACCATGACTAGAATTGAGTGTCATCTCAATTATACTAGAATCATTGTGTACAACCAACAATATGCTCTTTCAAACATCTGTAAACTTTGAATATTTATTTGTTTGGTGTCATCCAAACCTCAAGTTTGTTGACTATGACAATTACACAATAATTGTTGTATAGAATCTGGGAGCAACTCCAGGCTGAGGAATGCAATTCTAAATCCAAACATAAATATTACAATGTTGTTAAATCATCTTTTAATCAAGCACGATACAACAACCTTATACACAACATGATGTACATGATGAATCTTCAAGTTAGACTTTAAGATCTCATTCTATCTTGTCAAAGATATGTATCCATCATGTTCTATTTGACTCATTTATTTACCGCCTATGTTTATAATAATAAACATATATTCCAAGGTTGTATGACTTATTTCCAAATCTTATAAACGAAGTTTCATTCCCAACTAAAACTTAATTTAGGTGGAATGTAGTTGCCCAAACAACATATAAGATTTAAAAAATAATACTCCCACTAGCTTTTTAAAATATTTATGAGCTATCTTATTTTAATTATTAAATCAAACATGGATTTAATATTAAACATAAGAATCATCTCCTAGATGCATGCATATATCAATTCATGGATTCTTGCAGTTTGTATATATTCAAAGATTATTTGAATTCAAAAAACTCCTTTGTATACTTATCGTCCTCGCAAAAGTAATTCTACAACAAAGAGTTTTGATATTCATTGTCAAAATTTCATATCAATGAAACTAAGTATGACAATTATGATCCTTATACTTCTATTTAATGTATCTAGAAAAGAATATTCAATTATAGTTAATTGCTTAAGTATGATTAATATTATTATTACTAGACATGCATTAAATATGTGTACAGTATTGTCCATATGATTTCTACACAATGATTTAAACCACTAGGGTTTCCATCCTTTCATAAACAAATGGTGTCTTATTAATCTTCTAGGTTGGAGTCTTATTGAGTATATTCAATCTATACTCAATCTACTAACCTTGATAACTTTTGGAAGAAACTATAGTTATCTTGAATAAAACAATACCAATAGATTTTGATCCTTCTAACTGAACATACCATAAAACTATGGTATTTCATTAGAATTAATATTGTAAGATAATCTAACAATATTTAAGATAACCATCTATTCTTTGGCTTACCTATTTACCAACAAAGTAAAACTTAATGATACAATAGAATTACCAAGTCAATTGCATGCACTACTACACAAAAGGTCAAAGAGATCCCTAAATAGAGACCGGTTATGGAAAACCCGGTCTTTTAAAGAAAAATTACACTAGGTTCCAAAATTTTAAGATTAAAATCACAAAACCCGGTTTCTATTGCCAAAATTTTAAGCGCTTTTTCCCTCTTTTATCAATTTTAGTGCTTTTAAATCACTTCCAGTTTCTTCTTTTATTAATTTCACTAATTTTAAATCACTTCCATTTTCTTCTTCTCCCAAAGCACACACACAAACTACCTATGATCTGTTAGTTACTTTATAATTGTTTGCTAAATATACTTACTGTTGTAATTCACAGCTCGTGGTTCCGCTGTGATCGTGAGTTGCTATCTAATTATTCCATTCCAAGTCGACTTCTTTATTATTCAGGTACTTTAATATTTTTTTTATCTTGATTTCATATGATCTATTAGTTACTTTCTTGAATCTCTCCATGTTCTTTGATGACAGCGGATATTAAGTTCCTGATCAAAATCTGAAATTAGGGTTCTTGGCTCTAAGCCAAAATTAGGATTTTTGTAAATTTGTTAAGAAAATGTGAATTAGGGTTCTATACGGGTGTTATAGGTTACTTATTATCTCTAATTTCATTCACTACTCTTGTATAACCACTACTACTAAATTGACATCTTCTCAAAATATACATGACCCCAATAAATCTACCAGCACTGTTGAGGAGTATTGTTGTGATTATGATATACTTAATAGTGTTAATGGAGCTGTATATATCCTTTTTTACCACAGCTAGCTAGACACACGTCTTCAAATATTTTAAGGTGTTGTTTATATCATACATTTCACAGATAGATCTGTAAAAAGATGAGATTTGTGTCTAATTATCAGATTTGTGTTTTGTTTGCTTTTCATTATGGTTTCTTTGGCGTAAATCTGTGTTACAACGGCCTTAAGATGTAGGCACAACCAGTGGCGGACCCAGGATTTTCAAAGGCGGGGGGCAAAAAAAATTTTTTTGATAAAATTTGTGATGAACTTTAATAAAAAAGTCATAAAAAAAATATTTACACTAAAAATTGATAGATTAAGATAGAGATCTAAGGTTTTTACATTGTTTGATGTTAAGGTGGGGGGCAATTTGATTTTATAATGGGGTGCACTTTAATAAAATGGTCCTAAAAATTTTTTTTTTACACTAAAAATTAACATTTTTATAACTATGGAGGGCACCCCCTATCCTCTATGTAGTTCCGCCCCTGGGCACAACACATGATGTGGGTTAATAGCGTTTATATAAGTCGGATGAATTTTTAGATTTCCTTTACTTTGCTAAATGGTTGCATGTTTCTTTTGTCAATAGCCTTATGTGTAAGGTTTTTTGCGGTCTCCAGGTGTGTACCGCGACAACGCAATCGTGTGTATTTTTTATACAGGTAATTTTTTTATATCATTTGAGCTATGTTTCTTTTATTGCTGATATTAGCTTTTCTTTGGATTGTGGGTGTATTAAGCTTGAGTTTTTCCTATATGTTTACTTTATGTACTAAACATAATCAATTTTATTTTTAATGATATTGTTTGAAATTTTTTAAATTGGCAGTAAAAAATTATTAGAATCTTAACAACATAACATCACCTTTCCTTTCAGGTTTGATCTAAAACAATCCAAAGACAAAGAGCGTCACTGGCCCACCTTCATCATATGGCCGATGATACCAATACCATGGAGCAAAAGTAAGTTTTCAGACACTTACATTTGGAGGTGTAACAGTAAGTATTCACCTCAATGATGGTATGCTAGCTCTAAAATTGCAATTCCATTCATGAACCCACGTTAACATGTTCAAGTTCTTATACACCTTCTCTTGAAAAAGTTTCTTATACACCTTCTCTTGAAAAAGTTTCTTATACATGAACCCACGTTAACATGTTCAAGTTCTTCATGATTTCCTACTGTACCTTCAAGGCGTGCCGCGTCTATATGTTAAATGGTTCCAATTTGTTTAAAGGTGAAAAACATTAGTCAATGTTAAATTTAACATGGGTTAAACCTTTGTGCTGGCCTTTTTTTTTTAATTATTAAATTTCAATGTTGATCTTTCTTCTTACGACACCATCAACTCAGCAGCCGAAAACAAACAAGAGAGAACTCATTCAGTTTGAGGCACCTACTTTTTGCTACAAAAAGACGATGTTTCAAGTAACTCCCGAGATAGTAAGTATCCTAACTTTTGTAGGGTCATAATAATGTTTAACCTTTTTTCCCTCCCAAGGCTAAAGACATTCCTACCAGCCTACCATTTTCTACACAGTGGTACTACCGGCACGGCAAAGGTTGGTTTTTTAAGCATATTCTGGTCGGGTCAACCCGAGTGACCCGAATACTAACTATGGTCGGGTTTGGGTTTAAAATGCTTTGCTTATTCGGGTTCAGGTCAACCCGAGTAACCCGAGTTATTATTATTTTTTTTTTGTTATTAGTTTTTTTTCATAATGTGTATTTAAAATTTGCCTACTTTACAATTTAAAAAGCACATATCAAGTTATCCATTCCATTTCAATATGAATGGTAAACAAATGCAAAATTTCCTACTGTGATATATTTCTTTTGTGATTAAGGCTTAGTTTGTTGATTGTAAATTGCCTATGTATTAAAGGCTTAGCTTTTGTGGATTAGATGCAAATTGCCTGCTGTATTATGTAGCTTCTAAGTTCTAATGAATGGCACATTTGATTTTTGACTTGTTTTGCCTAATGTATACTCACTTAGTCACTTGTATTATATGTTTGCTGTCTGCAAGTACAAGTCTAGGCTGCAAGTCTCCAATTATGCCTATTGTGGACATGCAATATGGAGCATGTTTATAATGGAAATGTCATGGTATTAATGAGTAAATAGTTAGACCTTTCATAGCATATCTAGTACCCCGTATCATTTTTTTATATGGTCTGCAACAAAGTACGCCTATTGTATCGATGAAAAAAATTATGCCTAATGTATCTATGCAATAAATTATGCCTACGTTAATTTTTATAACATATCTATTAGCCTTTTTACATGGTATCCAATTATGCCTACTGTATCAATGTAAAATGGAGCATGCTTACAATGCAAATGTGATGCTGCAAATTTGTATTTTCAAATTTCAAGCTTAAACCCTTTAAAAATATATAATTCTTAAATGGCCCAGACCCGAACCCGAATTGACCCCACCCAAATTGAACCAAACCCGACCTCTAAATAGGGTCGGGTTCGTGTATTTTTTTTTACCCTCAACCCGAGTTGACCCGACCCGACCCGATTGAACCTGAACCCGACCAACTCGACCTGATTAACACCCCTAATTACAGTTAACAATTATATTTTTAGCATTTTGGCACTATACCAGAGTGTTTGTTGTTTGTTATTGCCATATATCAGATAGTATTCGAGGGTGTTCAGTATTATTGTGTCAATATATCATATAGTTAGCAAGTGATGGATTTCTTAGTGGACAACGTCATTCTTTAGCAACCTGCTCTTGTCACATGATTTTAACATATAAAGATTGCTGATGTGTTTATTTCATTAATTTACGTATAGGTACCTTGGAGTGACGAGCATCCGGTAGAGAACAAAGAGTTGAACGCCATAATTGGTCCATGGTTTACATTGTGGCGTGATTGATTCCAGATAATTATGGCTAGTTATGTTGAGTTCTAGTGTTTTTCTTTATAGTTTGTTGAATTTTAGTGTTTCAGTTTGGATTTTCTAGGATTTATGTTTTGCTAAGTATTATCTTAATTTACTCTGTTGATTTTGACATTTTTGGTGTATTCAAATCACTTAATATATATATTTGTTGCAATTATATTTTTTATTATTGTGAGTCTAATTGTAGATTATGAAATTTTAAAAAATTGTAAAATTTCCAAAACAATTTTTTATAATAAAAAAATTAAAAAAAAAAAAAAAACACAGGGTTGGATATAAAAACATATCTTTTTACTCTATATAAAGACATGTTGGATGGTTCTACAAAGACCGGTTGTGGGAGAACCGATGCCAATGTCTAATAAAAAAAAATGTATGCTTACTTTAATATGGAGACTGATTCTTAAGAGAAAACCGGTTTTGATGCTTCTAACAAAGACAGGTTGTGCAACCGGTTTTTATATGTTTTGATCATGGAGATACCCCCCTTCAGTGAGTGGTCTCAAAACCACTCTTCATGAGCTATTTTGACCGGTTTCTGTGATATTTTTTGTAGTAGTGATGCATTATAACACAAGTATTCTTGACCAAGTCAAAAGACATAACGGTTATAATCCTACTATACGTTATAAGTCATTGATCACTCATTGACTTCATGCATATGTCTTAAAACATAGCAAGTTAACGTCTTACTTTATATTATAAGTCTTGTATTAAAAGACTTTATGTTTGTGACTTTACAAAAAAATCATAAACATGTATAATTAAAGTAGTTATGAACACCACCTCGGGTTTCAATTAATAATTTCAAGTTAATATTTATTACATATATTTAAGTCATTCAACGAATACATAAATACTTAAAATCAAAGTAGTATTAGATTACTTCATTTAATTATGTCATTCCATGAAATGTTCAACGTAAGAAACTGCAAAATCATCCATGCTCGTTCTCACGACACGTGGATATTTTACTTTGGGCTACAATCTAGTTCACGTTCTCACGTAACATAAATTGTAACTACAAGTGTTTCTTAAATATTGAATGAAATAAATATTTAAAGTAGTCTTTGTTATCATATTGACATGTGTTCTTAATAGGGCAATCATACACATTTAAATGTATAATTCCTATAAGAACGTTACTCTTTTACCTTGCGGTCAAGAGAATCCATTTAAATCATATTTATATGTGTTGTACCTTGCACACAATAAAGATCTCTCCCACTTGTGCATGGAACAACATCATGTAGCAGATAAACAACACGACACACGTTCGTTTATTTGATTAATATGATTTGTGTCATAGATATAACAAGTAGATGTAGGACTATATTGTTTAGTAAGGAAACGTACACGACTATCCCTAAAAACATAAGTGCCTACAATTGGAAAGTAATTATCTACATGATATTCAAGAGATAATTTGGATTACTACACAGCAAATAAGGCTTGTAGCTCCCACTGAATTACAAATCATTTCAACAACTTCTTATTCAGTAATGCAACACAATGCTCCCACTGAATTTGACAACATTGTAAGTGTTTCATAACTAGTGAAAACAAAATGCTTGCTTTTTATTTTCTACACATTTAAGAACCATACGTAACAAATACTTAGGTACTAAAAGGTGTATTCTACTTTGTGAATGATGGATTATCCATCAATGTTATTAACTCGAAAAATTAGGTATGCAATTTCTTCCTTAACAGGCCTACCATTACCATACTGGTATGTAGCACCTTTAAAGGCTAAAGCAAAACAACTAGATAAATTATGCTAGTTTGCCTTTTACCAATTTTCGCGATAATTAGTCTAGATTCTAATTTAGTAACTCATATACATGTTTTTCAGTTAACCAAAAGTCATGTTTGTTACAAAAGGATTCATTCACCAAATGAGGGTAATGAAATCTTTATGGAAAATAAGATGTGCAATTCTTTGCTATGAGTTACATTAGAATTTAGACAATTCAATTGTTCTTATTATACCTTTCTCATTCATGAAAAGGAATAGGATTGAGTCTCATTCTTCTCCTACGGAAAAGAGACTTTGTTTGTCTTTTCGGTAAATTATTCTCGATCAAACATTTGTTTGAAAGCAGAATGGATCAATTTACTAATAAAAGACTAAACCACGTTTACGGTTAAATGTTGCATTAATACATTCAAAAGAATTACAAAATTCAATTTTAGTATTTTCGATAATTAACCTTTTCAAGAAAATTAAATACCCATGGTTCATAAACATATAACCATTTAATTTTCACTGAAAACTAGGATCCAAATTGATATAGTTTCATCACATCAATTGATCTGCTAGTAATGAAATTATTCAAAATGGTACGAGTCGAACCTCAATTGCCAATTTTCAAATTGCAACTCCTAGATTTATGGGATTTACATATTGCCAACAACAGTTGCAATGTAAGCATGTTTTATCCACATCTTATGCCTTGAGTTGCGAGTTCTTACTACAAAACTCAACTAAGTTATCCAACTTAAGAAACTGCAAAATCATCCATGCCCGTTCTCACGACACGTGGATATTTTACCCTTTGATTACGATCTAAATCACGTTATCACGCAAATAAAAGGTAATCTCAGGTGTTTCCATTTCATTGGATGGCATATAACTTAAATCAAGGGTTATAAATTTGATTTTGGTGTCAAATCAAATATGTACAAAGATGTCATGCATTCATCTTAGTAGCATAAAGTTTTATTAAAACAATTATATTATTGTTTTAATGTTTAAGCTTATCATCATCAAACTTTAATCGAGGTATTGGTTACACCAATTAAAGAATTACCTTTAATTACCACTATGTCCTACTGCTGCATGAGTCATAAGACCCAAGTTATTCGGATAATTACCACAAAAGTGGTAGTAGAATTTAAGGCCAATTTACCCTTAAGATTTTATGCACATTATATAGGAATACTTGGTAACTCCAGTAAGAGCACAAAGCGCGGAGAATTAGGCAGCGAAACATATTACATACCCTCTTCTTTAAGGTCACAATTTAATGCGTACCATCCTTATAGCCATCAAATAGTTTGTCATTTATGGGTGCGCCATTCTAACTATTTTGTGCATAAACATCAATCAATTAATCGTTTACGACTACTATGCTTAAAAAACACATGTTTCACCATTGTTTAGATCAGTTTATTTTTCTTATAAAAAATACCCTTGTTTACAACTTGTCACACAAAACAAACGAGCAAGTATTTTAACAATATAAAATAAACATATAAACAACGAATACATAACTTAACAATTAATCATGCATATCAAATAGCCACATGCAAACCTTTTGATAAATCCTATTAATAATCAATTCTAGATCTGTCAATATGTATATGTCTAATTAAGACTTTCACCCGTTTACAAGAAGGTGAGCCACATGCATCGATTCATCGATTGTGTAAGTCAAAATTAAACACATACCACATAGCACATAATTGATTTATTAACAATAATAATTGAGGTCTTCCCCAATTTTAGATCTATCAAAAATTAGTGTATAACACTTAACCAATTAAAGCATACAATAAAAGCAGATCCATGAAAAAACATGCATGTTTTTATCATGGACATAAATTACACTTAACAATTAATGCAATTAATCAAGAGTTACGCAATTTAATTCACATAAAATTGCATGCAACCTATGGTTTTCTAATCCAATTAAACCAATGATACAAAACCTTAATTAGGGTTAAAAACACCCACCCAAAAAAAAATTAGGGTTTAGGTTTTGCAAACCCTAGATCTAAGCATACAACAATAACGCAAAACAATTTATTTATTTTTATGCGTTTCAAAAATTAATTACTCATTATAACGGCTCGTAATGCCACCGTTGAGGTTAAGAAACATGATATACAATAATAACATGTATGATACCACAGAGTATACAGCGGAAGACTTAGGAATATAATAGCAATTAATTAACTGAAAACATAAATGCATAACATACCTCTTGCAATTGGTTAGATCTCTTCAACAAAGATGATGAAGTGGTTTAAAGAGTTATCTCTTACCGTTTTATAACTCAAACCAAATTGGTGTAACAATAGTGTGTTACAACCACGTTCTTGTACACACGAATTAACCACGAGTTAAAGCGATTGTTAGATTTAACACAAACCTTTGTTTTAATGGAAAAACAAAAACCAAAACCCTAATAAATTAGTTTGTTCGGCCGATTATGCAAGAGAGAAAAAGAGTAGAGTTTAGGTTCATGTGTGTGCACAAAAGTTAACCCTAAACTCTCACCCTAGGTTTGCTTATATAGTGAATGGAAAACTTTGGGAAAAAGTTAGGGTTTTTGGTTGGAAAACCCTCCCAAAAACGTTCAAGGACCAAGGGGGAACACCCAAATCTTTTCCTTTTATAACAATTTCACTATTAGTCCTTCTCTTTACATTTAACGACCGTTAGTCATTTTTCCGTTAAATACTTAACGATCGTTAGTCGGTTTTGTGTAATAATTAATCGTAATCATTTTACCTTAATTATTTTTAACTTTAATTCTCATTCATAATTTTTGCAATCCCGTGATCACGAGTTCGAATCCGGATACGCGCGTTTTGTAAATATATACATATTCCAACACGTTCATCTTCAACCGTTGTTATAGTTGTTTATGAATACTACCAATTTTTTCCAACAAAAAATATTTTCATAATCTTTTAAGTGCTTGTTAAGAAACAAGTACATGAAAAAAATCAAGACCTCATATCAAATTTCCATAAAGGTAATTTGAAGTTTTCTTTCGCTCAATGTATAAGAAGAGATCTTCATCAACCTAAATGAAAGCATGACATTGGCACAAACATGTATTTGGGTGACCCAAAGATTAAGTTTGTCTTGCTGGTGGGCCCAAGACTATTAAAATCATTGTTAAGCATGACATTGGCACAAACGTGTAACTTACTAAAACACACACTAATCACAACGTTGTTCTATCAGCTTAGAGTAATAACGCCAGAAATAATACCAGATTACCAGATAAGATGTAGTGAAAGTGTTCAAAATCATCACATAGATGCACATTTGAGTAAAAAACATGCCATTATCAAGTAACTTTAACAAGAAAAACTATAAGGAAATTTGCAAAACTGTGACCCAAGGTGACACTTATTTCTTAATTGACACGACTTTGTGGCATATAGCTAAAACTAGGACTTTTTATATGACATGACGAGATGGTACTCACTTTACTTGCGAATTTTCACTACATACCCCAAATTGCAAGCGGTCTCATGTATGCATGTGACCGAAAGTGCCCATCCATTGTCCCAACTGAAATAAGACTTGTTCTATAGTTTTGCTTCGATTGCTGTTTTAGCTTTGATGAATTTACGTTTAAACCCTTCGACAGTTAAAGTATCGCCTAATTGTGAAGCCATTGTTGCAGTAGCTAGCAGCAAGCCTAAGCAACCACAATACGCACTAACACCATGAATTGTCCACATGTAATATGTTTGATCGGGGAAAGCTTCATTACAGTCATCATCCCGGTCAAATTGGTCCATGTAAGCCATGGCAACACAAACAGCATGCCATACCTTGGCTCCAAATGACAAATTACTGGTTGAAGCAAAGTCTTGGTAAACTTGAAGCACAAATTTCGGGTTCAGATTTTTCAATTTACTTGTATCATGTATGTTGTATGCGTTCATTTTTCGGGCCATGGATCATGAGTTCCGAGATAATGCGTAACCGCTCATTTGACTTTTTGAAATCCATTTTTTCCATCAGCTAAAAATTTGACTTTTCTTTCGTCTTCGAGCAACACAGCCCAGCGAATTCCCATTGAAAGCTGAGTCCGATCTTCAGAAAGAGTTTAAAAAGAGCAAAAGATGCATAGAAATGAACATCATAAGAGATCTATATTACATGTGATTTATATCACATGTGATTCTTACAACATGTGAATATAGATGTTTAACATATAAACTGTTCTAATCTAGAATTTAATATACAATGTGCTTTTAGCTTATAAACCACTAAACCCGATGCACCGAGAATCAGATAGATAATGGTATAGATTAGCCAGCCTACCAGGAACATTAATACTAGCTCAGTCAGATAGTTGTCATCCCATCAAGGTCATATCGAAACCATTGCTGATCGATGAAGATGCTATATTCATATAATTACTGAAGTAATGTGACTACATAGTCTACTAAGGGCACCCAAGAGAACAAAGATCAATTTAATATGAGGCTTAATATATTGTTTATTTCTGTACATGCTCTTGACCATATACATAGAAACAAATTTACAGAATCCAAAATCACTTAATTAAGTCTCAATTCAGTGACAACGACGTAAATTTTGAGTTGCTCTCTTCGAAGCTGATGCAAGTCTCACTACCTTTCTACCCACACATGGAGTATCTCCGAAATCACTTAATTAAGTCTCAATTTAGTGTATGATTCATGGTGATTGGATCATGTAATCATAACGACGTTAATACCATTTACTTGCTAATTAAGCTTTATGGTTAATCGTTAGTTGTTTAATGTTTTGTAGGTACAAGTTCAAAGGCTAAGGATAAGGGTAAAAGAACATATGGAGTATGTTGTTTATTGGACCTCTTTTTGTTAAGTAACGACTGTCTTTGTATAAACTCATGATTACCGTATGTAAAGGCTCATGCCAAGTAGTAAACAATGGTTTTATAAAATGGGTCATATAGTAAACCCATAGTAATGTTTTGTGTTTTGAGACTAGTATGTTAAATGAAAGTTTATGTATTTGTTCTAATAGTTGTTTTTTGGAAATTTTCTAATGCATAAATACTCGTACGTAATAAAATGATTTTTAAAAAATGGGGCATTTCACATTGTGCAATAGCTTGAAATACATTGTCTAAACCAAAATTTGAGTAATTAGCCAAGCATTTGTCGAAACCATGATGGACAACAATGGTATTCTCCTATTCGGTAATCTCAATTTGGATGTGATGTGAAAAGTATGTGAACCTAGAGCAATTTTTTGCTTCTTTGCAGGTTAAAGTAATAATGTTTTACCATCTACAAACATTAGTCTTGACACATGAACAGAAATTACACTCGACCAAAAAGAAAACTTTTGCAAAAATTTAAATTTACTGCAAATAACATGCTTCTACTGGATTCATACGCGATCACTGAAATGTGTTCACAGCCAAAGTTCACGTTGTAGCATATTTTACGTTGGCAACCCCTTTCACATTTGTAAAGTTCATCTGAATTTATAGTTACGTTATTCTAGCACTCTCATATGGTTCTTTAGTAAGATTGGTTTATTAATACTCTTCAAAAAATACACTTTTTTGCAACCAACAGCAATCTGTGGCCAACGATAACCAAGTTGCATCGCAATATCTTTTTTAATCAATTATATCATCAATTTCTTATTGAAATAGGGGTTATCCAATCCAGCACATATGAATCAAAAAGTTGCTATTCGATTTCTCTTTCCGGTGACATAAACCAAATTGATGCAATCTCTGTGAAAGCTAAGATCATATTTTCTTGAATTAAGAGAATGAATTACCAAAAATACTTTTGTTGTTAAATTATTACAAAAAAATAAGACTTCATGTCAAATTTTCATAATGAGCGTACTGTAATTTTGTTTAAACAACACCACGCACCCAATATGAAAGCATGACACTAATCCTAAAGCAAGAAATAAGTAGGTAGTTGAGAATATAAATGATAACCATATTCCTTCATTTTTCTATGTGGGATGGGAGTTGGCATGGATTTCATGAAATACGCAATGAAGTACCTAGCTTTTCTCGCGAATGATGTTTGTGTCTTATTTTAATAAGTATCATACATGTGCACATTAAACATTGTTTATCTTCTGGATTGACTTTGATCATTGATGCTAAGCTCATGATAATCATCAAGCGTAATGTAATTAGATATAAATCTTCCATGGAGAACTTTATCACTCTCACACCATAGTTCATTGTTCCAAACTATATCAAATCAAGTAATACAAAACTGTGAAATCACTTTAAAAGGTAAGTATCATATTGAACAACAACGACGAGATAAAAAAATAGCTACAAACTTCTAAGAGCTAAAACATGGTCGGAACATAAACTTTGTAAAAAAAAAGGTACATCTCAAACATAAATTTGCATGGTTATTTGTTTTTTTCTGCGCATTACTCGTTTCTATCAAATATGTTTTAAGATGATAGACAACTAAACCCGATGTACCGAGTATCACATAAATAATGGTATAGATTAACCAACCCACCGGGAACATTACTACTTGCTCAGTTAGATAGTTTTCATCCCTATCAAGGTCTGATCGAATCATTGCTGATGATGATATATTAAGATAATTACAAACGGTAGATCCGTAGATGTTAAACAATAAACTGAATGGAAGTTCGAGGGTATAAGTCTTTGTTGTAAGTTTGTGTATATTGAATGAATATAATGTTTGGTACATGATAAATATATATAGGATATAATATGGGCCTAAACACATTGAGCCTAAGCCTTATACTAATCGACTAACACTCCCTCGCAGTTTGAGCGGAAGGACCGAACACTCAAGATCACGAAACTCAGCAAACAAGACGAAGGTAAACCCGGTAAAATATCAGCATACTCAAACCGAGAAGGAGCATGCAGAACTCGAACTTGACCAGTAGCAACCAAATCACGAACAAAATGAATATCAATCTCAATGTGCTTTGGGTGAAGCAATATTAGATGTAGGTGACTGTTTGATTATATTGGAGATTAAATTTGAGGTGTCGTCCAAAAAATCATACAAGGGACTGACATTGGGTATCGTGGAACCAAACGGAAAAACTGTTTCATCAAACGTAACATTTCAGGAAATGATTATTTTATTGGTGTTGAGGTCCAGACAACGGTAGCCATGATGATTAGTAGCATGGCCCAAAAAGATGGAAGGTGTAGCACGTGCTCCAAGTTTGTGGTCAGCATCAAGATGAGAGTAACAAAGACATCCAAAAACACGTAAAAGACTATAAGTTGGTGTAGTGCCATAAAGTAGGGTGTATGGGACTTCATTGTCAATGGCACGTGATGGTAATATATTCAAGAGGTAAACGGCCATGTTGAGGGCTTTAACCCAATAGTTGGGAGGGAGATGAGCTTGAAACAGTAAAGTCCGAATTAGATTATTAATCGTGCGAATCATCCTTTCGGATTTTCCATTTTGTTTGGAAGTATGTGGACAAGAAAATCTAAATTCAATCCCATTGTCGGCAAATAATTTATGAAATGAGTGGTTATCAAATTCACCACCATGATCACACTGAAACGACTTAATTTCACTCTTAAATTGAGTTTTAAGAAAAATTACTGAAACAACAAAATTTGAAAAAACATCGATTTATTAACTAAAGGATAAACCCAAACAAACCGCGAATAATGATCTAAAATAAAACATAGTACGAAACTGATTGACTCGAATTGGGGAATTCCACAAATCCGAGTGAATAATGTCAAAAGAAGACTGAACTAAAGTAGAAGAACTAACCAACGGAAGTTTCACGTTTTGCCAAGTCGACACACATGACGAAGCACGGGAGACTTCTCCTTATTACACGAAATAGAATTATTGGAAATAACACGATGTAGCACATCACTTCCTGGATGTCCAAGTCGTTGATGCCTCATTATCTTGACTAGTGAGATAGGCTTGAGGAATAAGAGAGGGCTGCGTGGCGGGTTATAGATCTCCGGTGCTATCACCGAGGCGACCCGTGAGTATGAAAGTCTTTATGAGAAAAACCAAAGGGATCAAATTCAACGGTACAATAATTATCACAAACAAATTGTGAACGAAAATCAAATTTTTGGCGATATTAGGAGTAATTAAAACATTATTTAAATGAAGAGAAAAGTAGGCAAAATACTATGTCCAGAGTTAGTAACGGGAATAAAATGCGTCAACAAATAACAATGATGAATAAATACACGAATTTAAAACATCACTAAGATTATTGACATTATCGTTAAGATGTGAGGATGCACCTGTGTCCATATTCCAATTCATAGGAAGTAGTATCCGGTAGGTCCCGATAAAGCATGTGGCGAAATAGTTTTTGACTGCGGGACCGGTTGACTAGTTTGACCAATTGGACCCCCGACCTCCTTGATGAACCTGCGTACCTAATCGAACAGGGTACGAAAGACCCCTTGTTGACCTTGCATAGCAATATGATTCCCTTGAACTCCTTGGTGCACCACATGTGCATTCCGAACCCCCTGACCCCCCGAAGTGACCTTGCATACCAAACTGGACTCCTTGTGGAATTGCGTGGACTAGTTGTGGAGCCTGGTGAATAAGCTGAGGTCCAAAAGGACCTGGTGCATATCCTGAGACTTGTGTTGGATTAACAAAACCTGTAGGCGACATAGAAGCATAATGTGGACTCGAATAAAAGCCATAGGAGTAGTATATGTGAGACCGTGTCACCGGAAGGAGTAATATTATGTTGCACACGAGGGGTATTGTTCACAGTGGGAGTCAAACCATTATATCCAAGGTTGACCAAGAGGTCTTGCAAGATTTCGAGTTCATTGTTTGTTAAATTGATGCCAGTCATGATGGAAGCGATAACAAATATAATCGTCGGTGGGTACCTCGAACATGTGACCTATTGGTAGAAGCAACAATATAGTTACCAAATAAGCCAACTTAGCCGAAAAACAAACTTGGTCAAGAAACAAACACAATATTGGTCAATATCTTTGGGCTAATAGAATCTTTAATCTAACTGTTGGTCGAGACACTTTATTCTTAACCAATCAAGTCTTCAATCGCTAACTGTTGGGCTAATAGAATCAATGATCTTTATTATTAACCAATCAACTCTTAGCAAACTGTCGACAACAAACAAAATCAATGATGGAAAAATAGCAACTGTTGGTCGAGAAACCTTGAACGACAAACAAAAACACATAACTTGGTCGACAACTCTTGGTCGACAAACAAACGGAACCGTCGACAACTCTTTGATCGACAAACAGAAAAACGAAAAAATAAATAAATTTAGGGTTTAGTGGATCGAAGGTTAGGCTTTGATACCATGTAAGTTTGTGTATATTGAATGAATATAATGTTTGGTACATGATAAATATATATAGGATACAATATGGGCCTAAACACATAACAGGCCTAAGCCTTATACTAATCGACTAACACTAATCGACTAACAGTTTTCATTACATTGCTGGATTGCTAACTTTTGTATCTAATAGTTTTGTTGATCTAATTGGACAAGTTACACTTAAACCAACCTAGCTACTAGGAACGGTTCGAGTAATACTTACTAGGATACATAGTTGTTGCCATGCTTATCAAGGTCCGGTTTAAACCATTGCTAACTTAAGTTGTTAAATTCATATTATTACTGACTCCTATAATACTTAAGGGCTTTGCAAGACTAACCATTAAAGGATAAATATCTTGCAGAAACAATTTGAGTAGACTTGAGACTAGCCATTAGTCACAGTCGATTAGCACCAAACGGGGAACGACAAGGGATCTGAGGACTGATCGGGAAAGGGAAATGGCAAAAATAAAACATTCAAGATACGGGAACGGCATAAATACGGCAATAAAAAAATATAAAAGAAAATAAAAATATATTAAAGAAAATCCAAACTAGATATATGTTGATGTAAATTGTAAACTCCGAAAATACTACATATTAACTAGCCCAAATGTTGCAAATGTTTTGAAGACTCAATGAGTATTTAAACTAGGGGTAATTGATTCTTTAAATGTCTTACTTGCCAGTTTGTTCTAATTTTGCGCAACGTGTTATTTTTTTCTTATTAGTATATCATACTTTTGAATTTATGTTTTTTTTATATTATAGACCATTATATACTCTCTACCATTTACACACTCAAATTAACTCGGGTAGGGGTAAATTGATCAAAAGAATACACACAACTTGTCTATGATGCACCAAAAAGATGAAATTCAAAAGTAAAAATAAAAATTTAATACATTACACAAAATTAGAAAAATTAAGAATCTTTTTAACGCTTGTTAAGAAAAAAAAAGTACACGAAGTAAAGTAATAGATGAAAAAAATTACATGAAGTCAAGTTATTTGAAGTTCTCTTTCCGTGAATGTAAAAGAAGAACCTCAAGAAAGCTTCACTAAAGCATGACATTCACACAAAAACGCATGAATGAGTAGACAATGTGGAATGTAAGTGATTACCATTTCTCTTTTTTTATCTATGTGGGATGAAAGTTATCATGGCTTTCATGACAATGAGGTATCCATATCTATACAACTATATAAAGCATTTAAGTTATGGGCAACAAAATTAATATAAACAATAAATTTAGTGACATGTTCACTCTAACTAAAAAATAACAAAAAGATATGAGCTCTAACAAACTAAAATAAGGAGCTCCAATAATGGGGTGACACATGTCACTTCTTAACTAATTAATCATCTTTATTTTTAAATTTAAACATCTTTTAATTCGTTTAATTTTTTTATGATCTAATTTCACCATATTTTTTAAAATTTTGTGCTATTTAATTCAACATCAATTTTAATATATTTTTATGAGTTTTTAGTTTTTACATTTTTAGTAAGTTTATTTTATTTTGATTCAAATTTTTATAACATTAACCTTTATTTCAATCAATAGAAACTTTATTTATCAAAATCATTTACTTTTGGGAAAATGTTTGACGGGTAAGAGATTGTGAAGGTCTTTTTATATGCGGGAATAATGATGTCACGGGAAAGATACGGAAAACCCAGACAAACACACATACAACTAACACATATACATTTGGAGTGTTGTGAAATGAATTCACTAAGAGGGTAGGGAATTGCGAGGAGAGTTGGGTTAACAATTCATTTACGATATTTATTACTATATAACTATATTTATCGCCGCCGCCGTGCGCGGGTATCCAACTAGTGCACATTAATGACTGTTTATCTTCTATTTACGTTCATTATTGATGCTAAGCTCCATAATAATCAATAACTGACGATGTAATTAGACACAAAGATCATCCATGGAGTACTCTATAACCGAATTGCCAATTTTTCTTAAACTTAAATCAAACAATTGGCTTAGTATTTTTCTAAATGATTATTGTCAACAACTTTTCTTCTTATCGGGAAAGAAAAAGATCACAAATTAGTTAAAATAGAAAAATAATCCACTAAACGCAGCCTTTGTGTTCTTAATAAGAATAATCTATAGTTAGAACAAAAACAAAAGATGAACTCATATGAATTTCATAATTTAGAGTGCTTGTTGAAGAACATTTATAAAGGTATAACGACAGAGTTAAGACTTCATATAACAAAAGTTCAACAACTTTTTTTAGACAAATGTTTTGTCCAGTGTAAAATTAAGAAAAAATATTAGTAAAAATATTTATGTAATTAATATACAAAAAGATAGACTTAATATCAACTTCCATATGAATAACCTTAAATGATTCCTTCCGAATCACACAAAACTACTCATATGAAGGGCTGACACCAACCCTAAAACAATATGCCAATAGAGAGTGTGATATATAAATGATAACCATTTTCTTTCTTTTGACTATGTGGGATCGTAGTTTGCATTACTTTCATGACAAAAACAATGAACTACCTACCTTTTCGCTTGACTGATGCTTGTGTTTTATTATAACAAGTACCAACCATATGCACGCTAATAATCGTTAATGGATTTACTTTGATTATTGATGCTAAGCTCAATGCTAATCACTTAGCGTCGATGTAATTAGATACAAATCCTCCATGGAGTACTCTATGACCCACACCAAAGTTCATCCTTTAAAACGATATCAAATCAAGAGTAAAAACATAAAAACCGGATAAAACGCACAAAAAATAGAGAAAAGAGTAAAAAAAGCAGATAAAACGTAAAAAAAAGATAAAAACGAAAAAAAGATAAAAGCAGATAAATTCAAGAAACAAAGCTTAAAAAGAATATATTTTGGTACACTTGCACCACTGGACGCGTAGTCCAATGGTTGTTTCGTTGACTTGTGAGCATCGAGACACGGGTTCGAGCCTTGCTAACCCTGTTTTAGTTTATTTAAAAAAGGACTAACGATGCAAATACTATCAGTCCTGAGGACTAAGAGTGTAAATATTTTCTATCATGTTAAGAGATAACGGAGAAATAATTTGTGGCGTTAGTCCTCATTTTAACCGAGAGATGTATTGTGGTTAACGTTCATTACCTGAGTGATTTATCCGTCTAAACTTTTAGGAATGTGATGTATTGTGTTAAAGGGCACACGAATGTATCTTGAAGTTTACTTTTTTCTAAAATTAAGAGAAACTATAACTAAAAGTACTTTTGTGATATATAAATGACCCTAAAACTAAAAGCACTTTGGTAAAAGTACTGTCAGTCCTCAGGACTAACGGTATATTCCATCACGTTTAGAGATTACGGAAAAATAATTTGCGTCTTTAGTCCTCATTTTAACCGAGGGATGTATGGTGGTTAACGTTCATTAACAGAGTGACGTGTCTGTCGAAACTTTTGAAAATGTGATGTATAGTGTCAAACAGGGTAAACGACAAGAATGTATTTTAGAGTTTTTGAAATTAAAAGAAAATATAACTAAAAGTACTTTTGTGATATATAAATGACCCTAAAAATAAAAGTACTTTTGTAAAAGTACTGGATTACAGTGTAAATATATTCTATCACGTTAAGAGATAACGGAGAAATAATTTCCACCGTTAGTCCTCATTTTACCTTTTCTCTTGACATCGGCTTGTGTTTTATTCTAATGTATAAGTACCATCTATATGCACATTAAAGTTAAAATCAAAATCGTTGGATTCACATCTAGCCTAAAAGCTGTTTCAACTATGACATTAACCTTAACTCAGTCACTCATTTTTCTATTTTTACAAAACCAAACAAAAAAAGGATAAAAGAGGAGTGTAGTATATATTGGTGATTGTGATACATAAATAGGAGTTATTAAATTTAATATTAATTAAAAAAAAGGTTATAAAGCATTAAGCTTTAAAATTCAAGCATAAAGAAAAAGTTGTTGATTGTTATAAAAAACAGTGATGGTAAAGTCAAACAGAATTTATTAAAAAGGGATTGCACATATATTCAATAATTGCATATATATCAAACTAAAACTCATAATTGCATATATATCTTTCTAAAGCCTTAAAATTGTTATGTATATCCAAATGATTATTTTAAATATATATTTAATAAAAAATATGTCTAAGAATTATAACTGATATATAAAATGACAATTATACCCTTATTATTATTATTATTTTACAATTTCAAAATATCTTTTTATTGGTTTGTATTTTATTATGTCATTTGATATATATATATATATATATATATATATATATATATATATATATATATATATATATATAAATATATATATATATAGGAATTTACGTTTAGATGGAACGAAAGATAGTGCAAATGTTATTCTTATTCAAGATTCGTCGATACTGAACACAGTTGAGTCGCCGAACATGGTTGCTCTTTCTTTTCTTAAAAAGTGGTTAAAGGATATTCTGTAATTGTAAAAGAAATAAAAAAAGAAGAAAAAAGAATAATCGTCATTTTATATATCAATTATAGTTATTTGACATTTTTTTCTATTAATTATATTTAAAATAGTCATTTGGATATATATCAAAAAATATATAAGCAATTATGATTTTTGGTTGATTTATATATGCAATTCCCCACTATTAAAATGTTGCAATATAAGAGAGGTATATAATCATTATCATTAATATAAAGAAAAAGATCAAAAACTGGTTTAAAAAGAAAATGCAACTACTAAACGCACCCTTCGAGTCTTTGATAAGAATAATTTATACATTTAGAAAATTGTTTTAATATGAATTTCATAACTTAGAGTGTTTGTCAAAAAATATTTATAAAACTATAACGGAAAAGTTAAGACTTCAAATATAAAAAAATTCGACACCTTTTTTCGAGACAAATGTTTTGTCCAGTATTTTTTAAAATTAAGAGAAAATTAGTAAAATCATTTTTGTAGTTAAAAAAATAAAAATTAAGACTTCATATCATATTATCATACTGTACATGTGGCGGTTCGGTTGAAACCACACCACACAACCAATATGAAAGAATGACACCAACCCTAAAACAGTAAACTAGTAGACAGTTTGATTTATAATGATAAGCACTTTTCTTCTATTATCTATGTGGGATGGGAGCTAGCATGGCTTTCATGACAAAAACAATGAAATGCCTGCCTTTTCTCTCGAGTGATGGTTGTGTTTTTATTT
>OU343224.1:360130402-360309335 GCA_910596185.1 Chrysanthemum makinoi | reverse complement strand
TTTAGACCTTGGGGATGTAAATCGACTATTGGACACAACTAACAAGTATGTGCTCCAAAAACCCTAGAAAAACTTATCCTGGCAGAAGGAAAGTGAAAATTGATTCTTTATAAGGTTTCTAAATGGTACTGTAAAACGTTGTAGCAGTAGCAGAGGATGGATATGAACTGGTGAAGAAGATGAATGAATACTTTAGGTTACCTACACTTTATACCCTATAGTTAATAGCTTTACATCTTTTTTCCTAGTTTTTTACTTTTGTTTCCAAACTAGCGTAAGTGAGTTGACAAAATTGACGCTTTAAACCCATTTTTAAGAAATTTGTCATGAATGGTTCTTTTTTAGAGTAAGATACTAAGATATTATGATATGCGAGGAAAGGCATCAAAATAATATAAATGACAAATTTGACTTGAAATGTATAGCTATTTTGAAAAAGTTAACAAAAGCTAGTTTTTAGAACATTTATAAACTTATTTTGTAGACCGATGGTGTTCATATCGTAATTTTGGCACAGGGCCCCTAAAAACCACGGGACGGCCCTGAGTACCATCCATATGCACACTAAAGATCATTTTGAATTTATTTAGATTATTGATGCTAAGCTCGATGATAATCACTAAGCGACGATGTAATTAAATACAAATCTTCCATAGGGTACTCTATCACCGATACCAAAGTTCATCCTTTTAAACGATATCAAATCAAGTAATACAAAACTGTTAAATGACTACAAAATTTAAGTATCATTTTCAACAACAATGACTAGATAAAAAAAAGCGACAAACTTCTAAGAGCTAAAAGCCTAAAACAACCGTCAGAACATAAGTTTTGTTAAAAAAGTTACTGCTAGGAAAGTAAAATTTTGGTTTATCTACTCAGAATAATTAGCCATTTAAGGCTTAGCGAGCATTTAGTGATCAACTAGCCCCTCATTAAAAGGTAATCTACTGTATATAATTTTACTTTGCGATCAGCTGACGTTGAACCGACATTGCTACATGATAATACTATAAGTTCAGTTCTGCTCATCCTTTAGCTTTTTTCATGGTAAGCTTACTCTCTTTGCATAGATGCAAGCTAACAAGTATAAGTCACACAACCATTAGCAATTAATTTGCATAGTTTATGCACTACCCATTGTTAGCACCACAAACAAGTTTTATGATAAACTAAGTATAGTTATATAAACATTTTGGTTAACGGTAAAAGATTCATGAAATATTTAAATGATAAAATTATAGATACAATTGCATTTTTTAATTTAATTCTTGCCTAATCTTCCTCCTCCTTCTCAATTGAAAAAGAGTGATGAGATTTGAAAACTTCTGGTACGTAAATGAAAGATCTTTCGTCTTTGTAATTAATATAAAAAAATCAAGTTTTAATACCAAACTTCCGTGCATACTGTGAAGGTTAAAGATCATAACACTAACCTTGAAGCGATTGATTTTTTTGACATTGTGCTATATAAATGATAACCATTATCCTTCTTTTGTCTATGTGGGATAGAAGTGCCTAGCTTTTCTCTTGACGGGATGTTGTGTTGTATTCTAATAAGTACCATCCATACGAATGTTAAAGATCATTTATCTTCTAATTCCACTACAACATTGAATTCAGTCTTCTAAACAACATCGAATACAGTAAATATACAACTTGAAGTCACTAAAAATTGAAGGGTTATAACTTTTTTTACGCATGACTCATTTCTATCAAATGTGCTTAGCTTATAAACCACTAAACCCGATGCACCAAGAATCAAATAAATAATGGTATAGATTAGCCAGACTACCGGGAACATTATTACTTGCTCAGTTAGATAGTTGTCATCCCATCAAGGTCTGATTGAAACCATTGCTGATAGATGAAGATGCTATATTCATATAATTACTAAAGTAATGTGACTACATAGTCTACTACCCAAGAGAACAAAGATCAATTATGAGGCTTAATATATTGTTTATTTCAGTACATGCTCTTGACCATATGCATAGAAACAAATTTACAGAATCTGAAATCACTTAATTAAGCCTCAATTCAGTGACAACGACAAAAACTTTGAGTTGCACTCTTCAAAGCTGATGCAAGTCTCACTATCATTTTACCCACTTATGGAATCTCCGAAATCACTTTATTAAGTCTCAATTTAGTGTAGGATTCACGGTAATTGGATCATGTAATGATAACGATGTTAAAACCATTTACTTGCTAAGCTTTATGCTTATTCGTTAATTGTTTAATGTTTTGTAGGTACAAGTTCAAAGGCTTTTGAATCTATGTTATGATCCAATTTTGAACCTCTCTTTTGTTATGTAACAACTGTCTTTGTATAAACTCATGATTACCGTATGTAAAGGCTCAGCAAAGAATGGTTTATAAAACGGGTCATATAGTAAACCCGTAGTAATGTTTTGTGTTTTGAGACTAGTATGTTAACCGCAAGTTTTTGTATTTGTTCTAATAGTTGTTTTTTGGAAATTTTCCAATGATAATAAATACTCGTACGTAATAATTTTTGAAAAAATGGAGCATTTCACAGTGTGCAATCTTGAAATACATTGTCTAAACCGAAATTAGAGTAATTAGCCAAGCATTTGTCTAAACAATGTTGGACAACAATGGTATCTGCCAATTCAGTAATAACAATTTGGATGTGATGTGAAAAGTATGCGAACGCTACAGCAATCATTTGCTTCTTCACAGGTTAAAGTAATAATGGTTTTACCATCTATAAATATTATTCTGACACATGAACTGAAATTACTCTCGACCAAAAAGAGAAATTTTGCAGAAAAACATGATTCTACTCGAGTCATATGCGATCGCTGAAATTTGTTCACTGCCAATGGTCATGTTGTAGCATATTTTACATTGGCAACCAACCTTTTTCATATGTAAAGTTCATCTGAATTCAGAGTTACGTTATTTTAGTACTCTCATATGCTTCTTTAGTAAGATTGGTTTGTTAGTACTCTTCAAAAGATCGACACTTTCTTGCAACCAACAGCAACCAATGGCCAACGATAACTGAGTTGCTTCGCAACATCTTTTGTAATTGGCTGTAAATATCATAAATTTATTATATAGTGGTTATCCAATCCAGCACATCTGAATCAGAAAGTTGTTATTCGATTTTCCTCTTATTGTCGAGTGCCAACATAACACCAAACTGATGCAATCGCTATGAAAGTTGAGATCATATTTCAACAGCAATGACAAGAAACAAGACATAAAAATCGAGTTCACGTTGTTCTGAGATGAGGGATAGGACAGTTGGAGCATGTACCATGTAACACAGATATAGGGTATACGAGATCACCGCCCAAGTCAATTGGTTAAACAAATAGCCGGCTATGAATACAATATCTGAGCAAGTTGGGAATACTCTGAGCTATGTTAATTATGCTACTGCTTTGTGTAATGAGTTACACAAACATGAAGGGTCAAATCTTGGTTTATTCGACAATTGCCATTGCTCTCTAACTTAACTACTAAACGCACCTTTTGAGTTCTTTGATAAGAGTTATTAGAGATGGCAACGGGGCCGGGTATGCGGGGAATGGTTGATACCATCCCCATCCCCGAAGTTCAATAGCTATCCCCATCCCCGTCGGGGGTCACAATTACGTCCCCATCCCCGTCCCCGATGGGGAACGGGGATCCCCAATAGGGAATCGGGGATTTTTTCCCCGTTACATGTCTATCAAATTTATGCGATATGTTAGAAATTTTATGCTTTCTGATAATCACGTATTATAAAAAAATTATTAAGTTACAAAGTGTAGTTTTTTTTAAGACGATGTAAGGTAAACTAGGAGATTATAAGAAAGAAACTTTAAAACACTTTCAATTCTAGGAGATATTGGGCTAGTTCTTGAAAGTGATTTGAGAGTGTTTCAACATAAGAAAAACATGTTTGTTAGTTCATTACCTAACACTGTATTAACTCCTGTATGAAACGCCTTAGTAAATGATAAATAGGCCATGCATGGCAGTTGCAGAGCAAAGGCAAAAAAATAACTAGTCATGTCAGTAGCAAATATCCTACACATGAGTACTAGTGAGTCACTAATATCACACAAAACAAATATAAAGAGACACGTCTTATCAGATTGGTAAATCATGGGGTAAATATCCAGATATCAATAAGAGACACGTCTTATCAGATTAAGTAAGAAAAGTCAGAAAACAGATATAAGTACAATATCACACAAAACAGTAGAATATAAAGAGACACGTCTTATCAGATTGGTAAATCATGGGGTAAAATATCCAGATATCAATAATAAGGGTTACACTATTGCTACGGGGGCTACCCGTAGCCCTGCACCTTGTCCCCCAGGGAATATTCCCTTTGTCCCCTCGCTTTTTTCAGTACAACACAGTTTTTTGTCAGTTTCTGTTCCGTATTTCTGACAGTTTTAAGCGTTTGGCTTATTAAACTTTATATTTACAGTTCAGCATTTCAGGTTATAGTTTTTGATATAAACAAAATTATAAAATAAAAATAAAAATAAAAAAAAAAAAAAAAACTAGGGGGTCCTAATAAAAATCTAGGGGGTCCTAATAACTCAACCTCAATAATAATTACTTTCTTCTGAATCTAAATTCAACCTGCTTCATTATAAAGTAACATCTTACACAACTATAGTTTATAACTGAAACTGGAAAGGGATCACAAATAGGTCAGGTACTAGAGATGTACTGTATTAGGATTATAAGTGACATGATGAGAATCAGATGAGAAACAGATGATGGAGGTGGGTTTGAAGGCGGTGTGTGAGTGTGTCTAGCATCGGCTATTCACATGGATGTTTTTAAGATCACCAAAACTCAACTCACACTGTGTGCTATATGATGCCACTTACGATTAAATAGGCACTTAAGTGTTACACATAACAAAAGTGATAAACACTTTTATCAGACTCATGAAGCGCTAAAACTGCAGTTGCCTACTAACAGAGGATAATCGTTTTTATATTTTAAAAAGACAAAGCTTAAGCTATGATACAGTATGTTCTACCACATATAGTACGCACAAAATTCTATTGGTGTATGTGTTGGAATTAGATAACATGACAATCAAATAAATAATCACAAAACATCAAAGTATACATGCAGAAGCGTATAGGATTTATTTAACGAAAAATTAATTAACATAAAAGAATATGCGTACCTTACTTGATTCTAGCCGAACAAGAATCAAATCCACAAACTAGCAATGGAAGAACCCTAATTTGATTTAATTAGGATTATGTGAATTACCCCTTACCGTTTTGTAATTCAATCCAAGAATAATAACAATATTGTGTTATTACCACTTTTTTGTACACACGTACTAAACCGAATTAAAGTAATGCTAGTTTTGATAAAACAAATAACTTGTTTATTGAAAAAGTGATGGATCGACACCCACAAAGGTGGCCGATCGGTTTGGAGCAAAGAAACACACACAAAACAATTTTAGGGTTTAGCTAATGAGCACAAGAGATGATTTATAAACACCCTAGGTTTTGTATATATACTCAAGCAAACTTTGTGAACAAGTTTGAGTCAAAGTTGGATTGGGTTGGGTTCCTTTGCCGATCGGTTATGGGCATCCCAAAGGGATTCCGGAACCTTCCCAACTTTTGCAATTAAGTCCTTTTCCAAATACATTTAACGCCCGTTAGTCCATTACATTAATTACTTAACGTTCGTTAGTTATTTCGTTTAATCAATAAATAAATATAACGTTTATATTTAATTATTAACTTTAATTCTCATACGTAAAGTGTGCAATCCCGTGGTCTCGAGTTCGATCCTAACTCACGTCTACTAATTTATATAAATAAAACTAACAGCTCCCACTTGGATATATCTTAATAGAGTGATCACATCGGTTAGCGTCAAGCAACACTTCGATGCCTCTAGTACGACTCGAGTAAGGCTCCTGGAAAACCTTTTAATGATTTCTCATTATTATTATCCGTTTGTTTCTAATACCACGTCTACTAATTTATATCCATAAAACCAACAGCTCCCACTTGGATATATCTTAATAGAGTGATCACATCGGTTAGCGTCTAGCAACACTTCGATGCCTCTAGTACGACTCGAGTAAGGCTCCTGGAAAACCTTTTAATGATTTCTCATTATTATTATCCGTTTGTTTCTAATACCACGTTAAATAAAGATATGAAATTAAGTCATTATTTATAAAACTATTTTGTTTCTCGTTGTAAGTGATTGACCAAGATTACCAAATCTTCTAAACTTATTTAGGGGAGAGTTTGGGTGCGGCCGCACAAACATTTTGTCAACCCTACGGGGGCCCACCACAGATTAAACTCCAAATAAATTTGAAGGAACAAATTCTATCTTGACTACAAGAATAACCCACAAACTTTGTAACATTTCTAAAAACAACCCTTATGACTACCAGTACGTTATAGCGTTAAGTTGCTCCACAGAAAATGCACTACATTCATGACACTTATCTGGTATCTCAAGTCTGAGGATAACTATTCATAATTTACTTATAACAATATCCACAAAGTAAATTATGTAGTTGAGATAAATCCTATATTCAATTCATTGAATATCATCTGAGATTGGTATGCATTCTCATCAATATACTTTCAAGTATATTCTACCACATCTCTCAGATTTGTCTTAATTTAATGATACTCCCATATCATTAATCGACAACGGACAATTTAGAATAACTGAGTTACTTACGGATTAAACATGAAAATATAGGACAACAATATTATAAATGAAAATAAACATAATCAAAATTTTATTTCATCAAAATAATAAATGTTTTACAATATTCTTTATCCAAATACTAATCACAGTTATGCATGAAACTATTAGCTAAACGAAGTCCAATTCCATTGGCAAGTCCAAAAAGCTTGTCTCTAGCCAAAGCCTTAGTGAAAGGGTCAGCTAAGTTTTCGTCTGTGTGAACTTTCAATAGATTAATTTCACCTTCACGGACTTGTTCCCGAACATAGTGATACTTCCGTAGAAAATGACTGGTGCCCTTCATGACCCAGTTCATTGGCAAATATGATTGCAGCAGAATTGTCACAATACATATCAATAGGTGATTCAATTGAAGGCATAACACCAAGCCTTGAAATGAATTTCCTAATCCAAACGCCTTCATTGCAGCTTTCGAAGCACTATGTATTCGGTTCTGTCGCAGATATCGCAATCGTACTCTGCTTCTTGCTCTTCTAGTCAACTGCTCCTCCATTGATGACAAAGACATAACCGTTGAGACTTGTATCATCGTTATCACACTGCAGGGACGCATCACAGTAACCTGTAACACCAAGCTCTGTGTCTGGATTTCCACCATACACTAAAAACTTATCTTTCATATTCCTAAGATACTTTAGAATATGTTTAACAGCAGTCCAGTGAAGTTCACCTGGATTCTGTTGATATCGACTGGTCATGTTTGCTTGCGCGAACGCTACATCGGCCTTGTGCATCTCATAGCATACATAATAGATCCTACTGCCAAAGCATAAGGAACTTTCTGCATGCGTGCCACCTCAGCTGGTGTTGATGCACACATGTCGCTACATAAGCCATGCTTTACTTCCATCAGCAAATATCCTTTCTTGAAATTTTGCATATTGAATATCTTCAATATTTTATCAATGTAAGCGCTTTGACTTAAAACAATTAACCGCTTTGACCTATCTCGGTAGATCTTGATTCCCATAATGTATGCAGCTTCTCTTAAATCCTTCATGGAAAAACACTTCCCAAGATATGCCTTAACACTTTGCAAACTTAGAATGTCTTTTCCCATAATTAATATGTCATCGACATAAAGAATCAGGAAAATTACATCACTCCCACTAACTTTGTGATATACACATGGCTCATCAAGATTTTGAATAAATCCATTACTTTTGATTTCTTCATCAAATCTCTTATTCCATTGCCTTGATGCTTGCTTCAATCCATAAATGGACCTTTGAAGTTTGCATACACGGTTCGAAAATTGTGGATTCACACCAACCCCTCAAAGTTGCTTCATATAGATGTCTTCATCTAAGCGACCATTCAAGAAGGCGGTTTTGACATCCATTTGCCATATCTCATAGTTATAGTACGCTGCTATAGCAATGAGAATTCTAATAGCTCTAATGTCCGCTACAGGAGAAAAGGTCTCCTCGTAATCTATGCCATAAGTTTGAGTAAAACCCTGCGCAACTAGACGAGCTTTATAGACGTGTACATTGCCATCCATATCAGTCTTAATCTTATAGAGCCACGTACTTCCAACCACCTTGGCGTTTGGAGGTAAATCGACCTCTTCCCAGACTTCATTTTCTCTAATGGATTGCATTTCCCATTCATGCAACAACTTGCCATTTGTCCTTATCAGGACTTGCCATGGCAACTTTATAACTAGTAGGCTCTCCAAGATCTCCTAACATAGTTTTCTCAACCTCTACGTTAAGACATAGACATTCAGGTGCACGCGTAGTCCTTACGGATCTACTGACGAGAATCACTTCAACCTCTGGGGGGACCCGGACTATAGGGTTCTACCGAAGTACGTTAGTGTTTTCGAAGGTAATCATCTTCTTGATCATCTTCAGATCATAAACTCTCCCATCAATTCTTGAGATACGAGATCTCTTTCAAGAAAATCTCCAAAACCTAGCAACAATTACTTTATTTTCAGTTGGATAGTAAAAGTAGTAACCCATAGTTTCCTTAGGGTATCCTACGAAGATACACTTTACAGATATTTGTTGGAGTTTATCTACTGAGTCGGTCTAACATAGCATCGATCCCAAGACCTTTAAATAAGACAGGTTAGGAGCTTTACCATGCTATATTTCATATGGTGTCTTATCAACCTTCTTTGTAGGAACCATATTTAGAATGCGAACAACTGATTCTAAAGCATAATCCCAAAAGGATAAAGGTAGAGTGGTAAGATTAAACATAGATCATATCATGTCCAGCAATGTACGATTTCTTCTCTCAGATACACCATTTTATTGTGGATTATGGAGGAAGTGAGAGTCGGACAATTCCATTCTCACTAAGTAATCTTTAAACTCGGGTTAGATACTGCTCCTCTATCGGATCGAAGAGCTTTAATCTTCTTTCCCAATTGCAGTTCTACTTCAGCTTTTAAAACCTTAAATGTTTCAAACACCTCATGTTTATGCTTAAGTAAATAAACATAACCATAAGGCGAAATCATCAGTAAAGGTTAAGAAGTAGCTAGCACCTCTCTTTGACACATGTCTAAGTGGTCCACACACATCAGTATGAGTAAGACCAAGTAGATCGTAAGCCTCTCCATATTGCTATGAAAAGGTTTCTTGGTCATCTTCCCAGATATGCATGACTCACATTTATCAAATGATTCATCATTGATATTTTGCAAAAGCCCTTCATGTTGCAGCTTATGCATGCGAGCCTTGCCTATATGAGCAAGTCTACAATGCCAAAGATAAGAAGAATTCAAGTCTAACTTTATCTTCTTATTAATGCTAAACATCGAATTATTATTATTGTTAGATTCATTTTCAATCACATCAATTTCAAACACACCATTCACAGTAATTGCTTTAAAATAAAATACACCATTTAAAGAAACAGAAATTCTATTACGTGAAATAGTATGAGTAAAACCATCATCCAACAAAACTGAAAAGGAAACAACACCTCTAATTATAGAAGGTGCGTAATGAAAATTGTTCAATAACAATACTAAGCCCGAAGGCAATACTAAACTAAACGTTCCTATGGCTTCAACAGCTGCATGTGCGCCATTTCCCACGTGCAGATATTGCTCCCCATAGGCCAGCTTCCTTTCCACTCTAAATCCCTGCAGTGTATTACAAATGTGAATACCCATAAGTATCATATACCCGTGAATTTTTATGATTTAGAGTAAATAATTCAATGACAAATAAATTACCGTAAGAAACGGACCCATGGACCTTTCGTAGTTCATTTTATTTGCCGCAATTCATCAAGATAGAGGACAGTTTCTTTCCAATGCCCAACGCTCTTACAGTGGTGGCATGCTTGATCTTTTTTAGGATTTTCCTTCCTAAGAGTAGGGTTCTTCTTGGGTTGTGGTTGATAGGCAATAACTTGTTTACCCTTATCAACTTTCCCTTTGCCCTTACCCTTCTTGTTGTTCGCACGCTGCGGTTTTGGCTTATTAATCCTTCCACCCTGAATAGTAAGTACCTGGCAAGAGGAACCTTTTGAGGTAACCCTTTTCATAATCAATAAGCAATGCGTGTAGGTCAGTAACTGTCTTCCCCACGCAGTGCATATTGAAGTTCCTGACAAAACCATTAAAATCCTTGTTAAGGGATCTATTAATCAGATTCACAGCCATGTCATCATCATAAGTTTTGCCGAGTGCCTTTAATTGGTCCATGTAACCTTTCATTTCCAATACATGAGCACTTACGGGTTTACCCTCTCCCTGCCTACAGCTGTGTAATGCGTCAGTTAAGTCATAAATCTCGACAGCAGCTGGTTTCTCAAACATAGTTCGAAGTTCATTGAGCATATTATATGGGAAATGATGTTCGAACTGCTTTGAAGAGCGATTCCATCGTTCCCAACATAAGACCAGCCACATCATTATGACGCTTATACTCAATATGCCAAGCGTCCTTTTCACTTGAGTAGCAGAGGGTCCGATTGGTTCAGTAGGACAAGGTTCATAAACGTATTTCAACCGGTCATCAACTCTACAGACAATTCTCAAAGAGCGGTGCCAATCATTGAAATTCTTAGAGCAAGTCAACTTTTCTCGATCAAAAAAACTTTTGAACGCAGAACTTAGTGCAGTGTTAGTGTTATCGTTATTTTGAGCCATTTTTACGAAAAGTTCAAGTATTAGTATTTTCGATAATACAACTTTTCAAGAAAATAAAATATACCCAACGGTAATATAAACATATTACCATATAATTTTCTCGAAAACTAGGATCCAAATTATCATAGATTCATTACATCAGTTGATCTGCTAGTAACAAAAGCACATAATAAGGTAATCTGTCGAACATTAATTGGCAAACAATTTCCAACTCCTAGATCATTATGGGATTTATATTTTCCAACGTTATTGCAAATATAAACATGTTTCATCTCATCTTATGCCATGAGTCCAGTACTCACTTCCTACTCAACTTAAGTGTCTAACTTAAAGAACTGCAAATATGTCTATGTAAGGTCTGACTTTACATAGAGATTTACCTCTTCATCCCAATCTAGCCAAGTACTGTCATGACGTAAATTGCAACTTCAAGTGTTCCTTTTAATTAGATAGCATATAACTTAATTTAAAAGGGTACTAGTTTTGATTTTATGTGGTCAAATCAAATATGTACAAAGATGTCATGCATTCATCTTGTAGCATAAATTTAATAAAAAAAACTTTTTATTAACAATTCATAAAGATCAAATTATCAAAGTTTTGATTGAGGTATTGGGTTCACCAATCAAGGAATTTAGCGTTAATTATCGTCCATTATACCGTACTTTTGCATAGGTGTAAACACTTAGTGTTTCGGGTAATTACCACTGAAGTGGCGCATGGAATTAAAACTAATTCGCCCTTAAGATGAGTTTGTACATTTATGGCTTACTAAGTAGCTCCATTTGAACTCACAGGGGGCAGAGGACCAAATAAGCGCAAAAGCATAACCTTAGACATCCTTTCAGTGTGACTGTGCGCACTTCTTTATTAACCCCTTTATAGTTCATTCTAGTGGGTAAGCCGTTCAGACCATTTGTACCAAAATCACCAATCAATTAAACTATTGAAAACTTAACTCTTCCAAAACAAATCAAATTTCAGCATTGTTTAATCCGTATTATTTTTCTATTCAAAATTACCCTTTGCTTAAAGCTGTCTAACATAATAAACAAACAAGTAACAAATAAAAAATAAACAACTAAAAACAATACACACATAATAAACAATTTATACGTGTAAACAAGTAGCCACATGCAACTTATTCGATAAAACCCTATTAATAATCAATGTCTAAGTTAAATTAATGTATATATTAATTAGGGCTTTCACTCCAGCAATAGAAAGTGAGCCACATACATCGATAAATCGATTGCGTAAACCCATAATTAAAATATACCAATTAGAACATAATTGATTCATTAATGTATATAATTGGAGTATTCCCCAATTCAAGATTTATCGTAAATAAATATATCTTAACAATTAAACAATTATCAAAGCAACTATCCATGACAAACATGCATGTATCATCATGGATATATCATAACAATTATACAAATAGTCACAAGATCGCATATCAATAATCCCATGTCACATAACAATTATTCATGAATTAATCACGTAACTAATATATTAATTCTAGGTTTCGATAAGGTTAGCAAACAAATTCCAAAACCCTAATAATAATTTATGTGTGTCGACCAAAAAAAAAATAAGGGGTACGCCCCAAAAAAAAATTAAAATCGACCCATATAAAAAAAACAAACCCTAGATTAACCATATCAAACAACATACAATTATTTGTTTTATTTACGCGTTTATGTAATTAATTACTCATTAAAAACCAATGACTCGTGATGCCACTGTTGGAATTAAATAACATGACAATCAAATAAATAATCGCAAAACATCAAAGTATACATGCGGAAGCATATAGAATTTATTTAACGAATAATTAATTAACATAAAAGAATATGCGTACCTTACTTGAGTCTAGCCGAACAAGAATCAAATCCACAAACTAGCAATGGAAGAACTCTAATTTGATTTAATTAGGATTATGTGAATTACCCCTTACCGTTTTGTAATTCAATCCAAGAATAATAACAATATTGTGTTATTACCACTTTCTTGTACACACGTACTAAACCGAATTAATGTAATGCTAGTTTTGATAAAATAAATAACTTGTTTATTGGAAAAGTGATGGATCGACACCCACAAAGGTGGTCGATCGGTTTGGAGCAAAGAAGCACACACAAAACAGTTTTAGGGTTTAGCTAATGAGCACAAGAGATGATTTACAAACATCCTAGGTTTTGTATAACCCTTAAAAATTATTCCTAATCAATATAATAAGCAATATGAGTACTAGGTTATTATATTTCTAAACCTCGACAAGATACTTATTTATATGAAAAAGTAACTTATCTAAAATGAAAACTATACAATATATATAAAAACTTAATATATACTATATATAAAAAAACAAAAATGGAAGGGTGGTTTTGTATAATTTTAAAACCTGGTGGGTTGATAGTGTAACCCGTAGCACCTTTTTGCCTTTGAGATGCCCTAATAAAAAAGTGTGCCTCTCTTTTTATTTCTTATCTCTTTTCCTGAGATAGAACAACGTCACTTTGAGACAAATAAAACCTCTGTCTCTCTTCTTCTGGGATATCACCCTTTTCCTGCTCTCCTCTCCTTGGTGGTTGACCTCCTGTAATAAGGTTTGGTTAACCCTTCCTTGTTCTTCTCCGGTTGCTATGTTCTTTGCGAGCACTTATAATCCCACAGACGAAACTAAGGTTTCGTTGAATTGGGGGTTTTCTGACCATGTCAGAATTGGATGATTGGAGATTAAAATTGAGTCAATAGATGATTCAATTTGAAGTTCTGGGCTTTATTCCTCAATGAACAGGTGTGTTTGTTCCTTGTTGTGAATCATTTTTATTTCTGCCTTAATGATGACTGTGCGTTATCAGATTATGAGTTTTTTGTTTTGAATCAAAGGAATTAAACGGTTTAATCGTTTCTTGATCCGTTTGGATTGGATGTTTTTTTTGTTTCGATGTTTTCTAGTCTTTCGACAGATTTTCTTCCAACATAAAAGTGATATGGAAACGTTTTTTCTGATGCCAGGTTGATTGATCACTATTGTGATTGATCCCTGTTATGGCAGATACGTTTAAGAAATAGAAACACAAAGATGATTATTTGATTTGTGTTCGTTTGGATTTGCAAAAAATATTTCCGAAACAAAAAACATTTGGTTCCTTTTGATTCTTGAAACAGAAAACGAGAGATTGGTATATGATGATTTTTGGCTCTGATACCAATTGTTGGCCCGTTTTTCTATGGATCTAAAATCAAGATATACCAAAACAATGAAATAGACTTTATTTCTATAAATTTGTCATTTGTCTTTACAATCAGAATGTTCAAAGTATATATATGAAATGAAAGGGTACAAGAGAATCGTTGTAATGGTTCAATCCATCCAACAGATGTGTCCCTTTGTTTATAGCTGCTAAATAACTGCTTTTGTAACTGTCAAGAAAAACTGCCATGGTTGACTTTTGTTCTTACTTTTATTCTAAACATAAAATGGTTATTTAAAGTTGAATGCATAGGAAGGGAACTTGGTGACAATAAGATATTATCCATATGGAAATTTAAGATCGGTTATCGCAAATTTTATTTTGATTATTGATATTAAGTTCCATGATAATCAATTATCACCGATGTAATTAGTACAAAGCCAACGTTTCTTAAACTCAATTAAACAATTGGATAAGTATTTTTCCAAATCTTTATTGTCAACAACTTTTCTTCTTATTTGTAAAGATAAAGGTCACAAATTAGTTAAAAAAAAAAGAAAAAGAAAAATCAGCCACTAAACGCACCCTTTGAGTTCTTTATAAGAATAATCTGTTTAAAGTTATAACGAAGATGATCTCATATGAATTTCATAATTTAGAGTGCTTGTTGTAGAAGATTTATAAAGATAGAAAGAGTTAAGATATCATATTAAGAAAAGTTCGAAACCTTTTTTTTTAGACAAATGTTTGGTACATTCTTTCTAAAACTTAGAAAAAGTATTAACAAAAGTATTTTTAGAAAAAGTATATTTGTAACTAATATAAAAAATTAAGAATTAATAACAAATTTTCATACCGGTAGGTTTACTGGGTTCTATAACGAAGATGATCTCATATGAATTTCATAATTTAGAGTGCTTGTTGTAGAAGATTTATAAAGATAGAAAGAGTTAAGATCTCATATTAAGAAAAGTTCGAAACCTTTTTTTTAGACAAATGTTTGGTACATTCTTTCTAAAACTTAGAAAAAGTATTAACGAAAGTATTTTTAGAAAAAGTATATTTGTAACTAATATAAAAAATTAAGAATTAATAACAAATTTTCATACCGGTAGGTTTACTGTGTTCTTTAAAAACACAACAAAGCTACCAATATGAAAGCATGCCACTAACACTTAAACAATTTATTTGTAGATAGTGTGATATATAAATGATAACCATTTTTCTTCTTGTGTCCATGTGGGATGGGAGTTAGCAACTTTCATGACAAAAACAATAAAGTACCTACCTTTTCTCTTAAGTCATGATTGTGTTTTATTCTAATAAGTACCATCCATATGCACATTAAAGATCATTTATCATCTAAATTTACTTTGATTATTGATGTTAAGCTTAATGATAATCACTAAGCAATTACATACAAATCCTCCATGGAGTACTCTATCACCCACACCAAAGTTCATTCTTCCAAACAATATCAAATCAAGTAAGACAGAATTGTGATATCACTACAAAAGTTAAGTATCATTTTGAACAACAATTAAAAAAAAAAAAAAAAAAAGACGCGTTTAAGAGCTATAACAGCTGCAACTCCAAATTTTGTTAGGACATCAGCCACATTAAGAAGTGGTTATTAGATTTTTTATGTGTTATTCATTTCTATCGAAGAAAAGAAGTTGGTTAACAAATACAAAGCCAACAATCCACAAATTAATGTGCTTTTTAGATGATCATAAACCACTATACCTGACATACCGAGAATCGGATAATATAATGAGGCTTAATATATTGTTTATTTGTGTACATGCTCTTGACCATCATAGAAACAAATTACAGAATTTGAAATTACTTAATTAAATATCAATTTAGTGACAAAGGCATACAGTTTGAATTGCACTCTTAAAGGCTGATGCAAGTCTCACTTTCTTTTTACCGATTATAAGTTTGTCCAAGAATGAATTAGATTAGGCTAATACATGACTACCAACGGACACGTCAGATCAATAACAATCTTACCAATATGCATACCAGATAAACAACAATCGTACCATTTTAAGGACGACCCTATATAGTTTACATGAGAAAACACCTCGTTCTTACTGTTTAGTTCCAGAAAGCACAAATGACAACAAAACGAATGATGTCAACATGTGCAATTGAATACAGAACCGCTAAAGCACTTGGCTTTATGAACTATCTTTTTAACGCCTGTCTCAGTGTTTGAAACTGAAAGAGATTCATGTACTATATCCATCATGTTCATAAGACCTATTCCATATTTTTGCTCCTAATGTAGTTTTTGCTTTGATGAACTTACGTTTATACCCTTCGGCAATTGCAGTATCGCCTAGTTGTGAAGCCGTTACTGCAGTAGCTTGAAGTGCAGCAAGCCATAAGCAACCACAATACGCACTAATACCATTCACGCGTCATATGTTTGATTGAGGAAACCATTATTTTCCATTAAACGGTCATCATCCCGGTCAAACCGATCTATCTAAGCCATGGCAGCACAAACAGCAGGCCATACCTCGGCTCCAAATGACAAATCACCGGTTGCATCAAATTCCCGGTAAACTTGAAGCATGAATTACGGGTTAAAATCTTTCCATTTACTTGTATCATGTCGAACCGCTCCTTTCACTTTTCGAATTCCATTTTTTCATCGGCTAGACGTTTGACTTATATTTGGTCCTCGAACAAAACAGCCCTCGCGAATTCCCGTTGAATGCTGAGTTTGATCTTCGGAAAGTGTTCAAGAAGAGAAAAAGATGCATGGAAATGAACATCATAAGTACACCACATTATTTGGATTTAAACATATAAAAAACTACCAACATCCTCACAAATTCACAATCATCATTTGGATTTAAACACCTTCTAAACATTAAAAGGTTATTTAAAGTTGAATGCATAAGAAGGGAACTTGATGACAAATATAAAAATATAATACTACCTCCGTCCCAAAATTATAGTCTCCTATTGACTTTTTTGGTCTTTGTTTCTCAACTTTGACCTTAAATATTTTTGTTTGTGTTATACAATAGTTGATGAGAAATATACTAATGAAAGTACATTTAAAACCCAATCAATTCATATATTTTGAATCAATTATTATATAACACAAACAAAAATATTTAAGGTCAAAGTTCTAAAAGAAAGACCAAAAAAGTCAATAGGGGACTATAATTTTGGGACGGAGGGAGTAGTAACTTTGTACGTTGTAATTAACAACACAACAATGCAACCCATACGAAAGCATACAACTAACGCTTAATGATATTATTTGTAGACTGTGTGATATATAAATGATAGCCATTTTTCTTCTTGTGTCTATGTGGGATGAGAGTTAGGAACTTTCATGACAAAAACAATGAAGTACCTACGTATTCTCACAAGACATGATTGTGTTTTATTGTAATAAGTACCATCCATATGCACATTAAAGATCATTTATCATCTCGATTTACTTTGATTATTGATGTTAAGCTCAATGATAATCACTAAGCAATTACATACAAATCCTCCATGGAGTACTCTATCACCCACACCAAAGTTTATTCTTCCAAACAATATCAAATCAAGTAATAAAGAATGTAAATGACTACAAAAGTTAAGTATCATATCAAACATCATTGACAAGATTAAAAACAATTGTCAAACTTCTAAGAGCTAAAACAAGGTTGGAACATAAAACTTTGTAAAATAAAAAGGTACATGTCAAACAAAAAATTGAAGATGGTTATTAGGTTTTTTTACGCATTACTCCTTTCTATCAAATGTGCTTTTAGAACATTACTATTTGCTCAGTTAGATAGTTGTCATTCGATGTCAAGGTCTGATCGAAACCATTGCTAATGATGATTCTATATTCATATAATCACTTAAGTACTGTGACTATAGTCTATTGAGGGTGCCCGAGAGAACAAGATCAATTCATATAATCACTTAATCACTGAGCGACAATGTAAATAGATGCAAATCTTCCATGGAGTACTCTATCACCCACACCAAAGTTCATTCTTTCAAACAATATCAAGTCAATAATACACAACTCTAAAATCGCTACAAAACTTAAGATCGTATTTGAACATCATTGACGAGATAAAAAAAAGCGACAAACTTCTAAGAGCTAAAACAACGTCGGAACATAAATATTGTGAAGAAAAAGATACTTGCTTAGTTAGATAGTTGTCATTCGCTGTCAAGATCTGATCGAAACCAGTGCTAATGATGATGATATATTCATATAATAACTTAAGTACCGTAACTACTTAGTATAATAAAATCGATTTTAAGATACTCGAAACCTACTTGTTCATAAAATTCTAACAAACATAACTAGAATGTAACTCACGTTAATGTGCGATTTTATAACTTGCCAACGTTGTAGAATAGTCACTTAAGCATAAACCGGATGAGAAAGCGAATGGTATTCCCTTTGTAAAATGTTGTTCATAGATTAGAGTGCCTTTTAATGATGATTGGTAGTTAGATATCTTTGTTTTTACTTGAATAATTATTCACCAACCTTTGCTTGTGGAGTATTAAAATTCTGAGTGGAGATAGTTTTTGAGCATTTCATCATCATTTTTTCGTTTTAGTACGTGCTCTTACGTAAACTTGCATTCATACTCGTGTTTGTACAACCTGAGAGCAAGTCTGTTGCAAAAATCTTAAAAGTTTTCTTTTGTTACAACTTACAAGAGTACCAATCTCATTGTCATCATAATGATGCCTGGTTAGAGGTCTATTGGTCTAAAATTTAAAATTTGGGGAGACTCCATTTGTTGGCATTTGAACCAAATATATTGTTTTCCAAAAACCCAACATAAAACTTTTAGCATTTAAACAAAGGAGGTGATGCACCCTAAACAAGTTTTACGATAAACCAAGTATAGTTATATAAAACATATTGTTAAACAACTCCGAATTGAACAATTTGGATCTGCTTACGTTTGCAGCTCTCGAGTAATGTCTTGTGTTTATTGGTGATTCTAGTTTACGATATTTTAGTAACGGATTCGATTGCTGATACTGGTGCATCGCGGGTTATCTCATTTTTTTACATACTTATAACGAGGAACTGATGCTGGTGTGTTTTTTGGGTAAAAGGCCTTCCGCCCGGTAAAATTCATTACACCAAAAAACGTTGAAGTACAAAGGATGATGGTGAGTCCCCCACCACAGCCCGATCAGGGCGACAAAAAAGCACAAGCATGTGCAACTTACAATCATAACAAGCTAAACAAAGCTACCAACCAATTACATTTAAAAAACAATCCAAATGTAATACAAACAAGGTTCCAAGAACCATAACCCGATGAGCGACTCAATCTTCAGTAATCTTCATTGCATATCCATCGAGTGCACCACCAACTTCCACACAAAAACCACATATTGATAACCGATGTAAAAATGAGTGTAAACCCCTTTACACCGTTTACCAAACATACCCATTCAGACCCACAGCAGCCTCTAATTATTGTTATTAAAAGAATAATAATAACAAACATTCGATACTCAATGCATTTAGATCTGAACAATTAAACATAGGGATAAGACCCTAACTTCCATCCAACCCAGCAAAAACAAAATCAAAGGGTCATCATACCCAAAACCCATCGACAACATACCAATCTCTCTCATATAACCACGAACAGCATCAAAACACTAAGATGCAACAGCCATGGAGCACAATCAGAAAGATCAAAACAACCAGAACCAAAAAAACGATCGATTGCAATTACTAGTATTACTTCTCGAAAAATCAACAAGTAATAACCAAGATAGACAAGAACAGCCTGCAATACGGATCAGATAAACCATGGGAAAACCATCCCTAACTTACAAATCTGAAACAGTCCAGATCCACTTGATACACCAACATCCATCTCTTTCAAAACCCACTACCATGTCGTAAAAATGACAACTTATATGAAATTTCCAGTATCCGAAAACCAAAAAATATGATAACTTCCAAGAAAACAGATCAAACCCGAAAACAATTGCGCAAAAGCACCGGGTAGAAAAGAGGGCGGATCGTTTCAAAAAAACCTCAAAAATAAACACTAAGCGAATGACATATAGCAAATCGAGAAAAATATACCAAGAAAAACCCACCGACCCACTATATAAGATACCCCTTCCCATATAATAACATCAAGCAACAACCGATTGCATATTATAAAAATAATAGAGAGGCGGTTTTGATGATGTTAGATCAGATCGGAGGAAGGAGAGAGGAGGGTTTGGTAGATCGCAGCACACCACCTCTTAGAAACGAAAGAGCTAGGACTTCATATAAAAAAAATGCGACACCTTTTTTTGTAGACAGATGTTTCGTCTAGTATTTCCTAAATTTAAGAAAATAATTAGTAAAAATATTTTTGTAATTAATTAAAAAATTAAAAAAAAAATAGTACCGAATCTTGGTATAAGTTAGCATGGTCGCTTCAATAAAAATCACACCAAGCAACCCATACGAAATTATGGCACCAACGCTAAATGAATAAACTAGCAGCCAGTGTGATATATGAATGATAACCATTTTTCTTCTTTTGTCTATGTGGGATGAGCGTCACCATAACTTTCATGACAAAAACAGTGAAGCACATACCTTCTCTCTCGAGGCATGCTTGTGTTTTATTCTAAGAAGTACCATCCATATGCACACTAAAGTCATTTTTGAATTTATTTTGATTAGTGATGCAAAGCTCCATAATTATCACTAAGCGACGATGTAATTAGATACAAATCCTCTATAGAGTACTCTATCACCCACATCAAAGTTCATTCTTTTAAATGATATCAAACCAAGTAATGCATAACCGTGAAATGACTACAAAAGTTAAGTATCGTTTTGAACAACAATGACTAGCCAAAAAAAAGCGACAAACTTCTAAGAGCTAAAAGCCTAAAACTGCGTCAGAACATAAGTTTTATTAAGAAATTTACTGCTTGGAAAGTAAAATTTGGTTTATCTTCCCATAAAAATAGCCATTTATGGCGTAGCAAGCATTTAGTGATCAATTAGCCCCTCATTAAAAGGTAATCTACCCATTGCGATCGGCTGACGTTGAACCGACATTGCTATGTGATAATACTATAAGTTCTGCTCATCCTTTAGCGATTTTCATGGTAAGCTTACTCTCTTTGCATAGATGCAAGTCAACAAATATAAGTCACGCAATATGCACTACCAATTGTTAACACCACAATTTTTTTTTTATGATAAACTAAGTATAGTTATATAAAACATATTGGTAAACAACTTTAAATTGAACAAATTGGATCCGCTTATGTTGACAACTCTTCGGTTATAATATTTTAAGAGTTTAGTGGTAATTCTAGTTTATGGTATTTTAGTAACGGATTCGTATGCATATATTGGCGAATCGTAGGTAATCTCATGTTTTTTCATATTGATAGCTAGGAACTGGCGTCCGCATATTATGTTGGAGAATATAGTGTTGCCTTTTATATCTAACATAACGAACAAATAAACCATAAGAGATAGTTTAATAAACAAATAATATTTAGATAATTTAAGGAAAAAAAAAAAAAAAAAAAAAAACCAATTAGTCAATGTCTCTTAAATTGAGATTAAACAATTGGTTTAGTATCTTCTTAAATGGTTATTGTCAACAACTTTTCTTGTTATTTAGGAAGATAAAGATTACAAATTGGAGAAAAAAGAAAAATCAACCACTAAACGCGCCCTTTGACTTCTTGATAAGAATAATTTATATACTTAAAAACGAAAACAAAAAGTGAACTCACATGAATTTCATAATTCACGGTACTTGTCGAAGAAGATTTATTAAGTTGTAACGAAAAAGGTTAAGAATTCAAATAATAAAAATGGGTTAAGTCCATGAACTATCCCAAATCTTCAATTATAGATAATGGACTTTGAATAATCCTACTACCAACCTTGTAACTCTTAAATTTGTTTCAAAAACACCCTTATCGTCTGTTTTTGCAACCGGCTATGGGTTAAATAAATAATTTTTTTTTCCTAGTTATCATTTTAAAATATACATTTTTTATTTAGTCATTTTAATATCTTTTCTGTAATAAGTTAAATATGCCTTTTCTTCTTCCTCTATAGCTTTCACATGAATTTCTATTTACTTTTAAATTATTATACTTTAAAAATTTTCAAAAACCTAAAATATTACTGCTGGTACAAGTACAGAATTATGATCAATCAAGTTTCATATTATCCCAACTAAAATCTAAACACATGTACACTTATTTATTTCAAACACGCAACTCTAAATTAATAAATTCAAATACCCATCATTAAAACCTCCATCATCAAAAATGCAAGAAACGCACAAAATTTCAACACATGCTTGTTGGTGTTCTACCACGTCAATCACCTTACCATGCCGCCACCACAAACTCCAAATTATTCTCAAACGCCGACACTGAAAAAGTTGACAAAACCTACGGAATTTCACCGACAAATGCATTTCCAGAGACATAAAACTCCTGCCAGTTCTTCACGTTTAAGCCGGTTAACTCACCGGAAAAATTGTTATTTTCAAGGCGTAAGTTTAGTAAATGTATCATTGTGTTAATAGTGGTCGGAATCTCTCTCCAGTTGTTAAACGACAGATCAAACCGATAAAGTCGAAAAAGTGACGTCAACGATGGCGGGAATTCACTAGAGATGAAGTTATTAGAAAGGAACAACAATTTTAGGGAAGTTAAATTAGAGAGATCAGGTGTAGGGCTTTGAGTTAGAGAATCTAAGGGTTTTAATTTGGAAAAAAGCTATAAATACTCAATGTACTTTATAAAAATGACTCATTCTACATACTATACTTTTTTTATTGTCATTCTTCTTAACCTTCTTCACGATAGTTGTCAAAATGCTTAACAAACGCTCTTCTCTTATGCAAAAAGACTTAAATGCCCTTGTATCATCATCACCACTACCCGAATAAGGTGTCATTAACAATAAAAAGGAAAATCCAGAAGGGTTACACATATGGCTACAAACAAGAAAACCAAATGCGTGTTTATCAAAAACACAAATCCACTGTAACATTATTAAATTGTTTGCTGTTAAGATGTTAAACCCATTTCCAGCCAAGCAACCATCACTGAGGTTTCAGTCACCAAGCTTTTAATTGTCTCATCACAGGTTTACCTTGGTATCCTCATCACAGGTTCTGGCCAAATAACCCATTTCCAGCCAAGCAACCATCACTGAGACACTGAGTAATTATTGATGCATACCGAACCTTCGAACACAAACCTCCGTTCACCGGATCTTGTAGGACACGCCTCGCCGGAAAAGTGGGATTTAAGCTGGGTGTTTAGATAAAGGGTTTTGGGGAGAGTGAGTTCAGGGTTACAGATGATGAAAATGATTAGATGGGTTTTGAAGATTAAGTGGTTTAAAGTAATGGGTATCTTTTGTATTTGAATATTTGACAATCCACCTGTTTAATGATCTTGTGTGGTTTGATTGATAGATGCATCTGGAAAACACAGTAATGAACCCATGATCGATGTAAGCAAGGAAAGAAAGAAGTTTCTAGTGAGAGGGAAAGTTGAGTGTGGTGTTTTTTTCCCTCTTTGATTTAACATAGGAGACAAAGAAGAGTATAGAAGTTTAGGAGAATAGCAAACGGGAAACGGATGATATAACGGGGCTACAGTGTTTTATGGTGGGAGGGAGAAGGGGTACTTAAGTCTTTTCGCAAGAGAGAAAAACATATAATTAAGCATAATGATACCCACATGAGAAAAAAATTTGCTTTTGTGAGTACCCACATATTATACTTTCAAATTCATCCCCTTTAGGGTATTTTGCTAAATTTTTGGACATTTTTGCCCCACTTAGCTAATAGAATTTTTTTTTTCCCGAAGGGCAAAAATGTCACATAGTACCCTAAAGAGGATGAAATTTGAAAGTATAGTACCCATAAAAGCAAAAAAATGTGTTCGCTACTCACAAGAGAAAATAATGACAAGTATGATATTTTATTATTATTATTTGCCCTTTACTCTAATAAGTACCATGCATACACACATTATAGATCATTTATCTTCTACAATCACTACAACATTGAATTCAGTCATCCAAACAATATCAAATAGAGTAAATATAGAACTAGAAATTACTACAAAACTTTGTCAAGAAAAAGGTATATGTCAAGCAAAAAATTGAATGGTTATTAGGTTTTTTATGCATTACTCATTTTTATCAAATGTGCTTTTAGATTATAGAGCACTAAACCTGATGTACTGAGAATCAGATAAACCATTGCTAATGATAATGCTATATTTATATACTGGTAATAACGTAAGTACTGTGACAGTGTGACTACTTAGTCCACTAAACCCAATTAAGAGAACAAACATCATATTAATATGACGATCGAAGCTTAGTATATTAGAATCGATTTTAAGATACTTGAAACCTACATGTTTGTAAAATTCCAATAATATAATTAGAACGTAACTCACATAAATTTGTTATTTCGAAACTTGCTAATGTTGTAGAATACTCACTTAAGCATAAACCAACAGTTTTACTCTACCGGTCATTTTTAAGTAGTGTCTTACTAACGTGAAAGCGAATGGAATTTCGTTATGTAAAATGTTGTTCTTATTCACAAACCTTTTCTTGTGGCGTATTAAAATTCTGAGTAGAGAGGCTTTGAGCATTTCATCACCATTTTTCGTTTCAGAGCGTAGTCTGGGGGGGGGGGTATGAACTTGATAAGGTTGGTAGTACATTATACGCAAAATCGTATTCTTTGACTTGAGTTTGTACAATCTGAGAGCAAGTCAATTGCAAAAATCTTAAAAGTTTTTCTTTGTTGCAACTTGCAAAGAGTAAAACCAATCTCATTGTCATCATAATGATGGCTGGTTCGAGGTCAATCGGTTTGTGGGCGTTAGTAATGAGGGACTACTAGTTGAACTGAATATATCATTCACTAAAACCAGGGACGGAACCAGGGGTTCTGCGGGTGCCCGGTTGCCTATGGATTTTTTTCGATATAGTGTTAATTTTTGAAAAAAATATAATTTTTTCATAAATATATCTTAAATGCACCCGGTCCATTGAAATGTTTTTCTATATTACTGTTCATAAACTTTTGTGCACCCTATCATATTTGGTCATGATTCCGTCCCTGACTAAAACCCCAACACAAACTTATAGCATAAACAAAGGAGGTGATTAGTACAACGGTAGTTTAAATAATTTTTAAAAAGCAATAATAATAATAATAATAATAATAATAATAATAATAATAATAATAATAATAGCCAATTTACGACCTATCGCTGTGTGTTATGCTATCGGCTAGGTGTTCCACTTTTCTCTATTCAAATCCCGTGCTCAGCTTGTTCCAGGGTCTTTACGGGTGATATTTATGGGGATCCGTGTATCATCTTTTTTGGTATTATTGGTATTAAACATCGACATAACATGGTGCGCGATACCCTTGTTGATATATGTTTTCGGTCGGGGATCTCGGCTCGTAAAGAGGTCGATATTGGCCTTTGTGGAGAACAGGACAGACCCTTGCGGCCGGCGGATGTATTGTTATATTCGTGGAATGGAGGACTTGATGTTTGCGTCGATCTAACAGGGTCATCGCCCTTGACGCAAACTGGTATAGTTGATTTTGTACCAGGTAATGCGGTTATTGAGGCGGCGCAACGTAAACGTACCAAATATGAGGCTAAGTGTGCGAATATTGGCTATGGATTTCTCCCCTTCTCCTTCTCCTCTTTTGGGGAACTGGAGAAGGATGCGGTGACCCTGCTGAAGCGAATCCGAAAGTTCTCCGTGACTCAAGACATTGGAGCACGTGCTGCTTTGCATATCTTTAGTAGGATTAGCTTTGCTATAGCTAGAGGAGTGGGGGCTCAGCTTGTATCGCGGCTCCCCACTAACTTCTTGTAATCCCTTTGAGTTTCTAATAAAATAATAAAAAAATAATAATAATAATAATAATAATAATAATAATAATAATAATAATAAATAAATTGAAATCTTAAAAACATAATAATAATAATAATAATAATAATAATAATAAGCTTGAGTAGCTAATGTTTCTTAAACTGAAATTAAACAATTGGCTTAGTATTTTCCTATGGTTATTGTCAACAACTTTTCTTGAAGATAAAGATTACAAATTGGTGAAAAAAAAAGTATCAACAACTAAACGCACCATGTGAGTTCTTGATAAGAATAATTATAGACTTAAAAACGATAACAAAAAACGATCTCATATGAATTTCATAATTTAGAGTGTGTGTTGAGGAAGATTTATAAATTAATAACAAAAAAGTTAAGATTTATAAAGTTAGAGCACCTTTTTGTTAGACTAACGTTTCCTGTGATATTTTCTTGAATTAAGATAATGAATTGCCAAAAATACTTTTGTTGTTAAATTATTAAAAAAAAAATTAAGACTTCATGTTAAATTTTCGTACCGATCGTTTAAACCGCACCAGACACCCAATATGAAAGCATGACACTAATCCTAAAACAACTATTTAGCAGGCAGTTGGGAATATAAACGATAACCATATTCTTTCTTTTTTCTATGTGGGATGGGAGTTGGCATGGATTTCATGACATACGCAATGAAGTACCTAGCTTTTCTCTCGAATTATGTTTGTGTTTTATTTTAATAATTATCAAGCATATGCACATTAAACATCGTTTATCTTCTGGATTTACTTTGATCACTGATGCTAAGCTCATGATAATGTTGGAATTTTATACTCATAACAATTATACATAAAACAATTAACATCATCAAAGCAAGCAGCGGAAGACAATAGAAATAATATATGTAATAAATTAACCAAACAAGAAAGTGCGTACCTTTTAGCAATTCAAGTAATCAAACGATGATGTGATCAAGTAACAAAACCCAAAACCCTAAACTAGGGTTTCACAAAATCGTCCCACCCAAAAAATCGACCACCAAGGAATACAAGCTCAAGTGTGCTTGCTCTTCGTTCTTGTACACACGTACTAATAGCGATTAGATGTGGAAAAGCTAGTTCCTTGAATCACAAATAAACCAAACACTAGTTTCTTTCACTTGGAAAAATCGATCCCTTTGTGGAGGGGGGTTAACGATCGGCCAAGAGAAAGAGGGAGGAGAGGAGAAGAGAAATTAGGTTATCAAATTGATCCAAGGTTAGTCAATAATGAATACATTGATTTGTATTTATAGTTAACATATCTTGGAGTACAAGTTTGAGTGGGTTTGGGTTTGGGAACACCCTAACCGATCGGCCAAAGACCTACAAGGGGTTCTAGAACTTTCCCGACCACTAATTTCATTCTTAGTCCTTGTAGTTAATATTTAACGACCGTTAACCAAACCTCGTTAATCATTTAACTATCGTTATGTTTTATTTGGTGATTAATAATTAATAATAATAACGTTTTATTTATATTAATTATGTACATCAATTCTCATACGTAATGTGTGCAATCCCGAAGTCTCGAGTTCGAATCCGGACATACTATTATTTAAATATCCATTAAAACCTTTCAGCTCCCACTTGGATATTACTAAATATAGTAATGACATTAGTTAGTCTAGCTTTCACACGCCAAGCCCCAGATCGAATCAAGCATGGTCTCCTGGAAAAACCATTTAATGATTCATCATTTTTACTTATCCTTTTGTTACTAATACTACATTAACTATGAATATGGATCAAGTCATTTCATAAGTTAATATTCTGTTTCTCGTTGTATATGATTGAACAAGATTACCAAATCATCTGAACGTATTCCGGATAGATCTTGGGTATGGCCATACAAACATCTTGTCAACCCTACGAGGGGCCCAAATATAGTATTATGCTTTGAAACAAATTCAAATGAACAAATTCTCTTGACTACAAACATAACTCATGAATTTTGCAACACTTCCGAAAATAGCCCTTATAACTACCGGTTACGGATAGCGTTAGACTATCTTACACAAATGCACTACATTCATATCGTTATCGGTATCTCAAGTATGAGGATAAACACTTCATGATATACTTAATGACAAATATCCATAAAAGTATCATCATGTAAAGTTGGGATGAGTCCTATATTCAATTCATTGAATATCATGTGAATCCGGTATGTCCCACGCATCAATATACTTTAAAAGTATATTCTACCAAAACTCAGATTTGTCTTAATTCAATGATATTCCCATATCATTGATTGACAATGGACTATTTAGAATAACATAAGTTATTCACGGATTAAACATGCAAATATAGGATATAATATTAAAAAATGAAAAATAAACATAACAACTATTTTATTTCATTAAAGTAATATTTGTTCATAACATCCTTTATCCAAATACTAATTACAGATCTGCATGAAACTACTAGCTAAACGAAGACCTATCCCATCAGCATGGTCAGTAAGTTTTTCTTTTGGCAAAGGTTTCGTAAAGGGATCAGCTAGATTATCATCTGTATGAACTTTGAGTAGATTGATTTCACCTATATCGACTTGTTCTCGAACATAGTGATATCGACGAGGAAAATGTCTGGCGCCCTTCATGACTCCAGGCTCATTGGCAAATGTTATTGCCGCAGAGTTGTCACAATACACATTTAAAGGTAATTCGATTGAGGGCATTACTCTGAGTCCCGAAATTAATTTCCTAATCCAAAAGCTTCCATCGCAGACCTGGCGACTATGTACTCGGCTCATCAGTAATAGACATCGCATAGCCGTTGTTTGCTTCTTGCTCTTCCAGTCAACTGCTCCTCCATTAATGACAAAGACATAACCAGTTTGAGACTTCGTATCATCTTTATCAGTTTGGAATAACGCATCGCAAAAACACCGTAACATCAAGTTCGCATCTGGATTTCCTCCATACACTAGAAACATTTCTTTAGTAGCCCTTAGATACTTAAGAATTTTCTTAACAGCTTGCCGTGTTTCACACTGGGTTCTGTTGATACCGACCGGTAATGTTCGTGCAAACGCCACATCGGGCCTTGTACATCTTACAGATACATGATAGATCCTACCCGAAGCATAAGGAACTTTCTTCATGTATTCCACCTCAGCAGTGTTGGCCGCATAGTTTATTACTTAAGCCATGTTCAACTTGCATTGGCAAATATCCCTTCTTGGAATTTTGCATACTAAATCTCTTCAATATTTTATCAATGTAAGTACTTTGGCTTAGTCCAATTAACCGCCTTGATCTATCTCGGTAGATCTTGTTTCCCAGAATAAATGCCTGCTTCCCTAAGTCCTTCATAGAAAAGCACTCTCCAAGATAAGACTTTACATCTTGCATACTTGGAATGTCTTTTCCCATGATCAATATGTCATCGACATATAAGACAAGGAAAATAACATTACTCCCACTAGCTTTGTGATACACACATGGCTCATCAAGATTTTGAGTGAAACCAAATTTCTTGATTTCTTCATCAAACTTCTTGTTCCATTGCCTTGATGCTTGCTTCAATCCATAAATGGATCTTTGAAGTTTGCATACACGCTTCGGAAACTTTGGATTCACAAACCCTTCAGGTTGCACCATATAGATGTCCTCATCTTAGCGACCGTTTAAGAAGGCAGTTTTGACATCCATTTGCCATATCTCATAGTCATAGTGCGCAGCTATGGCTATAAGAATTCTAATAGCTCTAATGTCTGCTACAGGAGAAAATGTCTCCTCGTAGTCTACCCCATAGGTTTGAGTATAACCTTGAGCTACAAGACGAGCTTTATAGGTGTGTGCATTGCCATCCATGTCAGTCTTTATCTTAAAGAGCCACTTACTTCCAACTACCTTAGCATTTGGAGGTAAGTCAACCTCTATCCAGACTTCATTATCTTTCATGGATTGCATTTCCCCATTCATTGCAATTCGCCATTTTTCCTTTTCAGGACTCATCATGGCAGCTTTATAGTTAGCAGGTTCACCAAGATCCCTAACATATATTCCTCAGCTTCTACGTTGAGACATAGACGCTCAGTGCAGCGCGTAGTCCTTGCAGATCTACGAATGGGAACCACTTCAATCTCGGTGGGCCCGACTTCGGTTCTACTTGAGGTTGGCTAGTGTTTTCGAAGGTGTTGTATCTTCTATATCATCTTCCAGATCATAAACTCTCCCACTGAATTCATGAGATATGAGATCCCTTTCAAGGAAGTCTCCATACCTAGCAACAATTACCTTGTTTTCAGGTGGAAAGTAAAAGTAGTAACCCATAGTTTCCTTTGGGTATCCTACGAAGATACACTTAACAGATCTAGGTTGTAGCTTATCAGCAGAGTCACGTTTAACAAACGCCTCACAAACCCAGACCTTTAAGTAAGACAAGTTGGGAGGTTTCCCATACCACACTTCATAAGGAGTCTTATCAACCTTCTTAGTTGGAACCATATTCAATATGCGAACAGCAGTTTCTAAAGCATAATCCCAAAAGGATAAAGGAAGAGTTGTAAGATTAAACATAGATCGCACCATGTCTAGCAATGTACGATTCCTTCTCTCAGATACACCATTTTGTTGTGGAGTATATGGAGATGTGAGTTGTTGGACAATACCACACTCAGCTAGATAATCTTTAAACTCTTGGCTTAAATATTCACCACCTCTATCGGATCGAAGAGCTTTAATCTTCTTTCCTAGTTGCAGTTCTACTTCACTCTTAAAACCTTAAATGTTTCAAAGACTTCATGTTTATGTTTAAGTAAATAAACATAACCATAACGACTGAAATCATCAGTAAAGGTTAAGAAGTAGCTAGCACCCTTTCTTGACACATGTCTTAGTGGTCCACATACGTAAGTATGTATCACACCAAGAAGATCAGAAGCCCTTTCTAAACTATTTGTAAAAGGTTTCTTGGTCATCTTTCCAGATATACAAGATTCGCATTTATCAAATGATTCATCATTGATGTCTTGCAAAAGCCCATCGTGTTGCAAATTTGTTGCATCGTTTCTTGCCTATATGAGCAAGTCTACAATGCCAAAGAAATGAAGAATCCAAATCACCTTTGATTCTTTTATTATTGATGCTAAAAACAAAATTATTTTTATCAATCATATTATCATGCAAATCAATTTCAAACACACCATTTACTGGAATAACATTAAAGTAAAAACATCATTTAAAGAAATCGAAATTCCATAATCAGTAAATGTATGAACGAAACCAATATTTTTTAACAAGGAAACGAAAAGCGACACCCTAACAATGGAAGGTGCGTAATGACAATCGTTTAATGACATTACTAAACCCGAAGGTAAAACTAAATCAAACGTGCCTATAGCTTCAACGACTGCATATGCTCCATTACCGCGTGCGGTATTGCTGTCCATAGGCAAGCTTCATTGCTCCTCTAAGTCCCTGCGATTGTATTACATATGTGAATACCACATCCAGTATCATATACCAGGAATTTATTTTATGAGGAAAAGCAAATAATTCTATCATCAAAAGAGTACTGAAGTCTGGCCAACAGTGCGTATTTTTATACCTCTTATTGCGCAACTCATCAAGGTACAATGGACAATTCCTCTTCCATTGTCCAACCTCGGTGCAGTGATGACAAGCCATATCCTTCTTCGGATTTTCACGCTTCTTGGGAGGGTACTTCTTGGGTTCTTGTTGATAAGTCATAACTTGTTTTCCTTTATCAACTTTACCCTTACCTTTCCCCTTCTTGTTCGCTAGCGGCTTATTAGGCTTAGAAATTCTACCCTTCTGGATGGTCAAAACCGCAGGTGTAGAAGCCTTCTTGGGCAAACCTTTTTCGTAATCAATGAGCATTGCATGTACCTCACTGACTGTCTTTCCCGTGCAATGCATATTATAATTGCGCACGAAACCATCAAACTCCTTATTAAGGGATCTGTTGATAAGGCCAATTTGTATGTCATTAGGGTAGACATAGTTCAAACGCCCAACTGGTCCATGTAACTCATCATTTCGGCAGTGGGCGCTACGGGTTTCCGTCTCCTTGCTTGCAACTATGAAGAGCATCTATCAAATCATACTGACTCTACAGTACAGGCTTTTCAAACAACCTTTGCAATTCTTCAAGCATGAGATTAGGGAAGTAATTCTCAAACTGCTTTTGCAAGCTTGAGTTCATACTCCCGAGCATAATGCAGGCGACCTCATTATACTTGTCATACTCAGATTGCTACGCAGCTCGTGCTTCAGTAGCATCACTGCAGGTTCAGGAGGACAAGGCGTAGTCAAATAATTGAGTCTTTTGGCAACCCTCAAGACAATTCTTAGTTGCCAATACCAATCATTGAAATTGCTACGGTCAATTTCTCTCGATCAAACATAGATTTGAACGACGAGGCTAGTGCGGTAGATTCAGCTTGAGCCATTTCTACCGAAATAAAAGTTCAAAAGTTAGTACTTTCGATAAGTAAACATTCAAGAAAATAAAATACCCTTTGGTCAATATTCATATTAACCATAGAATTTTCCTTGAATTTTGGATCCTCATTATCATAGTTTCACCACATCAGTTGATCTGCTAGTGGTGAAAGTATAGAATAGGTAATCGTTGAAAAACGATAATTGACAAACAAGTTTTCAATTCCAAAAGTTATGGGATTTACAATTTTGCCAAAACAATTAATGCAAAACGTAAGCATGTTTCATCCCATCTCATGCCTTAAGCCTTAGGTCTCACTAACAACTTAATTAAGTTATCTAATTTAGAAACGCAAATCATAAAGTGAGGTCTCACACAACAAAATAATTCACCTCGTTATTGTAATCTAGATCAAGGTCTCACATAACTAAATTACAACTTCAAGTGTTTCATATCATTAGATGGCATAAACTTAAATTTAAAGGGTACAATTTTTGGCGTGTAATCAAAACTTATGTATAAAGAAGCATGCATACAACTTTATAACATAATATTTTTCGAAAAAACTTACATTAGATTTTTAATTGCTAAGATTGAATTCTACAAAGTTTTAATCGATGCGTTGAGAAACTTACAACTTTGCACTAAGATGCTTCGTACATTGAATGGTTATAGTAGGTAGCTCCAATCCGAACTCACGAGAGGGCAGAGGACCTGGTAAGCGCATAGCATAACCTTAGACATCCTTTCAGTGAGACTGTGCTCACTTCTTAAATACCCTTTTATAGTTTGTTCTAGTGGGTGAGCCGTTCTAACCATTTAGTACAATGCATCGGTCGATTAAAAGTTCAAGAATAATTCTTAGATAACAAATCAATTTCGCCATTATTTAGTCTATTTAATTTTCTATTCCAAAAAACCCTTTTTGCTTACTAACATGTCCAACAATTTATATAAACAAAAAAGCATTTTAATAAAATTAAACACACTCAAATAATATAAACATATAACTAAACAATTTAACATATGTAAAAAAAAACAATTAGCCACATGCATAATTATTTCAATAAACTCTAATAACAATTCTAGGCGTAAATAATGCATACATTAACTAGGACTTTCATCTCGCAAGGTAGATGAGCCACATACATCGACAAGTCGATTGCGTAAGCCGAAGTTAATAGTATACCAATTAGCACATAACGAATTTTATTAGTTATAATTGAGGTCTTCCCCAATTCAATAATTATTAAATAAATAAGACATGTGTGTATCACTTAACAATTAATCAATCATACAATACTCCATGGCAAAACATGCATGTTCCACCATGGATTCCGCATAACAATTATCACCCAAGATACGCATATTACATGGCACATAACAATTATTCATTAATTAACCACATAAAATAAGCATGCAATCCTAGGGTTTCTACAAGTTTTACAAAATTAAAACCTAATTATATAAATATTAGGGTAATCGACCCATATATAAAAAATTAGGGTTTCGAATTCAAAACCCTAGAAACCATCAAAAGCATGCAAATAATCATAAAGATTCAATTTTTATGTGTTTCAGTAATTAATTACATCATATTAACGGCTCGTGATGCCACTGTTGTTATTTTATACTCATAACAATTATACATAAAACAATTAACATCATCAAAGCAAGCGTAGGAAGACAATAGGAATAATATATGTAATTAATTAACCAAACAAGAAAGTGCGCACCTTTTAGCAATTCAAGTAATCAAACGATGATGTGATCAAGTAACAAAACCCAAAACCCTAAACTAGGGTTTCACAAAATCGTCCCACCCAAAAAATCGACCACCAAGGAATACAAGCTCAAGTGTGCTTGTTCTTCGTTCTTGTACACGCATCTAATAGCGATTAGATGTGGAAAAGCTAGTTCCTTGAATCACAAATAAACCAAACACTAGTTTCTTTCACTTGGAAAAATCGATCCCTTTGTGGAGGGGGTTAACGATCGGCCAAGAGAAAGAGGGAGGAGAGGAGAAGAGAAATTAGGTTATCAAAGTGATCCAAGGTTAGTCAATAATGAATACATTGATTTGTATTTATAGTTAACATATCTTGGAGTACAAGTTTGAGTGGGTTTGGGTTTGGGAACACCCTAACCGATCGGCCAAAGACCCACAAGGGGTTCTAGAACTTTCCCGACCACTAATTTCATTCTTAGTCCTTGTAGTTAATATTTAACGACCGTTAACCAAACCTCGTTAATCATTTAACTATCGTTATGTTTTATTTGGTGATTAATAATTAATAATAATAACGTTTTATTTATATTAATTATGTACATCAATTCTCATACGTAATGTGTGCAATCCCGAAGTCTCGAGTTCGAATCCGGACATACTATTATTTAAATATCCATTAAAACCTTTCAGATAATCACCAAGCGACGATGTAATTAGATACAAATCTTCCATGGAGAACTTTATCACTCTCACACCATAGTTCATTGTTCCAAACTATATCAAATCGAGTAATACAAAAGTGTGAAATCACTTTAAAAGTTAATTATCATATTGAACAACAATGATGAGATAAAAAAAATAGCGACAAACTTTTAAGAGCTAAAACATGGTCGGAACATAAACTTTGTAAAAAAAAGTGCATGTCAAACATAAAATTTCATGGTTATTTGGTTTTTTAGCGGATTACTTGTTTCTATCAAATATTTTTTTAGATTATAGACAACTAAACCCGATGTACCGAGAATCACATAAATAGTGGTATAGATTAACAAACCCACCAGGAACATTACTACTTGCTAAGTTAGATAGTTGTCATCCCTATCAAGGTCGGATCGAACCATTGCTGCTGATGATGATATATTCATATAATTACAAAAGGTAAATCTGTAGATGTTAAACAATAAACTTAATGCAAGTTCGAGGGTATAAGTCTTTGTTGCCTATAAATCTTAACATTTAATAGGACTTAAACCATAATTCATTTGGTTATCACTTTTTGTTTTACTCATCTTTGTTCATGATTTTATCAAGGAATGCGGGGTTGATTAACAAACGAGGAGCCAAAGATCAATTAACTATTGTGTTGATTGTGTTGCTTTTAAATTATAGTTTTCCCCAAAGTGATTATAAACCAGACAACACTCTGATCTTCGTTCATCTTCAACCTTTGATATAGTTGTTTATGAAAGTTGCCTATTTTTCTAAAACAAAAATATTAATAATTGTATAAAAAATAGACGTTCGTACAGCTTAACTTTTTTTTGGGCTATTTCTGGTTCCATTTGTAAAGTACCGTTTTCATTACATTGCTTAACTTTTTTATCTGATAGTTTTGTTGATCTAATTGGACAAGTTACACTTAAACCAACCTTACTAGGAACGTTCCGAGTAATACTCAGTTACATAGTTGTTGCCATGCTTATCAAGGTCCGGTTTAAACCACTGCGGACTAAAGTGGTTATATTCATATTATTTGAGTAGACTTGAGAGTAGTAAAGGTCCTATCACTGTCTTTGGGTATAAATACAAGGCCTTGGGTCTTTGTGATTTATCTCTTATACTCATTAAGCTAAAACTTAAAAGTGTTTGTGTGTGTTTTGCTTGAACCGATCAACCACAACCCCTAAGAGCATATCCAATGTGAGCATTATAATTTTGCACTATCTTAATGCAAAATAAGAATATATTTGGAATATCCTTGCACTATAAATATATTACACCAATGTGTACACTAAACTTTGCGCTAAAACTAGTACTAAATATTATTTTTTATAATCTATGACAATAATATTAATATATTAATGGATGATAAAGATATAAATAAAAAACTAAATTAAAGTATAAGGTTGAAAGTGAAACTTTTGCACATTTAGTGCAATGAATAGTATAGCACTATATTTAGTGCATTTTAGTGATTATTGGACTAAAATGGTGCAAAGATATAGTGCTAACATTGGAGTGAATTTTATGTACTTTTTGTACTATCTTAGTGAAAAAGCACATATAGTGCATACATTGGAGATGCCCTAAGGGTGTCGATCCACATCTTTTCCAAAACAAAATTGTTTCATTTAATTAAAACTAATATTACTTTAATTTGATTTAGTACGTGTGTACAAGAAAGTGGTACTAACACATTATTGTTAGTATTCTTGGATTGAATTACAAAATCGGTAAGGGGTAATTCTAATAATTCTATAAACCCTAATTAAGGTTCATCACTAGCTAGTTTTGTGGATTTGATTCTTGTTCGCCTAGAATCAATAAAGGTATGCATACTTTATGTTTTGTTAATTAATTATTCATTAATCTTTCCTCTACGCTTCCGCATGTATTCTTTGATGTTTTGTGTTTTATATTTGATTGCCATGTTATATAATTCCAACAGTGGCATCACGAGTCATTGGTTTTAATGAGTAATTAATTACATAAACACGTAAAAAAACGGATATTGTATATTGTTTGATATGATTGTTCTATGGTTTTAGTTATGATTATGTAAACCCTTGTTTTAGGGTTAGGGCTTTTACCCTAATTTGGTTTAAATTTTTTTATGCATCGACTTTAATTTTTTTTGGGGCGTACCCCTAACTTTTTTTAGTCGATTACTTTCAAAATTTTTTAGGGTTTATATATTAATTGTTATGTTAACCTTATCAAAACCTAGAATTAATATATGTGTTACATGATAAATTCATGAATAATATGTTATGTGATATGGAATATGTATGCGATCTTGTGACTTAATTGAATAGTTGTTATGTTATATCCATGATGATCAATGCATGTTCATCATGGATGGTTGCTTGAATTTTGTTTAATTGTTAAGATATTTTATCACATGTTTGTTTTGATAAATCTTGAATTGGGGAAGACTCTAATAATATATTAATGAATCAATTATGTGCAATTTGGTATATTTTAATTATGGATTACGAATCGATTTCGTCGATGTATGTGGCTCACTTTCAATTGTGCGAGTGAAAGCCCTAGTTAATATATACGTTAATTAACCTAGACATTGATTATTAATAGGTTTTATCAAATAAGTTGCATGTGGCTACTTGTTTACACGTATTAATTGTTAGTTATGTGCGCGTTGTTTTAAGTTATTTATTTTTTATTCGTTTACTTGTTTGTTTATTATGCGTGACAAGTTTTAAGCAAAGGGTAATTTTGAATAGAAAAATAAAAAGGACTAAACAATGGTGAAATTTGATTTGTTTTTGAAGAGTTAAGTTTTCAAAAGTTTAATTGATTGATGATTTTGGTACAAATAGTGAGAACGGCTCACCCAATTTATTGGACTATGTGGGGGTACAAGGAGGGAGCACATTAAATTGTGACCGAAAGAAGGAGGTTATTGCTTGTGTGACCAAATTCTCGCTTCATTGCGAGTCAAATTGGAGTTACCAAGTAGGCTATGAGTACAAAATCATCTTAAGGGCGAATTAGCTTTAATTCCATACTACACTTTTGTGGTAATTATCCGAAACACTAAGTCTTTAGACTTATGCAAAAGTACGATATAATGGACAATAATTAAAGGTAAATTCCTTAATTGGCGAAACCAATACCTCAATCAAAACTTTGATAATTTGATCTTTATGAATTGGTTAATAAAATTTTTTTTATTCAAATTTATGCTACAAGATGAATGCATGACATCCTTGTACATATTTGATTTGACACCATAAATCAAAACTAGTACCCTTTATAAAATTAAGTTGGTGCCATCCAGTTAAAGGAACACTTGAAATTGCAATTTACGTCATGTGGGAACTTGGTGAGATTGTGATGGAAAGGTAAATCTTTATGTAAAGTTAGACTTTACATGAACATATTTGCAGTTTTTTAAGTTAGACGACTTAAATTGAGTAGTAAGTGAGACCTGGACTCAAGGCACAAGATGGGGATAAAACATATTTATATTTGCAATAGCGTTGAAAAATATAAATCCCATAATGATCTAGGAATTGGAAATATGTTTTCCAATTATTGTTCGACAGATTACCTTATTATATGCTTTCGTTACTAGCATATCAACTGATGTAATGAATCTATGATAATTTGGATCCTAGTTTTCGTGAAAATTATATGGTTATATGTTTATATTACCTTGGGTATATTTTATTTTCTTGAAAAATTGTATTATCGAAAATACTAATACTTGAACTTTTCTGTAGAAATGGCTCAAAACAACGATAACACTAACACTGCACTAAGTTCTAGGTTCAAAAACTTTTTGATCGGGAAAAAGTTGGTGGCTCTAAAATTTCAATGATTGGCACCGCTATTTGAGAATTGTCTGTCGTAGAGTTGTTGATCGGTTGGATTATCGTGACACGCCTTGCCCTGATGAACCACTAGCTGACGCCTCTGATGAGGTGAAAGCTGCGTGGAAGATTGAGTTCAAGCATCATAATTATGTGGCTTGCCTAATGTTGGGAACAATGGTATCTGCTCTCCAAAAGTAATTTGAAAATTATTTCCCATACAACATGTTTAATGAACTCCGAACTATGTTTGAGAAACCGGTGTCGAAATTTATGATTTGATCGATGCATTACACAGCTGCAAGTAGGGACAGGGTAAACCCGTAAGTGCTCATGTATTGGAGATGGAAGGATACATGGACCAATTGCAAGCACTTGGAAAAGTTTATGAAAATGACATTGTTGTGAACTTGATCAAAAGATCCCTTAACAAGGATTTCAATGGTTTTGTTTGGAACTTCAATATGCACTGCGTGGGGAAGACAATTACTGACCTACACGCATTACTAATTGATGATGAAAAAGGGTTACCTCATAAGGCTCCTACTCCCCAGGTACTTGTTATTCAGGGTGGAAAGATTAATAAGCCAAAACCGTAGTGTGCGAACAACAAGAAGGGAAAGGGCAAAGGGAAAAATGATAAGGGTAAACAAGTTTGGCCTATCAACCAGAACCCAAGAAGAACCCTACTCCAAGGAAGGAAAATCCTAAAAAGGATCAAGCTTGCCACTACTGCAAAGTAGTGGTAATTGACTGCGTGCTCTCTACCCCGATGATTTGCGGAAAAATAAGATCAAGAATTCTGGGTCCATGGGCGCCAATACTTTAGGTATCTTATTTATGATTGAATTATTTACTCTAAATCATAAAAATTCTTGGGTATATGATATTGGATGTGGTATTCACATTTGTAATACACTGCAGGGGTTTAGAGTGGAAAGGAAGCTGGCCTATGGGGAGCAATATCTGCATGTGGACAATGGGGCACCTGCAGCTGTTAAAGCCATAGGAGTGTTTAGTTTAGTATTGCCTTCGCGCTTAGTACTGTTATTGAACAATTGTTATTCAGAACCTTCTATAATTAAAGGTGTTGTTTCCTTTTCAGTATTGTTGGATGATGGTTTTACTCATACTATTTCACGTAATGGAATTTTTGTTTCTTTAAATAGTGTATTTTATTTTAATGCGATTAATGTGAATGGTGTGTTTGAAATTGATGTGATTGGAAATGAATCTAACAACTATAATAATTCGATGTTTAGCATTAATAAGAAAATGAAGTTGGACTTGAATCCTTCTTATCTTTGGCATTGTAGACTTCTTCATATAGGCAAGGCTCGCATGCAAAAGCTACAACATGAAGGGCTTTTGCAAAATATCAATGATGAATCATTTGATAATTGTGAGTCATGCATATCTGGGAAGATGATGAAGAAACCTTTTCATAGCAATATGGAGAGGGCGTCTGATCTACTTGGTCTAATCCATACTGATGTGTGTGTACCACTTAGACATGTGTCAAAAAGAGGTGCTAGCTAATTCTTAACCTTCTTGATGATTTCGACCCTTATGGTTATGTTTATTTACTTAAGCATAAACATGAGGTGTTTGAAACATTTAAGGTTTTCAAAGCAGAAATAGAGTTGCAATTGGGAAAGAAGATTAAAGCTCTTCGATCTGATAGAGGTGGTGAATATCTAAGCTAAGAGTTTAAAGATTACTTAGCTAAGAATGGAATTGTCCAGAATCTCACATCTCCATATACTCCACAACAAAATGGTGTATATGAGAGAAGAAATCATACATTGTTGGACATGATACGATCAATGTTTAATCTTACTACTCTACCTTTATCCTTTTGGGATTATGCTTTAGAATCAACGGTAGCATTCGAATATGGTTCCAACAAAGAAGGTTGATAAGACACCATATGAAATATGGCATGGTAAAGCTCATAACCTGTCTTATTTAAAAGATGCGGGGTTGCTGAGGCGTATGTTATACGTGACACAGGAATAAACTCAACAAAGATCGTAAAGTGTATTTTTTGTAGGATACCCTAAGAAAACTATGGGTTACTACTTTTACTATCAGCGAAAATAAAGTAATTGTTGCTAGGTATGAAGATTTTCTTGAAAAGGATCTCGTATCTCAAGAATTGATGGGAGAGTTTATGATCGGAAGATGATCAAGAAGATACATTACCTTGAAAACACTAACTTACACTTTGGTAGATCTTGATAGTCGGGTCCTCCACCAAAAGTTGAAGTGATTCCGTTCGTAGATACGTAAAAGTCTGGCGTTCACTGATAGTCTATATGTCTTGTAGAGGTTGAGGAAACTATATTATAGCGAGATCTTTAGAGCACACTAATTATAGAGCTTCCATGGCAAGTCCCGAAAGGGACAAATGACAAAGCGCAATGAATGGGGAAATGCAATCCATGAGAGATAATGAAGTCTAGGAAGAGGTTGACTAACCTCCAAACGCCAAGGTGGTTGGAAGTAAGTGGCTCTATAAAATAAAGGCCGACATGGATGGCAATGTACACATCTATAAAGCTCGTCTAGTTGTGCAAGGTTTTACTCAAATTTTTGGCATAGATTACGAGGAGAGCGTTTTTCTCATGTAGGCTTCACATTAGAGCTATTAGAATTCTCATAGCTATAGCGGCAAATAAGACTATGACTATGAGATATGGCAAATGGATATCAAACGCTTCGAATGGTCTCTTAGATAAAGACATCTATATGAAGCAACCTGAGGGGTTAGTGAATCCACAATTTCCAAACCGTGTATACAAACTTCAAAGGTCCATTTATGGATTGAAGCAAGCATCGAGGCAATGGAATAAGAGATTTGATGAAGAAATCAAAAGGTATGGATTTATTCAAAATCTTGATGAGCCATGTGTATATCACAAAGTTAGTGAGAGTGATGTAATTTTCCTTATCCTTTATGTCGATGACATATTAATTATGGGAAAAGACAGTCAAAGTTTGCAAAATGTTAAGGCATATCTTGGACAATGTTTTTTCATGAAGGATTTAGGAGAAGCTGCATACATTAAGTCATTACCGAGATAGGTCAAGCGGTTAATTGGTTTAAGTCAAAGCGCTTGCATTGATAAAATATTGAAGAGATTCAATATGCAAAATTCCAAGAAAGGATATTGCCAATGGAAGTAAAGCATGGCTTATGTAGCGATATGTGTGCTTCAACACTGTACGTACGCATGCTGAGAAAGTTCCTTATGCTTCTGATAGGATCTATTTTGTATCTTTGTGAGATGCACAAGGCGGATGTGGCGTTAGCTCAAAACATGACCACGATATCAAGAGAATCGGGTGAACTTCATTGAATTTTTTGTTAAACATATTTTGAAGTATCTTAGAAATACGAAAGATATGTTTTTAGTGTATGGTGGAAATCGGACATTAAGAGCTTGTGTTCAGATTCTTGTTATGCGTCTGGTAGTGTGATAAAGATGTCTGTAAGTCTCGGACGGGTTATGTCTTTGTCATCAATGGAGGAGCATTGGAAAGAGCAAGAAGCGAAATCTGATTGTGATGTTTGCGACAGAGGCTGAATACATAAAATTTGCCGAAGCTGCAATGGAGGCTGATTTGGATTAGGAAATTCATTTGGGGCTTGGTTTTGTGCCTTCAATTGAATCGCTATTGATATGTATTGTGACAATTACTTTTGCAATCATATTTGTCAATGAACCTTGAGACATGAAGGGCACGAGATATTTTCTCACGGAAGTATCACTATGTTAGGGAACAAGTCCAGCGAAGGTGAAATAAATCTATTGAAAGTTCACCAGATGACAACTTAGTGATCCTTTCACTAAGGCTTTACCTAGAGAAAAGCTTATTGGACTTGCCAATGGAATTGAACTTAGGTTTAGCTAATAGTTTCATGCAAAACTGTGATTAGTATTTGGATAAAGGATATTGTAAACATTTATTATTTTGATGAAATAAAATTTTGATTATGTTTATTTTCATTTATAATATTGTTGTCCTATATTTACATGTTTAATCCATGAGTAACTAAGTTATTCTAAATTGTCCGTTGTCGATTAATGATATGAGATTATCATTAAACTAAGACAAATCTGAGAGATGTGGTAGAATATACTTGAAAGTATATTGATGAGAATGCATACCAATTTCAGATGATATTCAATGAATTGAATATAGGACTTATCCCAACTACATAATTTACTTTCTGGATATTGTTATAAGTAAATTGTAAATAGTTGTCCTCAGACTTGAGATACCAGATAAGTGTCATAAATGTAGTGCATTTCTGTGGAGCAACTTAACGTTATACGTAACTGGTAGTCATAAGAGTTGTTTCCAGAAGTGTTGCAAAGTTTATGGGTTAGTCTCGTAGTCAAGATAGAATTTGTTCCTTCAAATTTATTTGGAGTTTAATACTGCTGGCCCCCTCATAGGGTTGACAAGATGTTTGTATGGCCACACCCAATATCTCCCCTGAATATATTTAGAAGATTTGGTAATCTTGGTCAATCGCTTAAAACTAGAAATTGCATAGTTGAATAAAGAATGACTTAATTCCATATCTTTATTTAACGTGGTATTAGAAACAAATGGATAATAATAATGAGAAATCATTAAAAGGTTTCGGATGCCTTGCTCGAGTTGTACTAGAGGCATAGAAGTGTTGCTAGACGCTAACCGATGTGATCACTCTATTAAGATATATCCAAGTGGGAGCTGTTGGTTTTATGGATATAAATTAGTAGTCGTGAGTTAGGATCGAACTCGAGACCACGGGATTGCACACTTTACGTATGAGAATTAAAGTTAATAATTAAATGGTAATGTTATATTTATTTATTAATTATACGAAATAAAATAACGGACGTTAAGTTAATTAAGTGTAATGGACTAACGGTCGTTAAATGTTAATTGGAAGGACTATATGTGAAATTAGAGATCGAGAAGGTTCTAGAATCCCAATGGGAGTCCTAGGCCGATCGGTTTGGGGGTTTCCATAACCCAACTCATTGCCAACTTGTTCACCAAATTACTTTGGGTATAAATACAAGGCCTTGGGTCTTTGTGATTTATCTCTTGTACTCATTAAGCTAAAACCTAAAAGTGTTTGTGTGTTTTTTGCTTGAACCGATCGACCACAACCCCTAAGGGTGTCGATCCACATCTTTTCCAAAACAAAATTGTTTCGTTTAATTAAAACTAGCATTACTTTAATTTGATTTTGTACGTGTGTACAAGAAAGTGATACTAATACATTATTGTTAGTATTCTTGGATTGAATTACAAAATCGGTAAGGGGTAATTCTAATAATTCTATAAACCCTAATTAAGGTTCATCACTAGCTAGTTTTGTGGATTTGATTCTTGTTCGGCTAAAATCAATACAGGTACGCATACTTTATGTTTTGTTAATTAATTATTCATTAATCTTTCCTATACGCTTCCGCATGTATTCTTTGATATTTTGTGTTTTATATTTGATCGTCATGTTATATAATTCCAAAATATATTTCTCTACCATTTACACATCTTGTTTATGATACAACAAAAAGATGGAATTCAAAAATATGATATATAAAAAAAATAGAAATTTAATATTTTATATGTACTAAATTAGAAAAAGTGACAAAAAAGATGCGTAAAGAAATAATTACAAGTCCTTCGTTATAGATAAAAAGAATCTTTTTGGTGCCTGTTAAGTAAAAAAAGTACACGACGTCAAGTAATAAATGAAAAATACGCTTGGTTCAAACTAGGTAATGGGAAAAGGAAAGGAAAAAGGTAGGCAAACCAATCCCCCAAATTTATTGGGTAACGACTCATTGCATTAGAGCCAATGACTCATTGCATTAGAGCTAACCAGACATTATTAATCATTATCTTTTTTTTTGGGTAAAGGGTTTATACCCGGTGAATATATAAAAAATGATGATGTTGTTAGGTACATGGGAGGATGGTAATGAGCCACCCTAAGAAAAACCTAACAAGACACTCTATATGCTTTGCACATACACAAAACATAACAACCAAAACTGAACCACGACCAAGAGGACCTCGCAAGATAAGCAATACACACAAGGACCTCTAGATACTAACTAATGAGCCACCATCTGGTATGATACTCGAAATCTTCCACGTCCTATACATTTGTTCCACACGAGGCTTTTTCTTGAACCTAATTGATGCAATCTTTAGCCTCACAGTATCAACCACAATCTTAGACAATTGCTCCGGATTTCTTTCACCTTTTCCATGAACTCTGTTGTTGTGTTCTTGCCATACGAAAATCTGATAGCGGCTACAATTAGACGACCAACAATAATAGTAACGTTATTCCTATAAGCAATAGGGAGTAACCAATCAACAATGTCACTCCATTTAGACGAAACGAACCTTATTTCAGCTTTGTTCAATACTTTGATCCAAACTTGCGACGAATAAGCACACTCGAAGAAAAGATGATCATGAGAATCAAGTTGCACTTTGCATAGCGAACACCGAAGCAAGTTTAAGTCAATATTATTACCGACATCCCATTTCCTCATTCAATCTTGTGTGAATAATCGTTTCCTCATAACTAACCACATGTGGACACCATGTCTTGGGATACAATAGGACGACCAAACTAACTTGAACCACTCGACTTCATTGCCACGAACACGGACATAATTCAATGCATTTCGGACATAAAAAGATGATAAAGTGCCATCATGAAGCTTCCATTGTAACATATCAATCTAATCATGATGCAAAGTTGGGACACTTACCTGATTTAAAACGGGAAACAAACCAAACCAGGAATGAGGCCACATCCATGAACCATCAAAAATCATGGTTGCCACTATTTCTTGACGATCAAACTCGGCATTACTAATGGCTTTATGTGACACATGATTCATCAAAGGGCATTGGACTTCCCATGTGTCGAACCACACTGATGCTTTCTCACCATTACCTATTTTGTACCAGATATGGGGACGAACAATGCTACGAATTTGCAATAGCTTACGCCATCCCCAACTCACATTTGAGATAAGGCTAACATCCCAAAAACTACGATTTTTCAATTTATATGCATGAATCCATCGAACCCACATAGACTCCTTGTGCGTTATAAGCTTCCAAATATGTGATGCCATTAATGCTATATTAACAGTTTCTAACTTTCGCACTCCAATCCCACCTTCACACTTTGGAAGACAAACATCCTCCCAAGAAGCTTTCGCCTTACCTTGTTTCATGTCTCCCTGACACCATAAGAAACCGCACATCAATTGTTCAATTTCGTGTATGATACCTGCCGGGAGAATGAACAAAGATGCCCAATAAAGATGCATAGATGACAACACAGATTGAACAAGTTGCAGTCGTCCTGCAAACGATAACCATTTGTTCTTCTAATCTGTAATCCGCTTTCGGACTTGTTCAATGAGGATTTTACAATCCTTGTAAAGGAGTCTAGAAGAAATGAGTGGAACACCCAAATACTTAACAGGCAAGGTACCTCGTTCAAATGGCATAAGCTGCAATATAGAGTCCTTTACATGCTCAGAGACATTACAAATGAAGATAGTACTTTTGGGTATACTAGGCACGAGACCCGATACCCCTTTAAATTCATCCAACGCTTCCATTAACACCCTAGCAGAATTCACATCACCATGAGCAAACATAATTAGATCGTCAGCAAAACAAATATTTATAATTTTTTGTTTACCACATTTATTATGATATGTGAACTCGCCATCCTCCCGAACCTTTCGTTTTAGAATGAGAGTAAGAATCTCCATTACTAAAGTGAAAAGATATGGGGACATAGGATCTCCTTGACGAAGACCTCGCTTCCCTTTGAAATAACCATGCAAATCACCGTTAATGTTTATGGAAAATGACGTGCTAGTGACACACGCCATGATCCACATTACCATATTCGGAATAAAACCAAACGCCACCAATATGTCTTCCAGAAATTTCCAATTGACCGTGTCGTACGCCTTTTGAATATCTATTTTGAAAGCACATCTAGGGGGACCACGGTTCAAATGATAGTTATGCATTAACTCTTGAGTGAGTAATATATTGTCTGAGATGGATCTTACCGGAACAAACGCTGATTGATTATCACTTACAATATCGTCCAAACCATCCTTAATTCGGTTAGTAATAATTTTGCTTAGGCATATATAAATTACATTAAAACATGAAATAGGGCGGTAATCATTTACTCGATTAGGAGTGGTTACCTTAGGAAGCAATGCAAGAATTGTGTGATTAATATCTTGCAATAGCTTACCATTCATGAAGAAATCCTTAACGGCCTTACAAACGTCCTCTCCAACGATATCCCAACTCTTCTTAAAAAATACCGAGGCGTAGCCATCCGGGCCCGACGATTTATCATTACCTATAGCAAGCATTACGGTTCGAATTTCAGCATCTGACACTTCTTGAACCATGTTACCAGCTTTTGTACTACTCAGACGCTTCACGAACAGCCCCTCATGATTAAGAGGATAGACTCCATTTTCAGTACCTATAAATTGCATATAATGTTGCACAAATACATTTGGAACCAAGTTGCCTTCATAAATAACATTATCATGACCTGTGATGCAATCAATTCTGCTCCTACTAACTCGAGCCTTAACCGACCGGTGGAAATATGAAGAATTAGTATCTCCCTCGCGAAGCCAATCAATTTTAGCTTTTTGTTTCAGAAAACATTCCTCGTCCAAAGATGCTTGAGTGAATGTCGTTAAATAAGTTGCCTCTTCTTCACGAAGAAATATAGACGAAGGATCTTTGTCTAATGCCAATTGAACCTCATCCAGTTCATGACGGAGCTGAACGACTCTAGTATGGATATTACCATGTGAATGCAGCAACTTGCGTAATGGCTTTTTCAAAGACCTCATCTTCTTCACAAGCTTAACATGTGAACCATTAATCTCCATTTTCCAAAGATTCGAAACCACCTGTAAGAACTCAGGTTTGTAACCAAGGAAGTTAAAAAACTTAAAAGGTTTAGGTTTATCCTTGGACTGCTTTTGGACTTTTAACACAGCCGGGGAGTGGTCAGAGATGCGATATGGTTGGAAAATTGCATAAGAACCTGGGTACTCATTATTGAAACTGATATTGGACATAACCCTATCAATCTTCTTCAATATTCCAGTTTCTCCTTTCGGCTTTTGATTCTACGTATAATGTAACCCCGTGCTATTAACATCCGCAATCTCAATATTATTAACACAATCATTGAAATCACGCATAGAGATGTTAATATCTTTCGAACCATGAAACGTGTCTTCAAGGAATAACGCGGCGTTAAAATCCCCCATGATAACCCAAGGTCTCGTGTTCACAAACTGCTTATGCATTTCAAGGCTATGCCACAAGTCTCTTCGAGTCTCATATGAGTTCGATGCATAAACAAAGGTACAAAATAAGGCTTTACCATCGGCTTTAAGCATAATCTGAGTATGAATAGCTTGGATGGAAACGCGCCAAGACCGGTACATCCACAACATCATCATTCCAACCGAGAATTATCCGTGATCCCTTCGTGCAACACCTACCATTCGATGCCCATTTCCACCGTACACAAAAATTATTACATAGGCTATCCAGTTTTCCAATGTCAACATGGGATTCCAGAATCGCACATACATTCAATCTATTGTCATCAATCACCTGTCGAACCTCTGTTTGTTTAAGGGTGCGGAGACCCCTTATATTCCAAGAGGAGATGCTATACATCAGAAACATTTACATTGGGAGTGCTTGCCCCCATCGATTTTGGACCAGCCACATGATGAGTAGTTTCATCATAGACATTCTTGACATCATCATCATCTGACTCGACTTGCAATCCGACTGCCCCTTGTTTAATACTACCAACAGTTTGCCCATACTTCTCCCCATTCATACCACTAGAGCTCCCATTAGCCAACACAGAAAATACATTCGAAGTAGACACCACCTGTTTATTCTTTGATGAACTTGCCTTATTCCCATCATCAGTATTCTTCTTTTGGTATGTATTGTTGGAAAATTTAGTGCACTTGTGGGATTAGTTCACACCTTGTAATGGGTTAGGAGGTACGGAGTGTACACCCATAAGGTCCCTGAACACCCTGACTCTAATAGTGGTTTGTATTGATAGTGCTTCGGTTGCGGCGGCGTGTTTCGATAGGCAGTGTTTCCACTACTAGTGGAAAGTACTGCTAGTGGTAAGCACTGCTAGTGTTATGAAAGTACTGCTAGTAGTATGAAAGTATTGCTAGTGGGGAAAGTATACTGCTTTAGTGCTATTTAAGTACTTCAAATGGCGTTACAAGCGCTTAATGACCACGCGTTTAATTGGTCATGTAACCACTAACGGCTATAATGGTGATAATTATGAGGCTATTAATGGGCCAATTAATACTCATAATTCCATTTGACTAGCTCAGAGTAACCTCCTATAAATAGGAGATGTGATTATGCATGAAACACCACGAAAACGATTAACACTTATAAGCAAAAGGGTTATTGAATTGTGCCTAATTCTATAACTGCATTTGGTCTTATCCCAAGTAGATATTCGTGTAACCCGGGCATTAGGGTCGAATAGTTTACTTTGGAAAGTGATCACACGATTCCAAGTGATATCCGGTAACCACTAAAGTGGTATTTGTTTGTGATTTGGTATTTGTTTCCTCGACATTGATTATCTAACCACATTCGGGAGATACACACCAACAATCAAAGTAAACTATTTGTGATAATCAATGGCAGCTGCTGCAATGAAACACATGGCTTCAAACTTTGCCAAGCTTGATAAGTTTGAAGGGGTGGACTTTAGGAGATGGTAGAAGAAGATGCACTTCTTGCTGTCAAGCATGAGTACGGTTTATGTGCTAACCACTCCAATTTCTGATGATGGGGATGATGCTCTTGTGGAGCGATAAGGAGAAGGAGCAAATGGGAGAATGATGACTACATATGGAGAGGTCTTATTCGAATGGTATGTCGATTCTCTATTTGATATTTATCGAACTTTGAATCTTCCAAAGAACTGTGGGATTCCTTGGATGCCAAATATATGGGTGAGGATGCATCAAGTAAGAAGTTCCTTGTTAGTAATTTCACAAATTACAAAATGAGTGATTCAAGACCAGTTATGGAACAATACAATGAACTTCTTGGAATACTTGGAAGGTTTACACAACACAATATGAACATGGATGAGGCTATTAAAGTCTCTTGTGTCATTGACAAACTCCTCCTTCTTGGAAAGATTTCAAGCATACCTTGAAACATAAGAAGGAGGAATTAACTCGGTTGAGTTGGGCGTCATTTCGCATTGAGGAATCTCTCAAGATGCGGATAATGACAAGCCAAAGAGTAGCAATGCTTGTTGGTGCATCATTGTCAATATGGTGGAGCATAACAACTCCACTAGGTACAATGACAACAAAGGCAAACGCAAATTTCATGATAACACAAGGGCGATCCAACAAGAAGGCAACACCTACTTGTTGGAAATGTGGCAAAAACGGTCACATTAAAGGGATTGCAAGGGTGTTAAAGTTGGTGGTAAAGCCAATGGATCGAGGCACTAATGGTTCGGGAGTGATGGTTCGACCAACTCACCGAAAGGTCATAATATATTTAATAAGTCTTTTCAGATTTATTATGTTACATATGTATCTGAATCTAATTATGTGCGAGGATGATGATGTTGCGTGGTGGGTTGACTCTGGTGCAACAGTTCATGTGTGTAAAGATAGAGGCTGGTTCAAGACTTATGAGTCACTGAATGATGGTTCTATTCTTCACATGGAAAATGAGTCAACAGCCTTGGTGCATGGTCATGGTTGTGTAGATCTTAATTTTAGTTATGGAAAGATTGTAACTTTGTTTAATGTTATTCATGTTCATGATATAAGGAAGAACTTGGTTTCAAGTAGTGTTTTGAATAATCATGGATATAAACAAGTTATTGAGTCTGATAAATTTGTGCTTTCTAAACATGGTGTTTTTATTGGTTTTGGTTATTTATGTAATCAAATGTTCAGGCTTAATATTGTCACTGATAGTGTTATTTCAGCTTTTGTGACCACCAATGACTGACCGACTCTACCCTATGGCATGCAAGACTTGGCCATGTACACTATAAAAGAATGCAAGATATGTTTAAGGATGGGTTGATCGGCATTTGACATGGACACTGAAAAGTGTAAAACTTGCATGTTGACCAAGATAACCAAGAAACCCTTTCGGGGTGTTAGTCGTGAGACTAAGGTCTTGGAGCTAATTCACAGATGACTGTGTGATTTGCATGCCACTCCTTCTTTGGGGAATAAGAAGTACTTTGTGACATTTATTGATGATGCTTCTAGATTTTGTTATGTCTATCAGTTACATACCAAGGATGAAGCATTAGATAAATTCAAAGTGTTTAAAGCTGAAGTTGAATTACAACTTGGGTCTTTGATCAAAAGATTAAGGACTGATAGGGGAGGTGAGTACATGGATACTCAGTATTTTCAGTCTGTTGGTATAATCCATGAAACGACTGCCCCTTATACTCCCAGACAAAATGGTATTTCGAAAGGAAAAATAGGGTCTTGAAGGAGATGGTTAATTCCATGTTGTCCTATTAGGACTGAGTCAAGGTCTGGGGTGAAGCTATGTTAACAGCTTGCTATTTATTAAATAGGGTTCCCAACAAATGGAACAAGGTTACCCCTTATGAACTCGGACTAAAGGAAACCCAACTGAACTATCTCAGGGTGCGGGGTTGTAGAACTTTGTAAGACTCCACGATCCAAAGTTGAAAACTTTGGGTGAAAGAGGCATTGACTGCATCTTTGTTGGATATCTTGAGCATTCCAAGGCTTTTAGGTTCTATGTTATTGAACCTAATGAATATGTTTCATTTAACTCAATAATTGAATCAAGGGATGCAAACTTTGATGAGAATAGATTCTCATCAGTCCTAGACCAAGTCAGAGGATTCCTAATGGAACTCATGACACTAGTGTATCAGAGGTCCTTGATGATGAACCATCATGGTCCCTCGATGAGGTTGTGGTTCAACAACTTGAACCTATGCTCGGGAAGAGCAAAAGGGTCAGGACTCCAAAGTCATTTGGACCTGAGTTTCAACTATACTTAGTTGAAGGAACAAGGGATGAGGTCTCCGACCAATACTCCTATTGCTTCATTGTTGAGGATGATCCCAAGACATTTGAAGAAGCAATGAAGTCCCGGGATATTGCTTTACGGAAAGAAGCAATCAATGATGAGATGGATTCCATCATGGGCAACAACACTTGGGTGTTGGTTGATCTACCACCGGGTTGCAAACCTCTGGGTTGCAAATGGATTTTCAAAAGGAAAATGAAGGTAGATGGAACTATTGAAAAGTTCAAGGCTAGACTAGTCATTCAGGGCTTTAAACAAAAGTCAGGATAGACTATTTTGATACTTATGCCCCTGTGGCTCGTGTCGATACCATAAGACGCTCATTGCCTTGGCATTAATTCACAACTGGTTATTCATCGATGGATGTGAAAACTTTCTTGAATGGTGAATTGGATGAGGAAGTTTATATGAACCAACCTCATGGCTTCATCTTGCCTGGCAATGAAAACAAGGTGTGTAAACCGATTAAGTCTCTTTATGGACTTAAGCAGGCACCTAAGCAATGGCATCAAAATTTGATGAAGTGGTTTTGTCTAGTGGTTATGTTCTTAACCAAGTTGACAAATGTGTATATAGCAAATTTGATGAATCCGGTAAAGGAGTCATCATTTGTCTATATGTTGATGACATGTTGATCTTTGGCACCGACCAAAATCAAGTTGACCTGACAAAGGAATTTTTGTCATCAAGGTTCTCCATGAAGGACATGGGGAGGCTGATGTTATCCTTGGTATAAGGATTAAACATGAAAGTAAAAAAGAATTTCTATCTCGGTCTCATTATATTGAGAAGGTGTTGAGGAAATTCAATTACTTTGATTGTACTCGAGTGAGTACACCTATGGATACTTGTGAGAAGCTGATGCCAAATCATGGCAAGGCTATATCTCAACTTGAGTATTCTAGGGTAATTGGTGCACTGATGTATGCCATGACTTGTACAAGGCGATATTGGTTTTGCGAGTGGGAAAATTGGCGGTATACTAGTAATCCTAGTGCTCATCAAGCGCAATTCAAGAGGGAATGCTTGAAGTATTTGAAGAGAACTATGGATTATAGTCTCTCATATCTTGGTTACCCATCGGTGTTGGAAGGATACACGATGCAAGTTGGATCAAGAACACGAGACAATTCGTCTACCAATGGCTAGGTATTCCTACTTGGTGGAGGTGCAATTTCTTGGGCATCCAAGAAGCAAACTTGCATCACCAGTTCAACAATGGAATCTGAGTTTGTGGCTTTAGCAGTGCGGTAAAGAAGCTGAATGGTTGAAAAACTTGCTTCTTGAGATTCCATTGTGGCCAAAACCTATAGCACCTATTTCTATCCGATGTGATAGTGCGGCTACATTGGCTAAGGCTTATAGCCAGATGTACAATGGTAAGTCTAGACACTTAGGTGTCGGACATAGCATGATTCGTGAGCTTATCATGAATGGGGTGGTATCTATAGAGTTTGTTAGATCTCAACAGAACTTAGCTGATCACTTGACGAAGGGTCCGGCTAGAGACTTGGTTATAAAGTCTGCTAAAGGGATGGGTTTAAGTCCAACTTAGTCCCTGAATGCTAGGACACCCAACTCCCTCCTGAGGAAACTTAGGAGCTGAGTTCAATGTGGAAAGTTGAACATTAGTGGATTTGGAGCACATGTTTTATTTACATCCCAAGGTTGTGCTCGAGAACTGTGAAAAGGAGGATGAAGTCTTTACTTCTTAATGGTTAATTTTCTTTGAAAAAGTGCTTGGCCGGAGCATGAATAAAGAGGAACCACCTATGTAAATGTTGAAGTTTTGCCGCTTAACCGGGGAGCTTTTGACTTTAGCTTTTACAACATTTATGAATTTGGATATGGACACATGGCTTGTATAGTGTCGGAGTGATAAGTGTTTGAAAACTTGTGTGTATTTTATCTTCAGGTATTCAAATGGGTTGAAGGGTTCAATTCTTAGAACACCTCGATTCTCGAATATTTGAACGTGTAATTTACTAAGATGGAAATTCAATCCTCAGGACATTTTCGTTTATGCACATGTTTTGTTTAATGTTTGTTTCATGCAAAGGAAGTGAACTAAATTTGGGGAGGATTGTTGGAAAATTTAGTGCACTTGTGGGATTAGTTCTCACCTTGTAATGGGTTAGGAGGTACGGAGTGTACACCCATAAGATCCCTGAACACCCTGACTCTAATATTGGTTTGTATTGATAGTGCTGTTGAGCGATGGCGGTGTTTCCACTTTGCTAGTGGAAAATCTTTGCTAGTGGTAAGCATCGCTAGTGTTATGAAAGTATGCGCTAGTAGTATGAAAGAATGCTGCTAGTGGAAAGTATTGCTAGTGCTATTTAAGTATCTTGCTAAATGGCGATTACAAGCGCTAATGACCACGTTTAATTGGTCATGTAACCACTAACGGCTATAATGGGGATAATTATGAGGCTATTAATGGGCTAATTAATACTCATAATTCCGTTTGACTAGCTCGAGTAACCTCCTATAAATAGGAGATCGATTATGCATGAAACACACACGATTAACACTTCTAAGCAAAAGGGTTATTGAATTGTGCCTAATTCTATAATCGATTTGGTCTTATCCCAAGTAGATATTCGTGTAACCCCGGCATTAGGGTCGAATAGTTTACTTTGGAAAGTGATCACACGATTCCAAGTGATATCCGGTAACCACCTAGTGGTATTTGTTTCAGCTGATTTGGTATTTGTTTACTCACGACATTGATTATCTAACCTGATTACGGAGATACACACCAACATGTATTCTCATTCTTCTTAGATGTCCCCAAACCACCATGACCTGAGACAGGTCTATACACAAATCTTTTTGGTTTGTAGCCCACAACCTGTTCTTTTTGTTTAATAGTTCTATTACGATTAGATACCAGTTGAAAACCATCATTCATAGCTTCAACATTCATATTAGGAGTAATCTTCACATTAAGTGGACAATTATCAGAAGCATGCCCAAAAATTTTACAATTCGAACATCTTGGTGGATACCACTCATATTCAAATGTTACCGTTTCGCTTGTAAAGCCCTCGTCCTCCAAGTTGGGAATTGTAATTAACATAGACTCTTTCCTTTCCCTATCCGATTGCATTTCTACCATAACTCGAGCGTAACTACTCCTTCCCCATGATTCATTGCACATAGCACTAGTATACGAATCCATCATGATTGGAGAACCTAACTTGGTTGCTATTGCACTTAAACCGTCCGCCGTGAAAGCAGCCATAGGGACATCGTGTATCTTAACCCAAACAGGGATTTTGGTTATGTTTTCTTTTGTTAGACATGTGTTTGGAGTCGATTTATTCAAGATAATTGGTACAGTTCTTATCATCCGTGGACCATTCTCCAATACTTCATCGCTCCCTTTTTTTGTCAAAAACTTAAAAAAGTAAAACCCACGGGCGTTCATCATGATCTTTTGAATCCCGTATTTAGCCCATGCATTGAAAACATAGTTTTCAACAACCGGAAAGGCCACTCGTCTTCCAATAAAATACCCATAGATCGTATTTCCCATCCTTTCACTAACCTCCCTTACCGAAGAGACAGGTATTTTAAGCTCGAACTCCCGAGAATTTGAACCTTCCAAGTCTAAAGTGCAAAAATTTACCTTACTTTGTATCTTCTCAGTAGCAACAACATTTGCAAATGAAGCATTGTTAGTTTGTATCTTAATCGATTCCTTAACAATATCAGGCAAACCTTCATGGGATTCTTTAGACGAATGATCAGATTTGGAAACATTAGCATCATCTTGAAAAGTCAAACTTGCATTGGATTTCTTTGACTTCACTGGTTTCCCATCCGAGCCGATCATTGTTCCTTCCATATTCTTGATTTTTGCAGTAATCGAGCTCAATAAAGAACTTATATCCTCCGCTCCCGTATCATCAACCATCACAAAAACAAAATGAACCACAGTTCACTTCGTTGAGGAATTTTATCAAACACTTTATGTGCACCAACAAAAGGGTTTGATTACTTACCCCTCAATACCCTCAACCAAACACACCGGATTTTATGTCGAATTTCCATAATGTTGATGCACACAGTCCCTTAAATATAATGTAGAGCAACAATCTTTGTTCTTTTATCTATGTGGGATGACTGTTATCATGGCTACCATGGATAGAGAGATCCATATGCACATTAAAGATCATTTATCTTCTAAATTTATTTTAATAATCACTAAGTGACGATGTAATCAAATACAAAAATCCTCCATGGAGCTCTCTATCACAAACACCAAAATTAATTGTTCCAAACAATATCGAATCTAGTAATATAAAATTGTAAAATCACTACAGATTAGAAACAAGCGAGAACAATGAAATTAAATGGTGATCTGAAGGACAATCCCTTGTCTTGTGCAACTCTCACAACTGAAATGACTTAGAGAACAATGAAATTCCTATACCTATTAATCTATTAGAGACACATTAGACTGCTTGGAAAGTAAGATTTGGTTTGTCTACTTAAAATAATTAGGCATTCGAGACCTAGCAAGTATTTAGTCAACAAGCCCCTCTTAAAAAATTAATCTACTTGTTCGCAAGGAGTATCCACATAATCTTACTTTGTCAACAGCTGACTTTGAACCGACAATGCTATGTGATAAATACTATAGTATCTTCATCCTTTACCGATATTCATGGGGAGCTTACTCTCGTAAAGATATGAGGGTTAACAAGTATAAGTTGCGCAACCATTAGCAATTAATTTGGTTCATACCTCTAAGGATTTGTATAATAAAATATATTAATAGAAGTTAAGATGCTCGAATCCTACCTCTGTCAAATTCTATGACACAACTAGAATGTAACTCATAATCTACAATCTTGAAACTAGATAATATTGTATGCTATGTAATACATACGTCTCGTGTGTCAATGGATCTTTTTGAAATAAACTTTTATTCTTATTTAGTAAGATAAAGATCACAAATTAGTAAAGGAAGATTGACCACTAATTAACGCACCCTTTGGGTTCTCGATAAAAAAACCTATATAGTTAATTCAAACATACGAGTTTCATAATTTAGAGTGCTTCTTGAATAAGATTTATAAAGTTATAATGAAAGAGCAAAGACTTCATATAAAAAAAATCAATACCTTTTTTAAAAGAAAAATGTTTTACCCGGTATTTATCAACTAAAAAAACTTTAAGACTTCATATCACGTTCTCATATGGAAAAGAAGCCGGTGTTCCATTACAAACACACCACCCCAACCCATATGAAAGCATGACACACATCCTAAAACAAAAAACTAATTGAAACTCGGATATATAAATGATAAGAAGTTTCCTTCTTTTGTCTATGTGGTATGGGAGTTAGAATGGCATTCATGATAAAAACAATGAAGTACCTACCTTTTCTTTCGAATAATTTGTGTGTTTTATTCTAATAAGTACCATCCATATGCACACTAAAGATTGTTTTGAATTTATTTTGATTATTGATGCTTATCCCCCTGATAATCAGTAAACGGCGATGTAATTAGACATAAATCCTCCAAAGAGTACTCTATCAAACACCAAAGTTCATCCTTCTAAAGGATATCAAATCAAGTAATACTATGAAATGACTACAAAAGTTATGTATCATTTTTAATAACAATGACTAAATAAAAATAAAGTGACAAGCTTCTAAGAGCTAAAAGCCTAAAACGTCGAACATAAGTTTTGTTAAAAAAAGTTACCGTTTGGAAAGTAAAAATTGGTTTATCTACTCAGAATAATTAGCCATTTAAGGCTTGGCGTGCATTTAGTGATGAACTAGCCCCTCATTAAAAGGTAATCTACTCATTCGGATGGAGTCTCTACATAATTTTACTTTGTGATCAGTTGACTTTGAACTGACATTGCTATGTGATAATACCATAAGTTCTACTTATCCTTTAAATATTTTCATGGTAAGCTTACTCTCTTTGCATAGATGCAAGTCAACAAGTATAAGTCACACAACCATTAGCAATTAATTTGCATACTTTACGCACTACCAATTGTTAACACCACAAACAAGTTTCATAATAAACTAAATATGGTTATATAAAACATATTGGTAAACAACTTTAAATTGAACAAATTGGATCCTCTTATGCTGACAACTCTTTAGTTATAATGTCTTGAGAGTTTAGTGGTAATTTCAGTTTATGGTATTTTAGTAACGAATTCGTATGCATATATTGGCGAATCATGGGTAATCTCATGTTTTTTTATGATAGCGGGAAGTGTCCGCGTATTGTGTTGGATGGTAATAAAGCATTGCATTTCATATATCTAACACTTAAACCATCGTAAGAGATAGTTTAATAAACAAATAATAATTAGATAAATTTAGAAAAGCAAAAAAGAAGGAAAACAAGATCTAAAAAGCCCGAATAGCCAATGTTCCCTGAAATGAAATTAAATAATTGGTTTAGTATTTTCTTAAATGGTTATTGTAAAGTGTCAACAACTTTTCTTCTTATTTAGGAAGATAAAGATCGGTGAAAAAGGAAAAATCAACTCTAAACGCACCCTTTGACTTCTTGATAAGAATAATTTATATACTTAAAAACAAAAACCAAAAGCGATCTCATATGAATTTCATAATTTACAGTACTTGTCGAAAAAGATTTATTAAGTTGTAACGAAAAAGGTTAAGAATTCATATAAAAAATGACACCTTTTTTATAGTAAAAAGTTTTGTCCCATACTTTCTAAAATTAAGAGAAAATATTAGTAAAAGTATTTTTATAGTTAACATAAAAAAAAATTAAGATTTCGTATCAAATTTTCAATACTGGAAGGTAAACGAGTTCTCTTGGAACCACATCCACACAACCAATTTGAAAGCTTGACCGTGACCTTAAAGCAACAAAGAAGAAGACTATTGGATATATAAATGATAACCATTTTCCTTAACATCTATGTCGGATGGGAGTTAGCATGCCTTTCATGACATAAACAAAGAAGTGCCTAGCTTATCTCTCGAATCGTGCTTGTGTTTTATTCTAATAAGTACCATCCATACACACATTATAGATCATTTATCTTCTACAATCACTACAACATTGAATTCAGTCTTCCAAACAATATCAAATAGAGTAAATTTAGAACTAGAAAATTTGCTACAAAACTTTGTCAAGAAAAAGGTACATGTCAAACAAAAAATTGAAGGGTTATTAGTTTTTTTGCATTACTTGTTTTTATCAAATGTGCTTTTAGATTATAGAGCACTAAAACCGACGTACAAAAATCAGATAAATTATGGTGTAGATTAGCCAACCTAGAAGGTACCCAAGATAGCAAACATCAATTAATACGATGATTGAGGCTTAGTTTAGTAGAATCAATGTTAAGATACTAGAAACCTACCTATTCGTAAAATTCTAATAACATAACTAAAATGTAACTCACATAAATGTGTTATTTTGAAACTTGCTAATGTTGTAGAATACTCACTTAAGCATAAACCAACAGTTTTACTGGTCATATTTAAGTAGTAACTTACTAATGAGAAAGCGAATGGAATTCCGTTTTGTAAAATGGTGTTCTTATTCACCAACCTTTGCTTGTGGAGTATTGAAATTCTGAGTGGAGATAGTTTTTGAGCATTAAAGATTGTTTATCTTCTAGATTTATTTTGATTATTGATACTAAACTCTATGATAATCAATAATCGACGATGTAATGAGATACAAAGATCCTCCATGGAGTACCCTACAACCGAATAGCCAATGTTTCTTAAACTCAAATTAAACAATTGGTTTAGTATTTTTCTAACTGATTAATGTCAACAACTTTTCTTCTTATTTGGAAAGATAAAAATCACAATTAGCTTTTATTTTTATTTTTAAATCAACCACTAAACATACTCTTTGAGTTTTTTTATAAGAATAATGTATATAGTTAAAACAAAAACAAAAGATGATCTCATATGAATTTCATAATTTAAAGTGCTTGTTGAAGAAGATTTATAAAGTTATAATGAAAGAGTTAAGAGTTCCTTTTAAAAAAAATCAACACCTTTTTTTGTAGACAAAGGTTTTGTCCAGTATTTTGAAAATTAAGAAAAAATATTTGTCCGGTATTCTAAAATCAAGTAAAAATTGTAGAAAATTATTTTTGTAATTGATTTAAAAAAAATAAGACTTAATATCAAAATTTGGTAAAGGTGTGAAAGTGAGTTTCTTTGTAACACACACAAAGCAACCCCATACGAAAGCATGACACTAACCCAATAAAACAGTAAGACTCATTGACAGTGTCATACATAAATGATAACCTTATTCTTTCTTTCGTCTATGTGGGATGAAAGTTAACATGGCTTTCATGACAAAAGCAATGAAGTACCTACCTTTATGTGGGAAACGGTGTACACTTTATTTATAAAATCAGATTATAATGACAATAAATAAATTAAATGCATGTAGTGGTGTAGAAGCCAAGACAGAACTCTATATTGGCAAATAACTAAAAGCAAAGAGAGGAACGAGGCTCGTGGTTAACTCGATTCCACCGCTTCCTGTGGTACAACGCTCTGTCGTCAAACTACTTGCAGCCATCAAAGTTTCCGAACTCGCTCGTAAGGAGCCGCGTCAATTCACGAACGCGTAAGGAATGAGACATATGGCTGTATTTATATTGAAGACTCAACTTGTCCTCCAAGAAAAATATACCAGCCATGTAAACGAAACTGCTATATCTAAAATAGAGCACGCATGCAGGCTCAAGTTGTATTCGTGTCCGGCAGTCGCGCATGAGTTCAAGCTTCAACTCATTTTGACCCAAAATCCCAATTTTGCACACACCCCGCTACAAGCATTAAGTGAGGGAGTGGGAGCATAACCAACCTAAAAGAATTTAATAGCCAAAACTATAATTTCCTTATAAACAAGCATCCACTTCTTTGTTTTGGGCATGTGGATTCTCCCATTTTTCCAAGTTTTTATGTTTCAAGTGCCTCACTTTGAGACATGATATCTCATTCATTTCAACTCCATTTTGGACATACTTTATTCATATGGGCTCTCGTCGAGGAGAACGCAAAGCTACCAAGAAACATAAATATATATAACATATACATATATTAAATAGTGTCCAAAATTTGCAAAAACTCATTTTGCAAAAACTCATTTTCCAACACTTTACTCTCGAGTCATGCTCGTGTTTTATTCTAATAAGTATCATCCATATCCACATTAAAGATCATTTATCTTCTAGATGCACTACAACATTGAATTCAGACTTCCAAACAATACCAAATAGAGTAAATATAGAACTTGAAATCACTACAAAACTTTCTCAAGGAAAAGGTACATCTCAAACAAAATTAAATGGTTGTTAGTTTTCTTCCGCATTGCTCATTTCTATCAAATGTGCTTTTTTGATTATAAACCACTAAAACCGATGTACAGAGAATCAAATATATTATGGTGTAGATTAGCCAACCTAGCAGGGAACATTACTACTTCTTCCCCTAGATAGTTGTCATTCGCTGTCTAAACGAAATCGTTGCTAATGATGATGCTATATTCATATAATAACTTAAGTACCGTGACTACTTAGTCCACTATAAGGGTACCCAAGAGAACAAACATCAAGTTTAATATGAAGAATGAGGCTTTGTATAGTGAAATCGATTTTAAGATACTCGAAACCTACGAGTTCGTAAAATTCTAATAACATACCTAGAATGTAACTCACATTAATGTGTAATTTAAAAACTCGCTAATGTTGTAGAATAGTCACTTCGGCATAAACCGACAATTTTACTATTGGTCATTTTTTTGTAGAAATGAGACAAATGAGAAAGATAATGGAATTCCATTTGGTAAAATGTTGTTCTTAGATTAGAATGCTTTTAATAATGATTGGTACATTCACCAACCATTGCTTGTTATTGAAATTCTGAGTGGAGATAGTTTTTGAGCATTTCATCATCATTTTTTCATTTTAGTACGTTCTCTTGGGGGGTATGAACTTGATAAGATTGGTAGTACATTTACGCAAGCTTGTATTCTTACTCGTGTTTGTGTAACCTGAGAGCAAGTCTATGGCAAAAATCTTGAAAGTTGTCCTTTGCTGCAAGAGTAAAACCAATCTCATTTATATCATACAGATTTTCAGACAGAAAAGAGTAACCGGATCGCTTGCGAGGGGCGACCGATCTGTTGAATCAACTGGGTTACGCTTTTTGGGCACAACCGGATTGGTTGTGAAGATGATCGATCGCTGGAGCTCTCGGAATTTTTTTATTTTATTTTTTTGAAATGGATCGACTGACGCGGATTTAAAACTTGCTGAAACACAATCAAAATTCCCGGCAGCGGCGCCAAAAACTTGACGTGCTACATGTGTACAAGTTTTAAATTTATAAAAGACGATGCAATTAATTTTACCAATAACACATACGAGCAAGTGCACTCGTCCGTTATAGCAAGATTTTGAAGGTAAGTCGGGATCGTTCGCAAGGATTTGTGAGTGAATCTGATCGATTAGAGGTCAATTGGTTTACATTGTAATACAAAAATGTGAAATGACTACAGAAGTTAAGTATTATTTTGAACACCAATGATGAGATAAAAGCGACAAACTTGTAAGAGCTAAAATAGCGCCAGAACATAAGTTTTAAGTTTTGTTAATAGAAATGTACTAATCCTGATATTATGCAACTAATTAACGCACCTTTTGGGTTCTCGATAAGAATAATCTATATAGTTAAAACAAAAACAAAAGATGATCTCATATGAATTTCATAATAAGTCAATTGGTTAAACAAGTAGCTAGTTGTGAATACAATAATATCGGAGCAAGTTGGGAATAACCTGAGCTATGTTAATTATGCTACTGCTTTGTGGAACGAGTTGCATGAACATTACTCTCAATTGGATGGTATAATAGAATCTAAGTTTCTAATGATATTGCAAATAGTATTACCATAAGTTGAAAGGTTTGTGGGATGAATCGGATGCTTTGGATGCACCATATGATTGTGATAATGGCACAACAAATGGTGAAAGAGGACAAAGGAAAGAGCTAATGCAAGTTTTGATGGGTTTGGACGAAAGTTACACTAACATGAAGTGTCAAATCTTGGTTTATTCAACCATTGCCATTGCTCTCTCACTCAACTACTAAACACACCTTTGAGTTCTTTAATAGGAGTTATTTATATAGTTCAAAAAATGTTTCCGTATGAATTTCATAATTTAGAGTGCTTGTCGAAGGATATTTATAAAATTATAACAAAAAAGTTAGCACTTCACATAAAAAAATTTGACACATTTTTTAGACAAATGTTTTGTCGAGTATTTTCTAAAATTAAGAGAAAATAAGTAAAAATAGTTGAAATGAAAAAAATCAAAATTTTATATCATCTTTACACCACACAACCAATATGAAAGCATGACACTAACCTAGAAACTAGAATTGGTTAGATAGGTAGATATATAAATGATAACCTTTTTCCTTCTTTTGTTTATGCGGGATGGGAGTTAGTATGGCCTTCAATCCTTCATGACCAAAACAATGAAATACCACATTTTCTCTCGACTCATGATTTTGTTTTATTCTAGCAAGTACCATGCATATGCACGTTACAGATCGTTTATCTTCTGGGTTTACTTTGATTATTGATGCTAAGCTCCATGATAATCACTAAGTGACAATGTAATTAGATACAAATCCTCCATAGAGTAATCTATCACCCGCACCAAAGTTCATTCTTTCAAATAATATTAAATCAAGTTATAAAAAAAGGGACAAACTTCTAAGAGCTAAAACAACACAGGAACATAAGTTTTGTTTTAAAAAAAATGTACTAACCTTTACATTCTGCAACTCCAACATTTGTTAGGACATTAGCCATATGAACAAGTGGTTATTAGATTTTTTTACCTGTTATTCATTTCTATCGAGAAAGGATTACATACTTGTCACTTTTTGTCATTGTGCGTAGCGAACTTTATTTTTATTTTTTAATTTTGACACCAACATTTTGAATTCGTACTATTGTGTGTATTTTGTGATTATTTTGTCATGTAAAATGACCATTTTACCCTCAAATTTTGAAAAAAGTAAGGGTAAAATGGTCACAAAATACACATAATAGCACGAATTCAAAAAGTTGGTGTCAAACTTGAAAGAAAAAAAAGTTCGCTACACACAATGACAAAAGTGACAAGTATGGTGCCTTTCCGTGCCATTAACCCAATAAAATAAGTTGGTTAACTACTACAAAGGCAACAATCGACAAATTAATGTGCTTTTAGATTATACCTGTACATGACTTATGGAGAATCAGATACTTAATCAGCCAACCTACCATGAACTTTAATAAGTTGGTACTAACCTTTACATTCTACTAAGCGTACCCAAGAGAACAAAGATCAGTTTGATACGAGACTTAATATATATTGTTTATTTGCGTGCATGCTCTTGATCATATACATAGAAACAAATTTACAGAATCCGAAATCACTTTGAGTTGCACTCTTCAAAGCTGAGGCAAGTCTCACTTTTTTTCTACCGGTTATAATTTGTCCAGGAATGAATTAGATTATGCTAGTACATGACTACCATCGGACATACCAGATCAACAATAATCTTCCCCTTTTAAGGATGACCCCATATAGATTACATGGAAAAACACCTCGTTCTTATTTGTTAGTTCCCGAAAGCACGAATGACAACAAAACGAATGGTGTCAGCATGTGCAATTGAATACATAACCGCTCAAGCACGTAACTTTCTGAACTATCATTTTAACTACTGTTTGAGTGTTTGAAACTGAAGGAGATTCATGTACTATATCCATCATTATAATAAGAGTTATTCCATAGCTTTGCTTCGAATGTGGTTTTTGCTTTGATGAACTTTCGTTTATACCCTTCGGCAGTTGCGTTATCGCCTAGTTATGAATCCATTACTGCAGCAGCTTGAAGTGCAGCAAGCCATAAGCAACTACAATACACACTAACACCGTTCACGCGTGATATGTTTGATTGGGGAAACCATCATTTTCGATTAAACAGTCATCATCCTGGTCAAACTGGTCCATCTAAGCCATGGCAGCACAAACAGCAGGCCATACCTCGGCTCCAAATGACAAATCACTGGATGCAGCAAAGTCCCGGTAAACATGAAGCACGAATTACGGGTTCAAATCTTTCCATTTACTTGTATCATGTCATGGATCATGACTTCTGAGATCATGTGTGATAACATCAAATTAGCCTGATATTTTATATATCAAATTCCCGTGTTTATTGCCTCATTTGTATTAATATGGTACTTAATTTGTTCATATTCGTTCATATTTGCATTTCAGGATAAATGAGGCGTTGAAACGGAAAAGATGTGATATAAGGCCAAATATATGTTCTGAAGATTGATTTACGAGGGCCTAAGAATTATTTGTGAAGGTTACGCCGTAACTACTTAATAAGGTTACGGCGTAAATATGATGCTTTGAAGGATACGGCGTAACTATTTCCTATGGTTACGTCGTAATTATTTTTTGTGAAGGTTACAGCGTAACTCGGATATTTAGTTACGCCGTAAATTATAACTTGGGCGCTAAGGAGTTGAAGTCCAGTGGCTAAATGAAGATAATATTTACTCCGAGGATGAAAAGTAAGAGTAACAAGTACGATTAGGGACTAAAAGTGACAATTCATATGAAGTTTATTTACTTCAAGGACTTGTTATAAAAATATGAAGTACGGTGAGGGGCCAAAAGCGACAACTAGTGCAAATAAGTTTCAAGAAAATGAAAAGATGTTGAAAAGTACGTAACTTATATTTAAGGCATAATCATATATTTTGGTTACGGCGTAACTAACTAAATAATTTAGTTACGACGTAATTTTTCGAGATTCGGATTTCTTTGCGCAGTTATTAGTTACGGCGTAATTAGCTCTTATGGTTACGCCGTAACCATGTCGGGGCCTATAAATACAGCCCTAAATCTGCATTTTTAAGTATCTCTCTTCACCCCTCTCCTAGGGGTCGATTAGGGCACCACTCCAGGGTATTTTCCAGTAGTCCGAAGCCAGTTTTGAAGGAAGAATTCACTCACAATCATCATCATTATTAGCTCTACATCAAGTAATTTGTATTAAACATTATGTTCAATTCAATTTATGATTTATTCATTTTTGTTGGTATGATTTATTATATGTTTGGCTAAGCACCCTGGTGCTGGCCTAGTTATGATTCCCTAATTGTTTTGTTTGCGTTTACATTACTTCCGTACAATTATTTATAAGTGTATGCATGCATAGTTTATTGGTAGCCACCTTTGGTTCGGTAGTTTTGAATGGCGGTAGAGGCCAATTGCCTACGAGATATGACCAACTGACCCTCGGTGAGCGGACTGAGACGGGAAGGGTAAGATATGACCAACTGACGACCCTTTCTACTTGTGCGATTTGACCAACTGATCACCTATCGTTTGGATGAACTTAAGAATTAGGGGGTGAGGGTCTAAGTTCCTAACGGCCGGGAACTCACTATTATAAATCTAGCATGTAGCGGTACTTAATGACTCGGCTTAGGGGACCAGGAACAACAAGACTTATGACGGTGCGTCTGATTTCTCCTGTGGTGGCATCTTTGCTGATAGGTTAGGGCGAATTGACCAAATGTTGTCCTCTCGACTTTGACCCCACCTGAAGTAATTGGAAGTAAGTAGACGTAGACATAACTAGCTAGGAGGATTAACTAGGTTAGCACCACTCTCCTTCATTGATCACATCTCTAGCCTTTATCTGCTTTCCTTTATTTCCTTGTTTTATTAGTTTTATTATTTCAATCTTAAATTCTATTAAAATCGTGACATAGACTTAAGTTAATTTCCCATCCACGTAGCTCTTGGGACGACCTCGGTTTTACCGAATACTACACTACACACGACCGGGTACACTGCCCGTTAGTGCATTAGGGTAGACCATAGATATAACGAGTAATTAAAAATATTAAAACCTAGTCAGTAAAACCTGCATCAATGTGGAACCACTCCTTTCACTTTTCGAATTCCATTTTTTTCATCGTCTAAACATTTGACTTTTCTTTGGTCCTCGAACAAATCAGCTCTCGCGAATTCCCGTTGAATGTTGAGTTAGATCTTCGGAAAGTGTTCAAGAAAAGCAAAAGATGCATAGAAATGAACATCATAAGTACACCACATGATTTGGATTTAAACATATGAAAAACTACCAACATCATCACAATCATCATTTAAACACTTTCTATGTTGGCTCGTTTTTCTATGAATCTAAAATCAAGATATACCAAAACAATGAAATAGACTTTATTTCTATAAATCTGTCATCTGTCTTTACAATGTGAATGTTCAAAGTATATATATGAAATGAAAGGGTACAAGAGAATCGTTGTGATGGTTCAATCCATCCAACAGATGTGTCCCTTTGTTTATAACTGCTAAATAACTGCTTTTGTAACTGTCAAGAAAAACTGCCATGGTTGACTTTTGTTCTTCTGACTTTTGGGTTGGCTTGGGTCGATTGGGTTTAACCCAATATTTTCTCCTTTAATCACAATCGCTGCGACGTAGGTCTTTAAGTCTGCTTGATTCATCTTTTGGTTAAATCTACCATCTGAGATTTAATTTCTTGTAGTGCTTGTGATCATCCTTATATCCAGGTAGATCAATTTTCCTTCGGTTACTTCCACCTTTACTGTTGTGATCTTCATTATGTCCATGTTGATCATATTTTTTCTGGTTATTTCCACCTTTATTGTTGTGATCTTCCTTAAGTCGAGGTTGATCATATTTTTCTGGTTACTTCCACCTTCGTTGTTGTGATCTTCCTATTGGAGTTTTTTTGCAGCGCATATATCTTCCTTAAATCCAGGTCGACTCATGCTTTCGATTATACCACCATCCAAGTTTTCACTGCCAACTTCTTGTTGTTCAATGTTTGATATTGTCAATTTGAAGTTGAATGGAATTTCCTTCCATTCTTGCTTCGTGATTCTTCTTGGTTAATGAAACTTCCTGGTGCTTCTTCAACAGTTGTCATAAGTAATGTTGGTTCCAAGTCTTCTTCAATGAGATTGGATTGTTCTTCTTTCTTTGATGGACATTTGTTTGCAGAATGCCCATACTCCTTGCATCTAAAGCACAACACCTTACTCTTATCATGAGTAAATTTATTTGAGTTGCTATTTGATTCTTTATTGAAATTATTTTCTTGGCCTCACAATAAATCTTGTCCACATGTTTCACTGTGTCTTCCGTGAGTAATGTTATTGTTGTGACGTGTAAACAATAACTTATCTTGATTGTTATTGTCCTTATTCTTCTTAAACTTTATTCTTTCCTCGTACGTCTTGAGTCTCCCAATTGTTTCTTCCATCGTCATTTCACTTAGATCAGAATATTGCTCTATTGATGCAACTATTTTCAGATACCTATCAGGTACAACATTTAATAGTTTTCGTACTATTGTTTGATCTTCAATTGTGTGTCCTAGACTAGCTGCTTTGTTTACGAGTGTTGTTAGTTTTGTAGTGAAGGTGTCGATTATCTCGTCTTCCTTCATATATAACATCTCAAAGTCAGATTTGAGTGTTTGCAGTCTTGCTTGTTGAACTCTGTCTTCGCCAAGTGTCTAGTTTTCAAAGCATTCCAAATGTCCTTCGCGGTTTTGTGCTTTGTTATTTGAAGTAAGTGTTCTTCGGGGTAAGGCTTGATAAAGGAAAGCAATAGAAGTTTTGTCTTTTTTCTTATCGGGTTGAGTCGTTTCAATCGGCTCTAGTGTTTCCCATAAACCATTCGCTTCGAGAATGATTTGCATTCGAATTGCCCATAATGAGTAATTCGCGGGCTTTAGGATTAGGCATTGAAATTGTGGTGTACTTGTTGTATTTAGTTCCTTAGTTCCACTTCCTTTCGTCATATCTTAAAGATATTGGCAATAAATCTCCAAAAGAATTTTAACACGAAGTCTGTCGAAATTTCTATATCTAGCGAGCTTTTTTGTTTTATTTTGCCTTATAGGCTATAAAAACTTTACGGGACTAGTTTTTAATCCAAAAACTATCCTCGGAAATTTTATATTAAAACTTGAACAACCTAAGGTTAATTAATCCATCAAAATTATTCTTAATCAATATAATAAGGAGTATGAGTACTAGGTTATTATATTTCTAAACCTCGACAAGATACTTAGGGGGGGTGTTTGGTTGGGGTAATTTGGAGGATATTGGAGGCATTTGCATTTTAATTCCCTTCGAATGTCATGTTTGGTAACTCAAGTTGGGGCATTTGGAGTAATTTACAATTTATCGAATTGCCAAAATGGAGAGAATCACAATGTCTCCAAAAATTAAGGAATTTTAATTTACTTGAAAAAAAAATTTATAAACTTTTTTTCTTATTGTTTTTTTATAAACTTTTAAATAGAATATTTATGAATTTTTTTTATAAACTTTTTTTATAAACTTTTTTTTAAAATTTTTTTTTATAAACTTTTTTTATAATTTTTTTTATAAACTTTTAAATCGAATATTTATAAAATTTATATTAAAAAAATAAAAAAATATTTATAAATTTCTGTCAACCAAACATGACAAGGTATTTTAAATTCCAGAATTTTAAATTCTCAAGAATTTAAATTTTCTAGAATTTAAAATTCCGAAATTTCAAATTACCCCAGCCAAACGCCCCCTTATTTATATGAAAAAGTAACTTATCTAAAATGAAAACTATACAATATATATAAAAACTTAATATATAATATATATAAATAAACGGAAATGGAAGGGTGGTTTTGTATAATTCTAAAACCTGGTGGGTTGATAGTGTAACCCGTAGCCCCTTTTTGCCTTTGAGATGCCCTAATAAAAAAGTGCGCCTCTCTTTTTATTTCTTATCTCTTTTCTAGAGATAGAAAAACGTCACTTTGAGACAAATAAAACCTCTGTCTCTCTTTTCTAGGATATCACCCTTTTCCTGCTCTCCTCTCCTTGGTGGTTGACCGCCTGTGATAAGGTTTGGTTAACCCTTCCTTGCTCTTCTCTGGTTGTTGTGTTCTTTGCTAGCACTTATAATCCCACAGACGAAACTAGGGTTTTGTTGAATTGGGGGTTTTCTGACCGTGTTTGAATTGGATGATTAGAGATTGAAATTGAGTCAATTGATTATTCAATTTGAAGTTATGGGCTTGATTCCTCAATGAACAGGTGTGTTTGTTCCTTGTTGTGAATCATTTTTATTTCTGCCCTAATGATGATTGTGCATTATCAGATTGGTATGAGTTCTTTGTTTTGAATCAAAGGAATTAAACGGTTTTAATCGTTTCTTGATCCGTTTGGATTGGGTGTTTTTTTGTTTCGATGTTCTCTAGTCTTTTGACAGATTTTCTTGCAAAATAAAAGTGATATGAAAACGTTTTTTCTGATGCCAAGTTGATTGATCACTATTGTGATTGATACCTGTTGTGGCAGATACGTTTAAGAAGCAGAAACACAAAGATGATTATTTGATTTGTGTTCGTTTGGATTTGCAGAAAATATTTCCGAAACAAAAAAAAAACTTGGTTCCTTTGGATTCTTGAAACAGAAAACGAGAGATTGGTATATGATGATTTTTGACTCTGATACCAATTGTTGGCCCGTTTTTCTATGGATCTAAAATCAAGATATACCAAAACAATGAAATAGACTTTATTTTTTATAAATCTGTCATCTGTCTTTACGATCTGAATGTTCAAAGTATATATATGAAATGAAAGGGTACAAGAGAATCGTTGTGATGGTTCAATCCATCCAACAAATGTGTCCCTTTGTTTATAACTGCTAAATAACTGCTTTTGTAACTGTCAAGAAAAACTGTCATGGTTGACTTTTATTCTTCTTACTTTTGGGTTGACTTGGGTCGATTGGGTGTTTGACTTAGGTCGATTGGGATTAACCCAATATTCTAAACATAAAATGGTTATTTAAAGTTGAATGCATAGGAAGGGAACTTGGTGACAATAAGATAATATCCAGATGGAAATTTAAGATCGTTTATCGCTGATTTTATTTTGATTATTGATATTAAGTTCCATGATAATCAATAATCACCGATGTAATTAGTAAAAAGCCAATGTTTCTTAAACTCAATTGTTTCTCAACTAAACAATTGGATAAGTATTTTTCCAAATCTTTATTGTCAACAACTTTTCTTCTTATTTGGAAAGATAAAGATCACAAATTAGTTTTAAAAAAAAAGAAAAATCAGTCACTAAACGCACCCTTTGAGTTCTTTATAAGAATAATCTGTATAAAGTTATAACGAAGATAATCTCATATGAATTTCATAATTTAGAGTGCTTGTTGTAGAAGATTTATAAAGATGGAAAGAGTTAAGATCTCATATTAAGAAAAGTTCGAAACCTTTTTTTTAGACAAATGTTTGGTACATTCTTTCTAAAACTTAGAAAAAGTATTAACAATAGTATTTTTAGAAAAAGTATTAATAAAATTATATTTGTAACTAATATAAAAAATTAAGAATTAATAACAAATTTTCATATTAGTAGGTTTCCGAGTTCTTTAAAAACACAACAAAGCTACCAATATAAAAGCATGCGACTAACACTTAAACAATGTGTTTGTAGATAGTGTGATATATAAATGATAACCATTTTTCTTCTTGTGTCTATGTGGGATTGGAGTTAGCAACTTTCATGACAAAAACAATGAAGTACCTACTTTTTCTCATAAGTCATGATTGTGTTTTAATCTAATAAGTACCATCCATATGCATATTAAAGATCATTTATCATCTAGATTTATTTTGATTATTGATGCTAAGCTCAATGATAATCACTAAGCAATTGCATACAAATCCTCCATGGAGTACTCTATCACCCACGCCAAAGTTCATTCTTCCAAACAATATCAAATCAAGTAATACAGAATTGTGAAATCACTACAAAAGTTAAGTATCATTTTAAACAGCAATGACGAGATTAAAAGAAAAAAAAGCGACAAATATTTAAGAGTTATAACAGCGCCGAAACATAAGTTTTGTTAAGAAAAAGGTACTAACCGTTGAATTCTGCAACTCCAACATTTTGATAGGACATCAGCCACATTAAGAAGTGGCTATTAGATTTTTTATGTGTTATTCATTTCTATCGAAGAAAAGAAGTTGGTTACCAAATACAAAGCCAACAATCGACAAATTAATGTGCTTTTAGATGATCATAAACCACTATACCTGACATACCGAGAATCTGATAATATAATGAGGCTTAATATATTGTTTATTTGTGTACATGCTCTTGACCATCATAGAAACAAATTACAGAATCCGAAATTACTTAATTAAATATCAATTTAGTGACAACGGCATACAGTTTGAATTGCACTCTTAAAGGCTGATGCAAGTCTCACTTTCTTTTTACCGATTATAAGTTTGTCCAAAAATGAATTAGATTAGGCTAATACACGACTACCAACGGACACGCCAGATCAATAATAATCTTACCAACATGCATACCAGATCAACAACAATCATACCATTTTAAGGACGACCCTATATAGTTTACACGAGAAAACACCTCGTTCTTACTGTTTAGTTCCTGAAAGCACAAATGACAACAAAACGAATGATGTCACCATGTGCAATTGAATACAGAACAGCTAAAGCACTTGGCTTTATGAACTATCTTTTTAACGCCTGTCTCAGTGTTTGAAACTGAAGGAGATTCATGTACTATATCCATCATGTTCATAAGACCTATTCCATATTTTTTCTCCAAATGTAGTTTTTGCTTTGATGAACTTATGTTTATACCCTTCGGCAATTGCAGTATCGCCTAGTTGTGAAGCCGCTATTGCAGTAGCTTGAAGTGCAACAAGCCATAAGCAACCACAATACACACTAACACCATTCACGCTTCATATGTTTGATTGAGGAAACCATTATTTTCGATTAAACAGTCATCATCCCGGTCAAACTGGTCTATCTAAGCCATGGCAGCACAAACAGCAGGCCATACCTCGGCTCCAAATGAAAAATCACCGGTTGCAGCAAAGTCCCGATAAACTTGAAGCATGAATTACGGGTTAACCTTTCCATTTACTTGTATCATGCCATGGATCATGAGTTCCGAGATCATGTGGAACCGCTCATTTCATTTTTTGAATTCCATTTTTTTCATCGACTAAACATTTTACTTTTCTTTGGTCCTCGAACAAAAAAGATGCATAGAAATGAACATCATAAGTACACCACATGATTTGGATTTAAACATATAAAAAGCTACCAACATCATCACAATCATCATTTGGATTTAAACACCTTCTATACATACAAAGGTTAATTTAAAGTTGAATGCATAAGAAGGGAACTTGGTGACAATAAGGTACTATCCATATGCATATTTAAATCGTTTATTGCTAATTTTATTTTGATTATTTATATTAAGTTCCATGATAATCAATAATCGACGATGTATTAGTACAAATCTTTATTGTCAACAACTATTCTTCTTATTTGGAAAGATAAAGATCACAAATTAGTTAAAAAAAAAAGAAAAATCAGCCACTAAACGCACCCTTTGAGTTCTTGATAAGAATAATTTGTATAAAGTTATAACTAAGGTGATCTCATATTAATTTCATAATTTAGAGTGCTTGTTGTAGAAGATTAAGATCTCATATTAAAAAAAAGTTCAAAACCTTTTTTCTTAAGACGAATGTTAGTCCATTCTTTATAAAACTTAGGAAAAATATTAATAAAAATCTTTTTGTAACTAATATAAAAAAAGAATTAATTTCAAATTTCCGTATCAGTTACATTGTTGAATGTTGAGTTCCTCAAAAGCTCGACAAAGCAACCCATACAAAAGCATGACACACACTGTTAAACAACTTATTTGTAGAGAGTGTGATACATAAATGATAAACTTTTTTATTCTTTTGTCTATGCGGGATAAGAGTTAGTAACTCTCATGACAAAAACAATGAAGTACCTACCTAGAAAAATTATTATTAGTTAGAAAAGAAATTTAACAAAGAAAAATTAAAAAAATAGTATTCTATTAGTTAGAAAAGAAATTTAGCAAAGAAAAATTATTATTTTTATGTAAACAAAAAAGAGAGTCACACACATAAAATTAATGGGCCCCAATAAATCAAAAAACCTAGCACACTTGGGTGGATTTACATAACCCATAAAATTTGGGTACCATAACCGAATCTTAAGCCCAATATTCCAACCAAACATTTTTTTTTTACTTTCACTCCATAAACCAAATCTTATTCCCATAAACCAAACGGGCCCTAAAATCACAAATTGGTTAAAAAAGAAAACTCAACTACTAAATGCACCCTTTGAGTTCTTTGATAAGAATAATGTATATAGTTAAAACAAAAACAAAAAATGTTCTCTTTTGAATTTCATAATTTAGAGTGTTTGTGGAATAAGTTTTGTGAAGTTATAATAAAAAAGTTTAGTCACCTTTTTTTTAGACAATTGTTTTGTTTTTATCCAGTCTTGAAAATATTAATAAAAATATTTTTGTAGTTAAAAATTAAAATTAAAAGACTCCATATCAAATTTTGGTTACAGGAGTGTATTCCATTCGGATTACACCATGCACCAAATATGAAAGCATGACACAAAGTCCAAAACAACAAGTGTTAAGATAGTTGGACATATAAATGAAAACTATTTTCATTCTTTTGTCTATGTGGGATGGGAATTAGTATGTCTTTCATGACAAAAACAATAAGTACCTATCTTTTCTCTCGAGTCATGGATGTGTTTATTCTAACAAGTATACTTAAGATTATTTTCGGATTTGCTTTGATCACTGATGCTAAGCTTCATGATAATCACCAAGCGACGATGTAAATTAGTTACAGATCCTCCATCATGGAGTACTCTATCACCCACACCAAAGTTCATTCTCCAAAACAATATCAAATCAAGGAATAGAGAATGTGAAATCACTACATGAACAGTACTAACTGGTCTACTAAGCGCACTCAAGAGAACAAAGATCAATTTAATAGGAGGCTTAATATATTGTTTATTTGTGTACATGCCTTGACCATATACATAGAAACAAATTTACAGAATCCAAAATCACTTGATTAAATCTCAATTCAGTGACAACGGCATAAACTTTGAGTTGCGCTCATCAAAGCTGATGCAAGTCTCACTTTCTTTTTATCGATTATAAGTTGTCCAAGAATGAATTAGACTAGGCTAGTATATGACCACCAACGGACATACCAGATCAACGGTAATTTTCCCATTTTAAGGACGACGCCATATAGATTACATGCCAAAACATCTCGTTCTTACTGGTTAGTTCCCGAAAGAACAAATGACAAAACAACGAATGAAGTCAGCATGTACAAATGAATACAGAACCGATCAAACACTTGGCTTTATGAACTATCTTTTTAACACCTGTCTCAGTGTTTGAAACTGAATGAGATTCATGATTAGCAAGAGCAATGATAACTGCAACAACACTCTCATCAAGCCCATCATCTTCATACTTACACTCCACATTCTCACCACCAAACACATTCCTTGCAATCTCAATTGCCTCACTGGCCAATTTCTACATTATTTAATATACTTAACAAAATCAATCATTATCTCCAATTTTTTGAAAACCGGGTCTGTAACCGACCCGGCCGAGTCACCGGGTCAACCCGGTTTTATGCAAAAAACGAAACAGCTAATACACATGTCCAAATAACCATTTGTCTGCTGCATTAGTATCACTATTTTTTTGCTGTAAAAAACATTGACCTGGACCGGTTTAACCAAGGTTTTTCGGGCTGGAACCGGTTGACCCGGAGAGGTCGAACCGGGTTTTTACCACATCAAACTGAGCTTAAACTATATCACACATTATACCAACTTGTTACTGAAAAAACCCGGTTTTCAAATATGTATAGACTAAGACGATACAGATGTTGTCATATCAGTACAACACCATTAAACTCATTGTTAATACTTTCAGTTGTAACATAAAACGTGTAACGTACTAAACACACACTAATCACAGTGTTGTTCTATCAGCATAGAGTAATAACGCTAGAAATAATACCTAATAAGATGTCGTGTAAGTGTTCAAAATCGTCACATAGATGCACATTTGAGTCAAAAACTTGCCATTATCAAGTAACTTTAACAAGAAAAACTATAAGGAAATTTGCAAAACTGTGACCCAAGGTGACACTTATTTCTTAATTGACTCAACTTTGTGGCATATAACTAAAAGTAGGACTTTTTATGTGACATGACGAGATGGTACTCACTTTAAATGCGAACTTTCACTACATACCCCAAATTGCAATCGGTCTCATGTATACATGTGACCGAAAGTGCCATCCATTGTCCCACTATCATAACTGAAATAAGACTTGTTCTATAGTTTTGCTTCGATTGCGGTTTTAGCTTTTGTGAATTTACGTTTAAACCCTTTGACAATTATAGTATCGCCTAATTGTGAAGCCATTGCTGTAGTAGCTAGAAGTGCAGCAAACCCATAAGCAACCACAATACGCACTAACACCGTGAATTGTCAACGTGTCATGTTTGATCGGGGAAACCATCATATTCGATTATACAGTCATCACCCCAGTCATATCTCGGCTCCGAATGACAAATTACTGGTTGAAGCAAAGTCCTGGTAAACTTGAAGCACAAATTTCGGGTTCAGATTTTTCCATTTACTTGTATCATGTATGTTGTAAGCGTTCATTTTTCGGGCCATGAATCATGAGTTCCGAGATCATGCGTAACCGCTCATTTGACTTTTCAAAATCCATTTTTTCCATCAGCTAAAAATTTGACTTTACTTTTGTCTTCGAGCAACACAACCCTCACGAATTCCCATTGAATGGTGAGTCTGATCTTTGGAAAGAGTTCAAAAAGAGCAGATGATGCATAGAAATGAACATCATAAGAGATCTATATCGCATATGATTCTTACCACATGTGATTCTTACCACATGTAATTTATATCACATGTGATTATAGAGGTTTAACATATAAACTATTCTAATCTAGAATTTGATATACAATGTCTGCTACATGTTTAGAAAATCATGAATATGTGGTTTGCAGTGCAAAAAGCAGGGAAACTCGTAATTCATACACAAATAATTATGTCAATTTTAATACAGCTGTTTAGTGTTTAGAATTTTAAATGATTGTTAAACCACATGTGATATATTATGTAAATTTCAATAACAAAAACAACATGAAAACAGAACATTAATAAAACAAAAACTTTTATTTCGTCGAAATTTGCCCGTCTATGAAAACGGTATATTTTATTTTAGTTGACGATAAACGATTCATGAAATATTGAAATGATAAAAAAAAAAAATAGATGCAATTGCATTTTTTAATTAAAGTATTGCCTAATCTTCCTCCTGAGTGATGAGATTTGAAAACTTATGGTAAAAAAAAAAAAAAAAAAAAAACTAAGGCCTGATACCAAATTTTCGTGCATTTCATGAAGACTAGTTCCTCGGGACTAACCAAAACGACACACACGAAAGCATGACACTTACCTTGAAACAATAAATTTGTTGACATTGTGATATATAAATGATAACCATTATCCTTCTTTTGTGTATGTGGGATAGAAGTGCCTAGCTTTTCTCTCGACCGATACTTGTGTTGTATTCTAATAAGTACCATCCATTCTTACATTAAAGATCATTTATCTTCTAAATCAACTACAACATTGAATTCAGTCTTCTAAACAATATCGACTAGAGTAAATATACAACTTGAAATCACTACAAAATTGAATGGTTATAACTTTTTTTACGCGTGACTCATTTCTATCAAATGTGCTTAGCTTATAAACCACTAAACCCTACCGGGAATCAAATAAATAATGCTATAGATTAGCCAGCCTACCGGGAACATTATAATTACTTGTTCAGTTAGATAGTTGTCAGTCGCTGTCAATGTCTGATGGAAACCATCGTTGATGAAGATGCTATATTCATATAATTACTAAAGTAATGTGACTACATAGTCTACTAAGGGTACCCTAGAGAACAAAGATCAACGTAATATGAGGCATTGAGGCTTAATATATTGTTTATTGTGTACATGCTCTATTCCATAGGCATAGAAACAAATTTACTGAATCCGAAAATCAGTTAATTAAGTCTCTTCAAAGCTGATGCAAGTCTCACTATCTTTTTAACAACACATGGAGTATCTCCGAAATCACTTAAGTAAGTCTCAATGTAGTGTATGATTCATGGTGATTGGATCATGTAATGATAACGATGTTAATACCACTTGCTAAACTTTATGCTTATGCGTTAGTTGTTTAATGTTTTGTAGGTACAAGTTCAAAGGCTAAGGACAAGGGTAAAGAACCTAGGGAATATATGTTGCTGGAAGCTCGTCTATGTTTTTTAGAGACGAGAAGTCGTTTGAATCTATGTTATGATCCAATGTTGAGCCCCTCTTTTGTTAAGTAACGGCCGTCGGGCTTGGGCCTAATTATCCAGTAGTAGTCATATGAGTTTCATAATTTAGAGTGCTGGTTGAAGAAGATTTATAAAGTTATAAAGAAAGAGTTAAGACTTCATATAAAAAAAATCATCACCTTTTCTATATAGTCAAATGTTTTGCCCAATATTAATTAAAATTAAGAGAAATATTAGTAAATTTTTTTGTGGTTAATAAAAAAAATAAACCTTCGGATCAAATTTTCCGATGGAGCTAAGTAAGGTGTTTCATAGCAAACACATCACGCAACCCATAAGAAAGCATGACACTAACTCTTAAACAAGAAATGAGTAGACACTTGGATATATAAATGATAATTATTTTCTTATTTTTGTCTATGTGGGATGGGAGTTAACATGGCTTTCATGACAAAAACAATCAAATACCTACCTTTTCTTTCAAGTAATGCTTGTGTTTTATTCTAATAAGTACCATATATCCATATGCAGACTAAAGATCGATTTTTAATTCATTTTGATTGTTTATGCTAAGCTTCATGATAACCACTAAGCGACGATGTAATTAGATACAAATCCTCCATAGAGTACTCTATCACCCCCACCAAAGTTCATTCTTCCAAATAATATCATATCAAGTAATTAAAGAATGTGAAATCATTAATGAAGTTAAGTATCATATTGAACAACAATGACAAGATAAAAAAGCGACAAAGTTCTGAGAGCTAAAACAGGGTCGGAACTTAAACTTTGTAAGAAAAATATACATATCAAACAAAAAATCGAATGGTTATTAGTTTATTTCCTCATTACTCGTTGAACAATCGTGCTTTTAGATTATAAACCACTAAAACTAGATGTCATCCCACATAGAAAAAAGAAGTTCGAGGGTATAAGCCTTTGTCACCTATAACTGTTAACATTGATTAGGACTTGAACCATATTGACATTTCATTATCACCTTTTCTTTTACTCATATCTGTTCATTTTATCAACGAAATCGGGTTGATTAACTAATGAGGAGCCTAATATCGATCAGCTAATGTGTTGATTACGTTGCTTTTAAATTGATATTTCCCCAAAGAGAATATAAACCAGACGTAGTCACAGGCACAACACTCTGGTAACAGATCTTCATTCACATCAAAATTTCCATAAAGGTTATTTAAAACTCTCTTTCCCTGGATATATAAGAAGGGAACAACAAACAACCTATATAAAAGCATGACATTAACCCAAACACTATGAGCAAGTATAAGTGATAACCACTTATATAAGTGATAACCACTTATGTTCTTTTTATCTATGTGGCAAGAATGTTATCATGGCTTTCATGACAATAAGGTATTGTCCATATGCACATTAAAGATTGTTTATCTTCTAAATTTATTTTGATTATTGATACTAAACTCCATGATAATCAATAATCGACGATGTAATTAGATACAAAGATCCTCCATGGAGTACTCTATAACCGAATAGCCAATGTTTTTTAAACTCAAATTAAACATTTGGTTTAGTATTTTTCTAATTGATTATTTTCAACAACTTTTCTTCTTATTTAGAAAGATAGAGATCACAAATTAATTATAATAATAATAAAAAAGAAAAAGATAATCAGCCACTGAACACACCTTTTGAGTTGTTGATAAGAATAATCTATATAGTTAGAACAAAACCAAAAGATGATTCCATATAAGTTTCATAATTAGAGCAAGGTTTTCAAGATCGAGATACTACCCAAGATTGTTTTCATTTTTGAAAGATCGTGATTGTAAGATTGGATCGGGATCTAAAGATCCTACTCTAATACTATTTCTTAATAGTTTTTGTAATATCACACAAATCTACAAATTATAATACATTATAAACGCAAAATACTATGAATGTTTCATAGAGATATTGTCCTAAATTATGATTATTAAATATTTAAAAAGATTAGCATGTTGTTTTCTGAATTCTACAAAAAAATAACTAATAAATTTGTGGTTTTTTGTTTGCAATCCAAGAAAAGTAAGATCGGACCGGATTAGATCTTAAGATCGTACGGGTAACATTGGGATCCTATAAGATCTTAAGTTTGCAAATATCCTATATAGGATCCAAATTGTTTTTGCTTTGCAGTATCATAAAATCGTAAGATCATAAGATCAAGATCGAGATCCTGACAACTATGATTTAGAGTGCTTTTTGAAGAATATTTTTTAAGTCATAATGAAAGTGTTAAGACTTCACATAAAAAAATCGACACCTTTTTTGTAGACAAATGTTTTGTTCAGCTTCAATTAAGAAAAAAATATTAGTAAAAATATTTTTGCATTTTTTATAAAATAAAATAAAAAAGATTTAATATCAAATTTTCATAAGGGCACCGGGGACTGGTTCTATAAGAACCACACAAAGGAACTGATACGAAAGTAAGGCACTAAACCTAAAATAATAAGCTGGTAGACAGTGTGAAATATAAATGATAACCAATTTCCTTCTTTTTTCTGTGTGGGATTGGAGTTAGGAGCTTTCATGAACATTCTTTCGAGTCATTCTTGTGCTTTATTCTATCAAATCATGTAATACATAGCTGTCAAATCACAACAAAACTTAAGATCATATTGAACATATCATTGACAAGACTAAAAACCAGGGCCGTCTCATGAAATTTGGTGGCCCTGTGCCAGATCGATATAAGAGGCCTTTTAAAACACGATTTTGTTATTAAAAAATATTCTATCAAAGTTTTAAGATAAATTTTATAAGTGCTTTCATTTAAGAAACATGGTTTTCTTTTTTTCTTTTGTAAGTCGTTAAAAGTTTTTATAATAAGAAAATCAAACTTCACATATAGATGATTTAACCAGTGAGATTTAATAGAAAATGGATAAATGATAACTAATGAGGAGCCACTTTTTATAATCAGTCTGTCACTCTTCTCAAATGAAAAACGTAAGAAGCTTTTCAGAAATTAGTGGACTTTTTTTTAGTTATATATTGGATTTTACATGTAAATTGGAGGCCCTTTAGTTTAGTGGGCCCTGTGCCATTGCCCCTATTGCACATGCCTTGGGGGCCCTGCTAAAACAAGCGACAAAATTCCAAGAGCTAAAACACGGTCGGAACATAAACTTTGTACAATGAAAAGGTACATGTACGTCAAACAAAAAATTGAAGATGGTTATTAGTTTTTTTTTTACACATAATGTGCCTTTCTATCAATTGTGCTAGGTTGGTATAGATTAGCCAACCTAGCAGGAACATTATTACTTGCTCAGTTAGATAGTTGTCATTCGTTGTCAAGTGTCAAGGTCTCATCGAAACTATTGCTAATGATGATGCTATATTCATATAATAACATAAGTATTGTGACTACATAGTCTATTGAGGGTGCCCAAGAGAACAAGATCAATTTATTATGAGGATTGAGGCTTAGTATAATAGAATCTATTTTTAGATACTCAAAAGTTACCTGTTCGTAGAATTCTAATATGGGGATGTAACTGACATTAATGTGTCATTTTGAAACTCGTTAATGATAGATTGTAGAATACTCACTTAAGCATAAACCAACAGTTTTGCTACTCGTCAGTTTTACTAACAAGAAAGCGAACGGAATTTCGTTTTGTAAAATGTTGTTATTATTCACCAACCTTTGCTTGTGGCGTATTAAAATTCTGAGTAGAGAGGTTTTGAGCATTTCATCACCATTTTTCATTTCAGAACGTAGTCTTGGGGGGTATGAACTTGATAAGGTTGGTAGTACATTATACGCCAACTGGTATTCTTTGACTTGAGTTTGTACAATCTGAGAGCAAGTCAATTGCAAAAATCTTTATAGTTTTTCTTTGTTGCAACTTGCAAGAGTAAAACCAATGTCATTGTCATCATAATGATGGCTGGTTCGAGGTCAATCGGTTTGTTCACTAAAACCAGGGATGGAACCAGGGTTCCGCGGGTGCCCGGTTGCCCTATGGATTTTTTCGATATAATGTTAATTTTGAAAAAAAAACATAAATTTTTCATAAGTATATCTTAAATGCACCCGGTCTATCGAAATGTATTTCTATATTACTGTTCAAAAACTTTTGTGCACCCGATCATATTGAGTCCTGGTTCCGTCCCTGACTAAAACCCCAACACAAACTTATAGCATAAACAAAGGAGGTGATTACCACGGTAGTTTAAATAATTTTTAAAAAGCAAAGAAAAAAAAAGAAGCTTAAAAGCCTGAACAACCAATGTTTCCTATGGTTATTGTCAACAACTTTTCTTCTTATTTAGGAATATAAAGATTACAAATTGGTGAAAAAAAGAAATATCAACAACTAAACACACCTGTGAGTATTTGATAAGAATAATTATAGAGTTAAAAACGATCTCATATGAATTTCATAATTTAGAGTGCGTGTTGAGGAAGATTTGTAAATTTATAACAAAAAATTTAAGATTTATAAAGTTAGAACACCATTTTGTTAGACAAAAGTTTCCTCCCATATTTTCTTGAATTAAGAGAATGAATCACCAAAAATACTTTTTCTGTTAAATTATTAAAATAATTAAGACTTCATGTAAAATTTTCATATTGTTTGCAGAATCCTTCCCTTTCCCTATCACTTCAAAGCCCGGTTGGGCGAATGAGCCGGTTTACCCAATTAGGAACAAAAGCATGAAATTGCTTGATGGTTCTTGGTTTACGAGAATTTCTTATGCTGATGGTCTATCTACTCTCTACCAGCTTCTGAAACAAGATCGGATTGATCATGCTTCCTCTCCCGCTGGTCGAGTTTAGTTAGACCTTACCTTTCATTTCATCTTTGTCTTTTAGCTAATGGTAATAGTTTCAAAGATAACTCCAAGCCATCAACATTTGGGAAAACAACATACCTTGATGCAAACCTATAAACTCCTTAAACCACCTCTTAAAGTGAACGTGAGTAGGATCTGTGGACACACGAGCAATCCAACCCGCAGGATTTCCTTTTCCTCTTCCCATTCTGACTTCTGTAGGTTCCCGGTAATAGGGAGATCTGCGAGAACTCTTACCCATATCTTACCATTTCTATCGTTTTGTTTAAAAACGACACCACACACCCAATATGAAAGCATGACACTAATCCTAAAACAACAAATGAGTAGGCAGTTGGGAATATAAATGATAACTTTATTCCTTCTTTTTCTATGTGGGATGGAAGTTGGCATGGATTTCATGACATACGCAATGAAGTACCTAGCTTTTCTCTCGAATGATGTTTGTGTCTTATTTTAATAAGTATCCTACATATGCACATTAAACATCGTTTTATCTTCTGGATTTATTTTGATTATTGATGCTAAGCTCATGATAATCACCAAACGACGATGTCATTAGATACAAATCTTCCATGGAGAACTTTATCACTCTCACATCATAGTTCATTGTTCCAAACTATCTCAAACCAAGTAATACAATTCTGTGAAATCACTTCAAGAGTTAAGTATCATATTGAACAACAATGACGAGATAAAAAAATAGCGACAATCTTCTAAGAGCTAAAACATGGCCGAAACATAAACTTTGTAAACAAAAAAAGGTACATGTCAAACATAAAATTGAAGATTGTTATTTGTTTTTTTTACGTTTTACTCTTTCTATCAAATGTGCTTTTAGAATATAAACCACTAAACCCGATGTACTGAGAATCAGGTAAATTGTGGCATAGATTAGCCGACAGGAACATTACTACTTGCTCAGTTAAATAGTTATCATCCCTATCAAGGTCTGATCGAACCATTGCTGATAATGATATATTCAGATAATTACAAAAGGTAGATCCGTAGATGTTAAACAATAAACTAAATGGAAGTTCGAGGGTATAAGTCTTTGTTGCCTATAAATCTTAACATTTAATAGGACTTAAACCATAATGCATTTGGTTATCACTTTTTGTTTTACTCATCTTTGTCCATGATTTTATCAACAAAAGTGGGGTTGATTAACAAACGAGGAGCCAAAGATCGATTAAATAGTGTGTCAATTGTGTTTCTTTTAAATTATATTTTTCCCCAAACTGATTATAAACTAGACAACGCTCTGATCTTCGTTCATCTTCAACCTTTGTTATAGTTGTTTATGAAAGTTACCTATTTTTCTAAAACACAAATATTGATAGTTGTAAACAAAAAATAGACCTTCGTACAGCTTAACTTTTTTCGGGACCATTTCTGGTTCCATTTGCAAACTACCTTTTTCATTACATTGCTGGATTGCTAACTTTTCTATCTGATAGTTTTGTTGATCTAATTGGACAAGTTAGAGTTAAACCAACCTAGCTACTAGGAACGTTTCGAGGAATACTTGCTAGGTTACATAACTGTCGCCATGCTTATCAAGGTCCGGTTTAAACCATTGCTAACTAAAGTTGTTAAATACATATTATTACTGACTCCTATAATACTTAAGGGCTTGGCAAGACTAACCAGTAAAGGATAAATATCTTGCAGAAACTATTTGAGTAGACTTGAGACTAACCATTAGTCCCGGTCAGTGTAGCACCAAAAAGGGAACCGCAAAGGATACGGGGATGATACGGGAACAGGAAACGGCAAAAATAAAAAATTCAAGATACGGGAACGGCATAGATACGGTAATAAAAAAATATAAAAAAAATAATATTAAAGAAAATCCAAAATAGATACATGTTGATGTAAATTGTAAACTCCAAAAATATATACTACATATTAACTAGCCTAAATGTTGCAAATGTTGAAGACCAAAATGAGTATTTAAACTAGGGGTAATTGGTTCTTTAAATGTCTTACTTGCCATTTTGTTCTAATTTTGCGCAACGTGTTATTTTTTTCTTATTAGTATATCGTACTTTTGAATTTATGTTTTTTTGTATATTATAGACCATTATATACCCTCTACCATTTACACACTCAAATTAACTGTGGTAGGGGTAAATTGATCAAAAGAATACACACAACTTGTCTATGATACACCAAAAAGACGAAATTCAAAAGTAAAAATAAAAATTTAATACGTTACACAAAATTAGAAAAATTAAGAATCTTTTTAACGCTTGTTAAGAAAGAAAAAAAAGTACACGAAGTCAAGTAATAGACGAAAAAAAACATGAAGTCAAGTCAAGTAATAGACGGAAAAAAAGTACACGAAGTCATGTAATTAGATACAAATCCTCCACGGAGTACTCTGTCACCCACACTAAAGTTCATTCTTCCAAACAATATGAAATCACAACTGTGAAATCACTAGAAAACTTAAGATCCTATTTAACATAATTGACGAGATAAAAAAAAGACAAACTTCTAAGAGCTAAAACAACATCGGAACATAAATTTTGTTAAGAAAAGGATACTTGCTCAGATAGATAGTTGTCATTCGTTGTCTAGGTCTGATCGAAACCATTGCTAATGATGATGCTACATTCATTTAATCACTTAAGTATTGTGACTACTTATCCACTAAGGGTACCCAAGAGAAAAAAACATCAATTTAATATGAGGATGGAGGCTTAGTATAATAAAATCGATTTTAAGATATTCGAAACCTACCTGTTCGGAAAATTCTAATAACATAACTAGAATGCAACTCACATTAATGCGTGATTTTGAAATTCACTAGTGTTGTATAATAGTCACTCAAGAATAAACCGACAGTTTTACTACCGGTCATTTTTTAGTAGTGCTCGGACTAACGAGAAAGCGAATGGAATTCCCTGTTTTAAAATGGTCATTTTTTAGTTAATAATGATTGGTATAGTAGTTAGATATCTTTGTTTTTACTTGAATAATTATTCACCAACCTTTGCTTGTGGAGTATTAAAATTCTAAGTGGAGAGAGTTTTTGAGCATTTCATCATCATTTTTTTCGTTTTAGTTAGTTCTCTTGGTTATATGAACTTGATAAGGTGAGTAGTACATTTACACAGACTTGTATTCTTACTCGTGTTTGTACAACGTGAGAAAAGCCTATTGCAAAATCTTGAAAGTTTTCTTTTGTTGCAAGAGTAAAACCAACGTCATTGTCATTTTTAATTTGGGCGTTAGTAGTAAAACATAGTAGGGTTGGTTCAGTGGTAAACCCCTTGCCTCTCAACCGAGAGGTCAGGGGTTCGAACCTCACTCCCTACAAAAGGCCGGAGGTCCTTTCTACCTTTGATAGAATTTGAAGCAGTCTCTCTACCTTAGGTAGGGGTAAGGCTGTCTACATCTTAACCTCCCCCATACACCGGAAACGGTATTGGGTACCCATAACCCGTGGAAGACGGCATTGGGCGTTACTTTTTTTTTTTTTACTTTAGTAGTGAGGGACTACATTTGTTAGCATTTGAACCGAAAACAAGTTTTATGATAAACCAAGTATAGTTACATAAAACATATTGTTCGACAACTCTCAATTGAACAAATTGGATCGACTTATTTTGGCAGCTCTCCGGTAATGTCTTGTGTTTATTGGTGAGTCTGGTTTACGGTATTTTAGTAGCGGGTTCGATTGCTCATACTGGTGATCGCGGGTTATCTCATGTTTTTCCATGCTGATAACGAGGAACTGATGCTCGTGGTCTTGCGTCGGAGTATAAAGCATTGCACTTCATATCTCACATAACGGGCACAAAAAAACTATGCGAGATAGTTTAATAAAAAATTAATAATAATATAGTTTAGAAAAATCAAAAATAATTATAGTTGCAATATTGTGGTTAAGTTTTCATCTAACGTCTATCTTCACTTCATATAGTGGCATATAATATTTTAAAATCAAAATCGCCAATACTCATCTTGCCTAGAAGCTTTTCAAAAACGGCATTAATTAACCTTAACTCGGTTACTCATTTTTCTTTTTTTACAAAACCACACAACAAGAAAAACAATAAAAAGATGAATGTGTTATATAATGGTGATTGTGGTACATTAAAGGCAGTTATTAATTTTAATATTAATTGGAAAAGGGGTGTAAAAGGTTATAAAGCATTAAGTTTTAGCATTCAAACTTAAAGAAAAAGTCATTAATTGTTATTAAAAACATTGATGCTAAAGTCAAACTGGATTTATGGAAATGTTGCAATATAAGAGGGAAATATAAAGATAATCATTAATATAGAGATTATTTTAAGCAGAATGGGTATGTTAGTCTTTTCTTAGTTCTCATTTTTGAGAGTTTTTTAGGAGATATATATTCTTTATACATGTAGTATAAATAAAGATAACAAATCGGTTAAAAAAGAAAACTCAATTACTAAACGCACTCTTTGATAAGAAGAATTTATATGGTTAAAACAAAAACAAAAAGTGTTATCATATGTGTTACAGAACTTAGAGTGTTTGTCGAAGAATGATTTATAAAGTTATAACGAAAATGTTAAGACTTCATATAAAAAATTCAAAACCTTATTTGTAGACAAATGTTTTGTCCAATATTTTATAAAGTTAAAAGAAAATATTTGTAAAAATATTTTTATAGTTAAAATGAAAAAAAAAAAAAAAGATTTCGTATCAAATTTTCATATAGGTGGAAAAATGTGTTCCATTCGAACCATAACGGAACACAACAAACAACCAATACGAAAGCATGACACTAACCTTAGAACATCAATTGAGCAGACAGGTGGACATATAAATGATATCCATTTTCCTTCTTTTGTCAATGTGGGATGGGAGTCAGCATGACTTTCATGACAAAAACAATTAAGTACCTACCTTTTCTCTCGAATGATATTTGTGTGTTATTCTAATAAGTACCATCCATATGCACACTAAAGATCGTTTTGAATTTATTTTGATTATTGATGCTAAGCTCCAAGATAATCACTAAGCGACGATTTAATTAAATACAAATCTTCCATAGAGTACTCTATCACCGATACCAAAGTTCATCCTTTTAACGATATCAAATCAAGTAATACAAAACTGTTAAATGACTACAAAAGTTAAGTATCATTTTTAACAACAATGACTAGATAAAAAAAAGCGACAAACTTCTAAGAGCTAAAAGCCTAAAACAACCGTCAGAACATAAGTTTAGTTAAAAAAGTTACTGCTTGGAAAGTAAAATTTGGTTTATCTATCAGAATAATTAGCCATTTAAGGCCTAGCGAGTATTTACTGATCAACTAGCCCCTCATTAAAAGGTAATCTACTGTATATAATGTTACTTTGCGATCAACTGACGTTGAACCGACACTGCTACGTGATAATACTATGTTACTATAAGTTCTGCCCATCTTTGCATAGATGCAAGTTAACAAGTATAAGTCACACAACCATTAGCAATTAATTTGCATAGTTTATGCACTACCAATTGTTAGCACCACAAACAAGTTTTATGATAAACTAAGTATAGTTATATAAACATTTTGGTAAAATTTATTTTGGTTAACAGTAAAAGATTCATGAAATATTTAAATGATAAAAAGATAGATGCATTTGCATTTTTTAATTAAATTATTTCCTAATCTTCCTCCTTTTTCTCAATTGAGAAAAGAGTGATGAGATTTGAAAACTACGTAAATGAAAGATCTTTCGTCTTTGTAATTAATATAAAAAAATCAAGGCTTAATACCAAATTTTCGTGCAAGAGGCGTGAAGGTTAGTTCCTGGGACTAACCAAAGCAACACACACGAAAGCATGACACTAACCTTGAAACAATAAAATTGTTGACATTGTAATATATAAATGATAATCATTATCCTTCTTTTGTCTATGTAGGATGGAAGTGCCTAGCTTTTCTCTCGACGGATGCTTGTATTGTATTCTAATAAGTACCATCCATACGCACATTAAAGATGATTTATCTTCTAAATCCACAACAACATTGAATTTAGTCTTCTAATTAACAATATCGAATAGAGTAAATATACAACTTGAAGTCACTACAAAATTGAATGGTTATAACTTTTTTTACGCATGACTCATTTCTATCAAATGTGATTTTAGCTTATAAACCACTAAACCTGATGCACCGAGAATCATAAATTTTTTTTATTACAATTAGTTGTAAGAAACTAATTCATCCAAGGAGAATGAAGTGTTTGTTGTGTTTCTGGATTTTTAAGGATTTCATCCACTTTTATCGAAAATGGCATCCAATAAGAATCATTAATTAGTTCATATGTAATAAAATAAAAATCTTAACAACCACTCTTAGGGTTGCCATTAGCAAAACCCTATAAATAATGGTATAGATTAGCCGGCCTACTGGGAACATTATTACTAGCTCAGTTAGATAGTTGTCATTCGCTGTCAAGGTCTGATCGAAACCATCACCGATGAAGATGCATGCTATATATATTCATATAATTACTGAAGTAATGTGACTACATAGTCTACTAACGGTACCCAAGAGAACAAAGATCAACTTAATATGAGGCTTAATATATTGTTTATTGTGTTCACGCTCTATTCCATAGGCATTGAAACAAATTTACTGAATCCAAAAATCACTTAATTAAGTCTCAATTCAGTGACAACGACAAAAACTTTGAGTTGCACTATTCAAAGCTGATGCAAGTCTCACTACCTTTCTACCCACACATGGAGTATCTCCGAAATCACTTAATTAAGTCTCAATTTAGTGTATGATTCATGGTGATTGGATCATGTAATGATAACGATGTTAATACCATTTACTTGCTAATTAAGCTTTACGCTTAATCGTTAGTTGTTTAAGGATAAGGGTAAAGAACATATGGAGTATGTTGTTTTTTGGACCTCTTTTTTGTTAAGTAACGACTGTCTTTGTATAAACTCATGATTACCATATGTAAAGGCTCATGCCAAGTAGTAAACAATGGTTTATAAAACAGGCCATATAGTAAACCCGTAGTAATGTTTTGTGTTTTGAGACTAGTATGTTAACTGCAAGTTTATGTATTTGTTCTAATAGTTATTTTTTGGAAATTTTCTAATGATAATAAATACTCGTACGTAATAATTTTTTAAAAAATGGGGCGTTTCACTGTGTGTAATCTTGAAATACATTGTCTAAACCGAGATTTGTGTAATTAGCCAAGCATTTGTCTAAACCATGATGGAAAAAAATGGTATTCTCCTATTCGGTAATCTCAATTTGGATGCGATGTGAAAAGTATGTGAACGCTATAGCAATTATATATTTGCTTCTTCGCAGGTTAAAGTAATAATGGTTTTACCATCTATAAATATTATTCTGAACCGAAATTACTCTCGACCAAAAATAAAAGTTTTGCAGAAATTTAACTTTACTGCAAATAACATGCTTTTACTCGAGTCATACACGATCACTGAAATGTGCTCACAGCCAAAGTTCACGTTGTAGCATATTTTACGTTGGCAACCACTTTTACATTTGTAAAGTTCATCTGAATTCATAGTTACGTTATTCTAGCACTCTCATATGGTTCTTTAGTAAGATTGGTTTGTTAATACTCGTCAAAAGATCGACATTTAATTGCAAACAACAACCACTGGCCAACGACAACTAAGTTGCATTAGAACATATTTTGTAATTAGCTGTATGTCTGTATAATAAATTTCTCCTTGAAATAAAGTGTATCCAATCTAGTACATTTGAAATAAAGGGTTTCGCAATTGGGGTTAATTTCATCTATATCCTTGGAAAAGTTGGATATTACGTCAATATCCTTACAAATTTTCTAATTACATAAATATCCTTTCAAAATTTTATAATTCTCGTGTATATCCAAAACTAATTAAATTATATTTATAATGATTTTTAATTTCTAAAAGTAATATCTTATAATAAGTCAAATGCTATTTACTACTTTACCCCTCTTACCCTAATATAAATAATTGATGTAATTTGTTTCTCTTCTTCATTGGTCTTTTCATCTTCTGGTGAAAGAGTGCTTTCTTCTCACAACCCGATCTCGAAACAAGTTTATAGTCGTAAGTTGTTTAACAATCTTTGATTTCTCTTTGGTTATTAATGAATTACATTATGAAAACAAAGGATAAACGAGAAAAAAGAAATTAATGAAAGTGACGATTGGAAGTTTTTTTTGGGTAAAGGGTATTCCACCCGGTAAAATATATTACTCCAAAAATCGTTTAAGTACAATGGAATGTGGCTGAAATACCACATTAACTGCAAGCAATCGCTTAACACAACCACTAAATCATTTATGACAGACCATAAATGAGAACTAGCTACAACCAGCAAGACCACTAAACCAAAGCCAGCATAAAAGAAACATCAGAAATTTTATGCAAAAAATAAGACAACCTAGTTAAGACAAAAATCTTGAATTCCAGCAGCCTTTAATTGTGCAGGAGAGAAGTCAAAATCATCATCATCATAATTGTTGCCGTCACCCGTATCCGCTTTCCATTGCTCATAAAGACTTTGCTCCTTACCTCCACTTCCAGAATACAGCGTCCCAATGTGATTATCAAAAACTTCATCTTCATCGCTGTCAGAAACTACTACATTACCCACCTTAGAGAATGGGTTACCCACCTTAGTTGAAGAATCAACTTTTTTAAGAGGTTTACCATCATCATCCACAAGAGAAGCTTTCCCCTCAATAATTAACTTTTCAAGCTTCCCAATTTTCTCAACAACAGGAGCAGTACTAGTGCTATCATAATTGCCCAAAGAAGAAGTACAAGGAGAGGAAGAAGTACTAGGCTTAGAAGCCGTGGCCTGCCCCTTCTCCTTACCAATTGGAAGAAAGCCATCAACGCCCTCATCACCCAACGACTTCAAAACATCAAAAGGATTGGAAGATTTAGTGTTCGTACCTGATTTATCATTAGGAGAAACATCCTCCTCAACCAACGAGTCTACAATATCAAAAGAATTGGACGACTTGGTGCTCATACTAGATTTATCATTAGAAGAAGAAGTCTTCTTTTGAACCTTAGGGTCCGAACCTTTATTGGTAGCTGCCATTGGTTTAGGCCTCCAAAAATTTGGTTTTGGCTTGTTAAGCCGAATACCACCTATAGGCCAAGTTTGAGAAGTAGTCACACTCTTCCCTTTATTCTTACGATTCCGTACCTCAATGAAACCCTCTTCATGATTATCCACCGGATTAAACACCTTAGCTGCTACATTAATGTCATTAGGAACCGTCTCCTTAACACATTTCGGACAATCTATAAGAGAATGCCCAAAAGATTTACAATCACCACAATGAGGAGGCTTCCATTCATATTCGACGTTAATAATTTCCGTAGTATATCCACTTCCATTCTCTTTTGGAATTGCCATAGTAACTTGGCTCTTTAATTCAGAATCCGAGCTTAATTCAACTAAGGCACGAGCAAAACTAATACGACCCCATGAATCAACACACATAGAACTCGTAAAAGCATCCAACATGATAGGTTTCCCTACTTGTGTAGCAATCAAGCTCAAACCATCCTCAGAATATGCAACTAAAGGAACTTTGTGCATTTTAATCCAAACCGGAACCTTGGTTACCTCGTTTCTATTAAGGGATAAGGAAGGAGACCATTTATTAAGGATAATAGGCGAATTACGGATTAACCAAGGACCTCTTTCCAATACTCTATCCACACCATCTTTAGTAACAAACTTAAAAAGAAATACACCATCACCATTTTTCATTAACTTTTGCAACCCAAATTTACCCCACGTATTAGTAACATAACTTTTAACATAAGGGAAAGCAATAGTCTTACCAAGAAAGTATCCGACCAATGTATTATCAAACCGGCTTAAAACCTTCTCCATCGCAGCCATAGGAAGCATAGTGTCATGGTTATCCACACGATCCTCATTAACCAAAGATCGAAAATTCACTTTCTGAAGAGTGCGGCCAGCCGTGAGCACTTGAGCAAACGAAGAACACTTCGTTTGAGAGTCATCCATTCGAGTATCATACCCCTTGTTACCAGCAACATGAGCATCATTCGAGGCAACCTGCCCCTCCACACCAGCCTCCTTTACACACTCTCCACTCTCCATATTTTTCATCGAATTCGTAAAGTTATTCAAGATAGAATTAATGTCTTCGCCGCCTGAAGCCGTCTTCCCCTCTTGACCATAGTTGATCTCTCGATTAGGAGAGACATTAACATTCTTTTTCCTATGATTACTTCCCCTCTCTCCCGAACCCAAAAACCCTCTCTCCATGTCTCCGTGACCTTCACATTAACCCACAGCACAACTCAACCCCGAACAACACCAGTACCAAGCACACCCTTAACACCACGAAAACCCTCCAATCAGTCACTTCCCAAATCAAATATGTACCAGACCAAAGGTATACCCTTGGTGTTCCCACGATGAAGTCACCCCAACTGCGACAAGGAGATGGCGGTTGGAGAGGTGGGAAACACCGGCGGCAGAGGTGGTGGCCAGAAGAGGAAGTGGCGGCGCAGGAGCCGGCCAGAATCCACTATCGTGAACCAAACACGAACCAAAATGGCGAGTGGGGTACGTCAAAATGACGAGGGAGATGAGATGAGTATTATGGAGGTGGCGGTGTGGGTGGACGCGCGGTGGTAGTGGCGGTTTAGGGGTAGCTGGCGGCGGCTTCAAGGAGAAAGAGAGGCCAGATCTGGTAGTGGCGGTTTAGGTGGTAGTGACGATTGGAAGTTTGAGTTTGGGAACCACCATTAATGCACTGATTGATTTTTTTTCATTTGTGACTACGTATCTTAGTTTTAATCTCCATTAAATGTGTTTTTCATAGAAGTTAATTTGTAATAAAATAAGCTATAATGTGTCACATGTCTTATTAGGTTGGCTTTTGCTTATAATCAGGTAACATGGAGGTTTATTGAATTTTGGTTCAAGATGGACAATATTGTTGATATTAGTAATACCGTTCAATCGCCGATTATCGAGTAAGCTTATACTATTCTTTTTGTGTGCATGTGCTCATTATATTAGAAATTCTTAATTTTGTGTTCACATGGTCTTTAAGTCCACTGGACATTAAAGAAACAACAAAGAAAACTATGACATGGTACAAAATACAACACAAGACTTATGAGAAACAATCAATCCACTATATAAGAGAGCTCATCTTATTTCAATATATAGATTTGGTTACTCTAATACGATTATTAAAGTAGATGCTTTTGAAAAGTGTTGTATGTATTGATTTTCATTCTAAACTTTAACAGTTGTAATCAAGTGAATACATCATACTTGCATAATCACAGCCCATATCACAACAACCTTAAATTGCAAAATACATCATACCTTAAACTTGCAGACCTTAGAATTGTAATATACTTTCACAGAAATTCTCTGCTTTATTTATGCATTTCATTTTCATTTTCAGGCAAGTAGGATCAAAGTACAAGCTTAACTTGAAATATGGAGGCTTATTTCGATCGGCAAGGAACTCATGTAGGAAAGTATATTCTTTTGGAAAAAGAAAGTGTGTCCACATAGACATAGGCTCATACCACTTGAATCAACTACTTGAAGAAGTGACAAAACATTATCCAATACTCAGCGATGTAGTTTTGTCAATACTTTTTGTTGACAAGTGGGAAAAAACAAACTTTCATACAATTGGATTCTGAGGAGAAGTTCATGGTGATACTCAACATGTACGAGGAGGAAAAAGAAGTAACAATCTATGTGACTACAGATAATCGTATACAAGATAGGTATAAACATTTTAATTATGTAACTTATTGTTATTGTTATACAAATATATCTCAAGTAACCTTTTCATACAGATCTCAAGATGAAGTTACTAATGAACCTCATGGTGAAAATGGTTCAGACTCAGATTGTCCAAGTGAAAATAGTTATTACAGCCGTCATAGTACAGATGATGAATGTGACACGCAAAATTATGAATGTGAAAGTCATTCGTATATCAAGAATAGTCCAAATATGGAACTTCATAAGAAATTTAAAAATGTAATTGAGTTTAGACGAGCTTTAAACCACTATGCACTCATAAATGAATTTGAGTATAAAATTGAGAAAAGTGATTTGGAACGATTGACAGCATGTTGTGAAGACAAAAAGTACGAGTGGATGATTCATGCTTCTACAACTGAAGATAAAATTACTTTTCAGGTTAGTGTGTAGTTTTGGAAATAATATATGTTTTGACTTGCTTGTTTTATCAACTGGATTTTAGATTTATTTTACAATTGTGTAGGTCAAAAAGTTTATCGAAACACATTCATGTACTCGAAGCAATAAGTGTGGTAATAAGCGAGCTACTAAAGGATGGATTGCTAATGTTATTGCTGATAAACTAAAATCTGATGGGGATATGTCCGCAACTGAAATCATGAAGTGGCTAATGAAAACTTACAATGTTGATGTACCATATATGAAAGCCTTTAGAGGTAAGGAACAGGCTTACACGGATATGCATGGTAAGTGGGAGGACTCTTTTATGCAGATGGATGTTTTCAGACATGAACTACTAACTAGAAATTTAGGAAGCGTTGTTGATATTGCCTTTGAGATGAAGGATGGCAAAAAACATTTTCAAAGGTTTTTTAAATGTTTAGAAGCTTGCTCTAAAGGGTTTCTTGCTGGTTGTCGGCCCTATATTAGACTCGATGCATGCCATTTAAAAGGGAAGTTTAATGGTGTACTAGCCGCCGCCTTGAGTATTGACGGTAATAACAGCATATTTCCAGTAGCATATGCTGTGCTTGAATCAGAAAATACAAGATCGTGGGAATTGTTTCTCTTGTCATTAAAAAAAGCAATAATGCCAAATGGTCTTGTTATATCACCGGACATGCAAAAAGGTTTAGAAGCAGCCATCACACAAGTTTATCCTGATGCCGAGCGTCGAGAATGCATGAGGCACCTCTATAGCAATTTTAAGAAACATTTTAGTGGTGAATTTTCAAGTCTAACTTGTGGGGTGCTGCAAATACTTGTTGTGTTACTGAGCATAACCGATTATTAGAGGAAATTCCTATTGTAAGTAAAGAAGTGATTGCGTATCTCAATCAACACCATAATAAAACATGGAGTAGAAGCAAGTTTGGTACAACATCCAAGTGCGACTACATCACGAACAATATTTCAGAAAGTTTTAATTCTTGGGTACGTGATGCTCGCTTTCAACCGGTGCTTGATCTTCTTGATGCCATCAGAGAAAATCTTATGGTGCGGATTAGAGAGAAGAGGAATATTGTGAAGAAATGGAAGGGAACCTTAGTTCCAAATGCTAGGAATTACCTCAAACAAACATCTAAGGCAAGTTTACTGAGTTTTTCTCATTATATACTCTAATGTCAACTTAGGCTTATATAAACATATGTTTTCTTCTTTTTTTCTATTTTTCATGTAGAACCTGCTGGGTGATTATCAAGTTAGTAAGCAGCGAGAATCGTGCTGAGGTAAAGTATAAAGGAAAACGCTGGGAGGTTTTGTTAGATGAGAAAACATGTAGTTGTAGGGTTTGGCAGATTAAAGGCCTTCCATGTGTGCACGCGGCGGCATTTATTGCTTTTACAAGGGACGTTATTTGGGATAGTTACGTTGATCCATATTTCACAATCGATAAATTTAAAAAAGCTTACGCTTTAGAAATTGCTCCACTCCCCAGAAAGGATCAATGGGTACACATAAACACAAGTGAGAAGATCCACCCACCTATCGTCAAACGGCCTATAGGACGACCCAGAAAGAACAAAATTGTCGCACATGATGAGACAAAAAAAAGACACAAATGTCCAAAATGTAATGGATATGGACACCATCAGAAATCATGCAAGAATCCTCCATCATCTCAAAATTCTGAACCATTCCAAGCACCCACAAGAAAAAGGTTAACTAGTTCTCAACTTTTAATTTACTTTTTCCATGTATAATCTTAGTGAGATACTTTGAATTTGAATGTTTTTATTTTGTTATTTCAGGGGCCGAGCAAAGAATACAAAATCTCGTGAGACTAATAACTCGAAGCAAAACTAAACTAGAGTTGCTGGCATGTTTTTTGTTTACAAGTATAAGAACATGTCATGAAGAAAGGTTTAGTAGTGTTGGATTAAGCAACTTGATTTTATTCTAGTGTTACACATTTGGAAGTTGTGTTATTTTGTTGAATGCTTTTCATGTATTGACTTTGATATTCTATTGATCAATGGTTTTTGAATGAATTTGGTGGTATATACTGTTCAAATTTGCATCTAACCTATAGTCTACTGAACTATTCCATGTTGGTGCATGGTGGTTATTCTCACTTTAATCTGTTGTGAAGCTTTCTTTATGAAAGTTCAAATAGTTTTCTTTTGACTTCATGCACGTCACTTTAGATAAATTGTTGCTTTTAATGTGATGAAAAAACGTGTTTGATATGAGTAAATAATGGTTATGGAAAAGATTAATACTTATGAGAATTCAAGATATCATTCGTAGATTAGTATTATATCTGGGTAAATTTGTGATTTTTATGTTTCAAGAGGGTATGTATGTAATATTAAAGAAAGGGTAAAATTGTCATTTTAGTTATTAAATAAGAGGTAAATAATAGTTTTAGAAATTAAATCATTATAAATATAATTTAATTAGTTTTTGGATATACACGAGAATTATAAAGTTTTGAAAGGATATTTATGTAATTAGAAAATTTTCAAGGATATTGACGTAATATCTAACTTTTTCAAAGATATAGATGAAATTAACCCTAACTTTTAAGATAATATTTTTAGTGCTTGTTAAGAAAAATACATGAAGTCAAGTTATGAATGAAAAATCAAGACTTCATATCAAATTTCAATAAAGGTTACTTGAAGTTCTCTTTCCGTGAATGTATAAGAAGCACGTCCAGAAACCTTTATAAAAGCATGACATTCACCTGAACACAAATGAACGAGTACACAGTGTGGTATATAAATGATAACGATTTATCTTCTTTTATCTACGTGGGATCAAAGTTACCATGGCTTTCATGACAATGACAATGAGGTTATCCATATGCACATTAATGACTGTTTATCTTTTATTTACTTTCATTATTGGTGCTAAGCTCCATAATAATCAATAACTGACGATGTAATTAGATACAAAGATCCTCCATGGAGTACTCTATGACCGAATAGCCAATTTTTCTTAAACTTAAATCAAACAATTGGCTTAGTATCTTTAAATGATTATTGTCAACAACTTTTCTTCTTATCGGAAAAGATAAAGATCACAAATTAGTTAAAATAGAAATTTAATCCACTAAACGCAGCCTTGAGTTCTTGATAAGAATAATCTATAGTTAGAACAAAAAAAAAAAGATGAACTCATATGAATTTCATAATTTAGAGTGCTTGTTGAAGAAGATTTATAAAGGTATAGCAACAGAGTTAAGACTTCATATAACAAAAGTTCGACAACTTTTTTTAGACAAATGTTTTGTCCAGTATTTTATAAAATTAAGAAAAAATATTTATGTAACTAATATACAAAAAGATAGACTTAATATCAAACTTCCATATGAATAACCTAAAATGATTCCTTCCGAATCACACAAAACTACTCATATGAAAGGCTGACACCAAGCCTAAAATAATATGCCAATAGACACTGTGATATATAAATGATAACCATTTTCTTTCTTTTGTTTATGTGGGATGGGAGTTTGCATGACTTTCATGACAAAAACAATGAACTACCTACCTTTTTGCTTGACTGATGCTTGTGTTTTATTCTAATAAGTACCATCCATATGCACGCTAATAATCGTTTATAGATTTATTTTGATTATTGATGCTAAGCTCAATGCTAATCACTTAGCGTCGATCTAATTAGATACAAATCCTCCATGGAGCTAGTACTCTATCACCCACACCAAAGTTCATTTTCCAAACAATCAAATCACAACTGTGAAATCACTAGAAAACTTAAGATCATATTGAACATCATTGACGAGATAAAAAAGCGGCAAACTTCTAAGAGCTAAAACAGCATCGGAACATAAATTTTGTTAAGAAAAAGATACTTGCTCAGACAGATAGTTGTCATTCGCTGTCAAGGTGTGATCGAAACCATTGCTAATGATGATGCTATATTCATAAAAACACTTGAAACTGTGACTACTTAGTCTACCTAGGTTACCCAAGAGAACATCAATTTAATATGAGGATGGAGGCTTAGTATAACAAAATCGATTTTATGATACTCGAAACCTACCTGTTAGTAAAATTCTAATAACATAGCTAGAATATAACTGACATAAATGTGTTATTTCGAAACTTGCTAATGTGTAGAATACTCACTTAAGCATAAACCGACAGTTTCATTACTGGTAATTTTAAAGTAGTATCTTACAAATGAGAAAGTGAACGGAATTTCATTTTGTAAAATGTTGCATCTTATTCACCAACCTTTGCTTGTGGAGTATTGAAATTCTGAGTGGAGATAGGTTTTGAGCATTTCATTACCATTTTTCGTTTCAGATCGTAGTCTTGGGGGTTATGAACTTGATAAGGTTTGAGGTCAATCGGTTTGTGGGCGTTAGTAATGAGGGACTACTAGTTGAACCGAATTTATCGTTCACTAAAACCAGGGACGGAACCAGGGGTTCTGCGGGTGCTCGGTTTCCCTATGGATTTTTTTCAATATAGTGTTAATTTTTGAAAAAAAAAACACAAATTTTTCAGAAGTATATCTTAAATGCACCCGGTCAATCGAAATGTTTTATATATTACTGTCCAAAAACTTTTGTGCACCCGGTCATATTTGTTGTTGGTTCCGTCCCTGACTAAAACCCAACACAAACTTATAACATAACAAAGGAGGTGATTAGTACCACGATAGTTTAAATAATTTTTAAAAAGCGAAAATAAAAATAAAAAAGGCACCCTGAATAGCCAGTGTTTCTTAAACTGAAATTAAACAATTGGCTTAGTATTTTTCCTGTAGTTAGTGTCAACAACTTTTCTTCTTATTTAGGAAGATAAAGATAACAAATTGGTGAAAAAAAGAAATATCAACAACTAAAAGCACCCTGTGAGTTCTTGATAGGAGTAATAATAGAGTTAAAAACGATAACAAAAAACGATCTCGTATGAATATCATAATTTAGAGTGCGTGTTGAGGAAGATTTATAAATTTATAAATTTATAACAAAAAAGTTAAGATTTATAAAGTTAGAACACCTTTTGTTGTTAAATTATTATCTTGAATTAAGAGAATGAATTACCAAAAATACTTTTGTTGTTAAATTATTAAAAAACAATTAAGACTTTACGTCACATTTTCGTATTGACTGCCCATTAGTTCTGTTTAAAACAACAATACGCACCCAATATGAAAGCATGACACTAATCCTAAAATGAAAAAGGAGTAGATAGTTGGGACTATAAATGATAACCGTGTTCCTTCTTTTTTCTATGTGGGATGGGAGTTGGCATGGATTTCATGACATAAGCAATGAAGTACCTAGCTTTTCTCTCGAATGATGTTTGTGTCTTATTTTAATAAGTATCATACATATGCACATTAAACATCGTTTATCTTCTGGAATTACTTTGATCGTTGATGCTAAGCTCATGATAATCACAGGCGACGATGTAATTAGATCAAGGTTGCAAAAATTGTGAATCGGTAGTCGGGCGGTCGACCACCTTGTAGCTTGTAATCGGTCTAGGCGGGATTAATCGGTGATTAATCGGATTGGCATTTCTGGCAAATTTTAGGTATTTCCGGCAAGTTTTGTGTATTTCTGACGAGTTTTTGGTATTTCCGTTAAGATTTTTTATAAAAACCAACTTTGTAATAGATTTAAACAATTACTATAAGTGATCAAAATAAGCTTACATTGAGTTTTGGGTACTTCCAGCAAGATTTGTAGGTTTCCGGAAAGTTTGACCATCATTGACCGTCGTTGACCACGGTTGACCTACTTGTTTGACCCAGTTAGATTAATCGGCAAGGTCGGTGGCCCTGTAGTGCCTAGGCGGCGATTAATCGGCCTTGTAGACCTTTTTTTGCAACACTGAATTAGATACAAATCTTCCATGGAGAACTTTATCACTCTCACACCATAGTTCATTGTTCCAAACTATATCAAATCAAGTAATACAAAACTGTGAAATCACTTTAAAAGTGAAGTATCATATTGAACAACAATGACGAGATAAAAAAATAGCGACAATCTTCTAAAAGCTAAAACATGGTCGGAACATAAACTTTGTAAACAAAAAAAGGTACATGTCAAATAAAAAATTTAAGATTGTTATTAGATTTTTTAGGCATTACTCTTTCTATCAAATGTGCTTTTAGAATATGAACCACTAAACCCGATGACTGAGAATCAAGTAAATTGTGGCATAGATTAGCCGGCCGGAACATTACTACTTGCTCAGTTAAATAGTTATCATCCCTATCAAGGTCTGATCAAACCATTGCTGATGATGATATATTAAGATAATTACAAAACGTAGATCCGTAGATAAACTGAATGGAAGTTCGAGGGTATAAGTCTTTGTTGCCTATAAATCTTAACATTTAATAGGACTTAAACCATAATTCATTTGGTTATCACTTTTTGTTTTGCTCATCTTTGTTCATGATTTTATCAAGGAAAGCGGGGTTGATTAACAAACGAGGAGCCAAAGATCGACTAACTAGTGTGTTGATTGTGTTGCTTTTAAATTATACTTTTCCCCAAAGTGACTATAAACCAGACAACACTCTGATCTTCGTTAATCTTCAACCTTTGTTATAGTTGTTTATGAATGTTACCTATATTTCTAAAACAAAAATATTTTGTAAAAAAAAATAGACCTTCGTAGAGCTTAACTTTTTTTGGGGCTATTTCTGGTTCCATTTGTAAAATACCGTTTTCACTACATTGCTGGATTGCTAAGTTATTTATCTGATAGTTTTGTTGATCTAATTGGACAAGTTACATTTAAACCAACCTAGCAACTGAACGTTCCGAGGAATACTTACTTGGTTACATAGTTGTTGCCATGCTCATCAAGGTAAGGTTTAAACCATTGCGGACTAAAGTTGTTATATTCATATTATTACCGACTCCTATAATACTTGAGGGTTTGCAAGACTAACCATTAAAGGATAAATATATTGCGGAAACTATTTGATTACACTTGAGAGTAGTAAAGGTCCTATCAGCGACTATCGGCGAGACATTACTCACAGTTAAACTAAGGATTGAAGACCCAATGACTATTTAAACTAGGGATAATTGGTTCCTTAAATGGAGATCTAAAGGACAATCCCTTGTCTTGTGCAACTCTAACAACTGAAATGACTTAAAGAACAATGAAGTTCCTGCTAGTTTAACTCTATCTGATATTGTTTGGATGACTGAATTCAATTTTGTAGTGATTGTAGAAGATAAATGGTCTATAATGTGTGTATGGATTGAGCTTACGTGTTGACAGAGGTTACGAACTGATGTGTTTGATGCGTTGTTCATTGAGTGAATGAATTAATAAATGTGTTTGATTAAAATTTTTATTTGGTGATATGAAGTTTGAAATTATTAATTTGTGTTTATGAAGCTGGTGTTAATTGGTATTTTCCCGCGCAATTGAATTGTTGGTTTTTTGGGTGTTTGGTAAAAGGTTGGACTTTTTGCCGAGTTTTCAAGTTTTTTTAGTAACAGAAATTTTAAAAAAAAAAAAAAAAAAAAAAAACTATCTTCGAACCACATTGTCTATTTTTGGCATTAGAGACAGAGGGTTCGGGGCGGGTTTTAGTTTACTCGTATCCGCACCCGTTTATAATATTTGAATCCGTACCCGCCTCATTACCTGCTGGATACTTGATTAATATTATCCATCGGTTTTTTGGGTTTTCCCGCAGGTATCAGTTATCCCCAATTGAATATTATAATGACAAAATAACGGTATTAAGATTAAATCAACCGACAAAACAAAGGAAAGCACCGTAATATATTCAAAATTTGTAAAAGTTAACGAAAATGAATATCGTATCAAACGATTTAACGCTTTTGAAATATTCATGTACAAAATAAAATGTGTTATCTAATAGAGATACTTATATAAAAATATAATTGAAGAAATTATATATAATGTATATATATTCTAGTTAATTATAATATCAATAAAGCGGGTATAGATTCGGGTAAACGGATATGGGTACGATATTACCAAAACCCATACTCGAACCCTACATGGCTAATTTTTTTTTGTTAATACCCGAACCCGCATCCAAACCCACCAACCCGCACCCGAACCCTAACCCGACCCAACCGGTTTGGGTTTCGGTTTTCCCCGTCGGTTTCGGGTGCTTTTGCCATCCCTACAGACATATTACGCTTATTTTTTCAAAAAATAAGCTACCTAATAAATAATTTTTATATAACAGACAGAACTTATAAAAGATTATAAAAAAAAGAATAATCTTTCATAATCTCTGAAAATAAAAGATTACTTCATGTAGCTTATAAAAATAATTTTTTAAATTTTTTTTAGCAACAGCACCAACACACTCTATTTTTGCCAAACATACTCATTAAATATTCACTATGACTTTTTAAAGTCTTTTTTGAGTAATAAGTAAACATTTTCAGAAACATTTTACTTAAATTCTTATATCGATATTAATATTTATCGAAAACAAAAGTTGTCATTGAATTTAATGTTAAACTATTAAATGTAAACATGCTGAACCGGATACAAAAGGTATGAGGTATGCAATCGCACACCGGATCAATATTTACTTAAATTATTTTACCTAAAGTCTACACACTAAAAAACATCAACTTTTCTAAATAACAATTTTTGTATTCCTAGTAGATTAGAAAATTAAATAATGATTATTTAGAGAATCATCACATATTTACCCCATTTGCTTTTGATACATTTGGGTTTCTAGCTTCAGCAGCTGTGGAGTTTTTGATTAGGGTTCAACGGGTTGTGCAAAGTAATTTTGCGACCCCTAAGTCACAAAATTTCATTTTTAGTAGAATTGGTTTTGCTATTCAAAAGGGGGTTGCGGCACAACTTGTTGCCCGTTTGCCTGCCATCTTATTGTAATCCGTTATTAGAAGTAATAATAAAAATATTATATTCAAAAAAAAAATGATTCATTATTGTTAATAGCGAATTAATTTTTGTACAGGCTTTCATTGTCTTACCTTGTTCTGCATAACTCATTCGACTGTCTTACTAGTTACACCAATTCCCGATTATAAGTAAATTTTCATAAAGGAAGTGGAAAGATTTGATCCTTTTTTCTCCCTGACACAGGCACGTGATATGACGCAGATGATAGAGATGCCTTCTTATAGATTTCCTCACATGCCATTACCCCGTTAGGTGGAATACTCACCTAAGGGTGATGTTGTATCGCTATTTCCATCCAAACTTAACACTGATGGTCAGTTTGGTTTATAAGTGGGTATGGATTAGGGTTTTGATTCGGTTTAGGATTTGGATTTGGTTTAGGATTTGGAGAGAGAAAATATATTTATTAAATGTATTTTATAATAAAAATATTATTTAAAAATTTAAATAAAAATAGTATGTGAGAGTAGAAAGTGGTGGGTCTCATGGTTTTTGACAAACCCTCTAATTTTATGTGGAATGAAAATTCATTCCATCTATCATTTCTTTTCTCAAAAAAATGTACCAATAAAACTTTATTGTCACATCAAGCATAAAATCCAATCCAAAGTATCCAACCAAACGCACTCTAAATGATGAATGTGACCATGAACTTAGAAGTAAGTAACCCTGTAGTCAAGCTAGAGACTCAAATAAAAACAAGTGATTCTCGAAAGGCAACCCGTGTTATCTTAATATTAAATAAGTAGCTTGCTACACTTAGGATTATTTTGAGTAAGTTAAGATATTAGGGTGTGCTTGGTTCAAACTCGAGAAAGGGAAAGGAAAAGATAATGATAATAGTGGGGAAAGGGAGAGAAAAGCATTTCCCACAATTTATTGGGTAATAGTCTATTACCCACTATTGGATAATGGGTCATTCTCTTATATAGCACCAAGTATTATTTTTTAGTGGGAATATATTAGCTACAATTTTTTGTAGCCAATTTTGTGTGTATAAATGTGAGTCCCTGATTCTTTTTGTGGGTCCTGATTATTTTCTGTGGGCCCTAATTTATTGGTTGTGTATTTTATATAAGGGATTGTAGTTAATTTGCTACAAAAATTATAGCCAAGCTATCCCTTTTTCAATACCTTTACTATTACCCACCCTAAAAAACATCCTACCAAGCACCCCCTTAGTATTAGTTATGAATAAGTTTTGGAGTGTTGTTTTTATTGTTGCTACTTGGCTATTATTTTTGCTCATAGGATCCCTGGTGATCGAGAAGACTTTCATGACTGTTGTTGTTGCTTTCCATCACTCATTCAGTCTTCGATCGATCTGCATGTTTATATCAGGGGAGTCTTCAGTTCTCATCATTTATATCTGATGTTTTCCTTAAATCATGCATTTTTCACAATTAATAAATGGCTTAGGAATTGCATTAATACCCGCTTCACACTTAGAATTTTAGCATTGGTTTTTTACGTTATAAGTGTAGGGGTGGCATACAAACACTTTAGAACATTGAGGCCAATGTTCGGTTCTAAGTGTATGGGGGTTTTTATCAAATGATCATACTTAATTTTATTCGATTTTGTGATATTTTTGTTTATGAAGATGGAGTGAATTGGGGACTTGAATGGATTCAAGTGTTTTCTTTCCGCACAGATGCTCCGAATCTCTGGTTATATAGATGGCTTGTAGCTTATTTGGTTTTTAGCTTACGTTTAATAAGCTCACTTTTTATGGCTTATTTTGAAACTTTTCCGATTAGAGCATTAAGGTTGTGCTGAAGTCAAACTAATAAACACATCATAGATCATAACCGAAAACTTAATATACTAGAAATATGAACTAATTTACACATAAACCTGAATAACTTGATACTCGTAATGTCGTACACATTATAATCACTAATCGTAACATACACATAGATATCGAGAAATACAAACTAGTATAAATATAGTGATCTAACATTCTAACTGATTCAGATTCAATAATAATACCTTCATTAAGCTTAACCTAGCTACATCCAAACTGATTACACATGTAAATCGCAATCGTAACGTACTTGAAATACGAACTAACAAATCTGAATAATTACATATAACTTGTATATATAAGATAAACAACAAATAATATATAATGTAACTAATACAAATTCGATTACATTATGTTCAATAAGCTAAACCTAAATTGGAACAAATAAACGCGTAAATGGTAACAGAAAGCGTAACGTGCTTGAGATATAAACTAACAGAAAGCGTAAATAATACATAATATATATAGTGTAACTAATGCAAAATTCGATCAAATAAACGCATAAATCGTAACATAACGATACTTATACACGTTATAATCAATAACATAATAACTGATCTAACAAGTAGATACAGTAATATATAGGGCAAATCGCATAAAAAGATACTCATCTTATGTTCAATTTCAATTAAAGGTACTATTCTTTTTTTTCTCAATTTAAGGTACCCGACTTCTTTTTTGGGCCGATTTATGTTTTTTTCTAACTTCCGTTAACTATTTCGTTAGTAAATTACATGTTTGGTCCTTGGGTTTGTATAGGCATTTCATGCTTGGTCTATATTCGTCCGTTTTATACGCTTTCATACGTTTTCGTCCGTTTTTGCACGTTTATGTCTGTTTTTACACGTTTTCGTCCGTTTTTACATGTTTTCGTCCGTTTTTACACGTTTCCGTTTGTTTTACATGTTTTCGTCCGTTTTTGCACGTTTTCGTCCGTTTTTGCACGTTTCTGTCTGTTTTTGCACGTTTCTGTCTGTTTTTACACGTTTTCGTCCGTTTTTACACATTTTCGTCTATTTTTGTCCGTTTTTACATGATATCATATGTTTTTAAATGTTTTCGTCCGTTTTTGCACGTTTTCATTTGTTTTTACACGTTTCCGTATGTTTTTGCACGTTTTTGTCTGTTTTACACGTTTTTGTATGTTTTTATACGTTTTCATCCGCACGTTTTCTTCCGTTTTTGCACGTTTGCGCCCGTTTTTGCACATTTCGGTTCGGTTTTGCACGTTTTTGTCCGTTTTTACATGTTTATGTACATTTTTACACGTTTTTGTCTCTTTTTACACATTTTCGTCTGTTTTTACATGTTTCTGAACAAGGATCTCTAACATGATCTCGAAGAAAACATGGAAAAAGGATGGAAACGTGCAAAAATGGACAAAACGTCGAAAACAGACGAAAACGTGTAAAAACATATGAAAACGTGCAAAAACATGTAAAATGGACGAAAACGTGCAAAAACATACGAAAACGTGCAAAAACGGTCGCAAGCGTGCAACAACGGAAGAAAACGTGCAAAAACAGACGGAAACATGCAAAAACGGACGAAAACGTGTAAAAACGGACGAAAACGTGTGAAACGGGCGAAAACGTATAAAACGGACGAAAACCTATGCAAACGTATGAAAACGGACGAAAATAGACCAAACATGAAATGCCTATACAAACTCAAGGACCAAACATGTAATTTACTAACGAAATGGTTAACGGAAGTTAGAAAAAAACCTAAACTGGCCAAAAAAAAAGGTCGGGTACCTTAAATTGAGGAAAAAAAAAGAATAGTACCTTTAATTGAAATTGAACATAAGATGAGTACCTTTTTATGAGATTTTCCCTAATATATAATGTAACTAATGCAAATGCGATAAGTATACGTTTATTAAGCTAAATTCTAACAAATAAACGTAACGAAAAGTGCGTAATGTACTGGAGATACGGACTAACGGAGGATCGGTTAACGGAGTGGATTTTAAGCTGACGGATAATCGGCAAAGGCCACCGGAGATGCGGCATCGTTTAATCGCCGATGTGATTAACTGAAATAATTATAAATTATAAATTTACTCTATCTGATATGTATGGATGGCACGATTCAAGAGAAAAGCTAGGCACTGCCTTGTTCTTGTCATGAAAGGCATGCTAACTCCCATCCCACATAGATAAAAGAAGGAAAATGGTTATCATTTATATATCCAACAGTCTTCTTCTTTATTGTATTAAGATTATTGTCATGCTTTCATATTGGTTGCGTGGATGTGGTTCCGATGGAACACGTCTAATGTATTAATATGAAAATTTGATTCGAAGTCTTAATCTTTTTATGTTAACTATAAAACATATTTTTACTTATATTTTTTCTTAATTTTATAAAATACTGGACAACATTTTTCTATAAAAAAAAGTGTCAACTTTTATGGATACCCTTAGTGGATAAGTAGTCACAGTACTTAAGTGATTATATGAATATAGCATCATCATTACAAACGGTTTCGATCAGACCTTGAGAACGAATAACAACTATCTAACTGAGCAAATGGTAACGTTCCTGCTACGTGATAAATACTATAAGTACTGCTCATCCTAAAACAACCGTTAGAACATAAGTTTTGTTAAAAAAGTTACTGCTTGGAAAGTAAAATTTGGTTTATCAACTCAGAATAATTAGCCATTTTAGCCGTGGTGAGCATTTAGTGATCATCTAGCCCCTCATTAAAAGGTAATCTACTCATTCGAATGGAGTCTTTACATAATTTTACTTTGTGATCAGTTGACTTTAAACCGACAATGCTATGTGATAATACTATAAGTTCTACTCATCCTTTAGCGATTTTCATGGTAAGCTTACTCTCTTTGCATAGATGCAAGTCAACAAGTATAAGTCACGCAACCATTAGCAATTGCATAGTTAATGCACTACCAAAGTTTTATGATAAAATAAGGGTGCGCTTGGTTCAAACTAGGTAATGGGAAAGGGAAAGGTAAAGGAAATACTAAGGAAAGGGAAAGAGTAAGGAAACCATTCCTCCCAATTTATTAAGTAATGGCCCATTACCCACTATTGGGTAATGGGTCATTGCATTAGAGCCAACCAAGCATCATTAATCATTATCTTTGCTATTACTTACCCCTCAATACCCTCAACCAAGCACACCCTAAGTATAGTTATAATGTCTTGAGAGTTTAGTGGTATTTTCTATTTATGGTATTTTAGTAACGGATTCGTATGCATATATTGACGAATCGTGAGTAATCTCATGTTTTTTCATATTGATAGCGAGGAATTGGTGTCCGCATATTGTGTTGGAGAATAAAGCATTGCATTTTATATCTAACATAACGAACAATAAATCATGAGAGATAGTTTAATAAATAAATAATAATTAGATAAATTTAGAAAAGCAAAAAAGAAAGGAAAAAAATATCTAAAAAGCCCGAATAGAGAATGTTTCCTTAAATGAAATTACATAACTGGTTTAGTATTTTCTTAAATGGTTATTGTCAAGTGTTAACAACTTTTCTTCTTAGGATGAAGTTTCAAGATACGCAACAAACTTTTTAAAAAATAACGAAATATGTAACCAACCAAATCTATTATTTATATCTCTAAAATAGTTTTACATTTTGAACGATATACGCAATATTGCCCGGTTATTAACATGTTTGACAGGTTACCAGTTAGAAAATTTACAATAATTGCCCTTGTGGTTTGTGTTGACTTTCACCAATTGTCCCTTGACTTTATGTAACTTAGAAAAGTTACAGCAATGGTCCATGTGGTTTACATTGACTTTCACCTTTGGTCCTTTTTCACGTTTTTCGTCCGTTTTACATGTTTTGTTATTTTTGAGAAAACTTATTACGTATTTTTAAACTTCACCCTTCTTCTTAATTAGAAAGATAAAAATCACAAATTGGTGAAAAGAGAAAAATCAACCACTAAACGCACCCTTTGACATCTTGATAAGGATAATTTATATGCTTAAAAATGAAAACAAAAAGTGATCTCACATGAATTTCATAATTTACAGTACTTGTCGAAGAAGATTTATTAAGTTGTAACAGAAAAGGTTAACACTTCATATAAAAAAACACTACAACAAAAGTGGCTTTTTAGGACCCTTTTTGTGGGACGGTATGATAATGGAGTCCTAAAAAACTGTTTAATAGGACATATGAGCGTTTAGGGTCCTTTTTAAATATTTGCTACTTAGGCGATGTCCTAAAAAGGTATATAATAGGATGGTCGATGATTTGGGGTCCTATTATCATATAACTTAATATGACACTTAAAATATGGGTCCTAATAAATTACCTTTATAAGACGTTTATTCATTATGGTTGTATTATAATAAACCATAATAGGACACGTGAGTTTTGAGTCATAAGACATCAGTTAGTTAAAACGCTTATTCACAAAAAGTTTTATTTAGCAAAATTTAATAGGACCTTTGACACGTCGGTATTATAACGTTAACCTTTATAAGACGCTTATGTACAATGGTTTTATAACATAATTTTTTTAAAACGATTTTTTGCAAAAGTTTTATTATAACAAAACTTAATAGGACCGTTAAAGGATGCATATTAATTATGGTTTTATTACAATACACCATAATAGGACACTTGATATATAAGTCATAAAACATTAATTATTTAAAACGCTTATTCGCAAACGTATTATTAAAACATAACTTAATATGACAATTGACACTTGGGTCCCATAGATTGATACACCATCATAAGACACTTGATATTTGAGTCATAAAACATCGGTTTTATGGAACACTTATTCGCAAAAGGTATTTTTATAAGAAAAGTGAATAGGACCCTTGACAATAGCGTCTTATAACGTTAACCTTTATATAACGCTTATTCATAATGGTTTGTTTATGATACACCACAATATGGCACATCTTTTTAGAGTCGTAAAACATCCGATTTTTATAACGCTTATTCAGTTTTATAGAACGCTTAATTGCAAAAGTTTTATTTGAACACAAATTAACAGGACCCTTGACAACTGTGTCTTTTAACATTAACCTTTATAGCACGCTTATTTGTTGTGGTTTTATTATCCTACGCCATAATAGAACACTCCTTTATTTGAGTCATAAAACATCAGTTTTTAGAACGCTTATTTACAAAAGTTTTATTTAAACATTAGTTAGTATGACACTTGATACTTGGGTATCAAAACTTGATACACCATAATAGGACACTTGATATTTGAGTCGTAAAAGATCAGTTTTATGAAACGCTTATTCACAAAAGTTTTATTTAAACATTAGTTTTATGCCATGTAGGATTTCCACTAAATCCTTATTATAATAATACTTCCCCTATTATTTTTCCCCAATTATACACCCTAAATAAATAAAAACATAAAATGTCTTCCTCCTCAAATAGAAGTAATCAGCCACCACCACCAACACATTCTGAACACCAGTAATTAGGCAGACTTCGAGGACAATTGATTTCCCTTTAAGGCGTTTTCTTGGATGTGGTTGCAGAAGTGATAACCATTTGAAGCTCAAAATCATCACCTATGTCAAGCTGTGAAGATGAGTTAAGCTCAAAATCATCTTGGGCTGATTACTTTCCACCTAATTGGAAATTCAAAGGATTAACAAAGTCAGAAGCCAAAAAGTCAAAAGGCAAGAAGTCAAAAGGCAAAAATGTTGAACAAGTTGAAGAAGTTCCTGGTAAAAGGATACAAGTGTTAGGTCTTCCTAACAATGTTACTTGGGATGCAATAAAAAAGAAGACATTTGGAGTAAAAAAACCATCAGGATAATGTGTTATCTGTCTTTGTATTGTTATATGTCTCAATATTTTGGAAGTTATGTATGGGTTATCTGTCTTTGTATTGTCCTTATCTATCAATGATAATGGTTAATTTGGTGCATTATTGCTGTACTATACTAAGCCAGAATTGCACTCACAAAATAAACTAGGCTTGATTAAAAAAACAAAAATGACTGAGTGCAGGGCATCTCAGTCCTAATGGGGTGATTAGCAGACCAAATGAAAGCAACAAGATAAGATCTAGAATCCCAATTAAGCTCAGAATTCTCTAGTCAGTAGTACAAGCTATTAAAGGAAACAAAAACGAAGAGAAACAACAAAGTGAATAAGCAGAAATTAAGCTCTTAATATGGGCATTTGAGCCAAACAGTGATAAGCCATATTGACCCGTTTGACCCATTTGAGCCAAACACCCCTTAAGCAGGGTTGTATAAGAAAGAGTTATACAAACAGTAATGAGGATTGTCATTGATTCTTAACAACTAATTTCACATAAAAACAGGGACTATTATTATTTAGCTAATTGAAATCATTAAGCTTCTTCAACTGGATCTTCTTCATCGGCAATAACTAAGTCATTGTTGTCCACAACGGTTCCATCGAAACCACCTCTAACCAATTCAATATCCATTGTTTCGTCATGTTGAGGACACATAAATGAGTCACCCTGCAAATGTGTTTCCACGTCATCAAGACTTGTTTGTTCATCCATGTCATAAACATGTCTGGCCGCTGTCTTGATCACAACTTGCCATCCTTTGTCAACACTATCTGCAACGTAAAATACTTGATGTGCTTGAGAAGCTAGTATAAAAGGCTCGTTATGAGCCTTCAATCCTTCAAAATTCAATATAGTAAACCCGTTGTCATCTTCTTTTTTCCTTGAACCATTCAAAATCCAATCACAATCGAACAAAACTACTTTCTTGTCAATACCATACTCCAACTCAATTATATCATTCAAAACCCCGTAGTAAGCTACATCTCCCGCGATAGGATTGTTATCTGTAGCATTCGAGTAACTGTTTGTCATGGCCTAAAGAGTAACCCCACTATTCTGTGTTTTCCTATTATGTTCTACATCTTTTGTGTGAAATCGGAAACCATTTATGATAAATCCCTTATATTTTTTCACATACTCAGATGGACCACTTGCCAAGCACCTTAGACTTTCTGTGATTCTGTGATCCCCTATAGCATGTAGCTCCTCAACCTGAAATAAGGCAAGATGTGTTAATTGTTTTGTTATTAGTAGGTCGAAAATGCTATGTCATTATAATTATTTTTCAAAAGTAATAAACCTGTGTATATGCCTTACATGATCTTGAAACCACGACTCAAAAGTGTCACTATGTAAACGTTGAATGTCACGCTTACGTTTTCTCCGATTTTGATGATGAACCAACGCCAGATGTTCACTGCAGTGTTAACAGATGATAATGATGATAACAACGACAACTATTAATCGTATAATATAATTTATGAAACTCACAACTAATATAATTACTTACGTTCGAAATTCATCAACTTCACTACAATTGAACAACACATATGAATGTGCTTTAGCCAAAATGTCAAGTTCCATCATTTCTACCTTTGTAGCACCAATCGGTCGACCCGCCATAGAAAAGATAGGTAAAACATCCTCATAACCATCGTCATCATTATTTCGACTTGTCTTATTATGTACGGTCTCAACATCACTGGATAAGTACAATGAACAAAACGACACACACTCTTCAGCTAGATATCCTTCTGCAATGGAACCCTCTCGGTTATTCCTGTTTCGCATGTAAGATTTTAATGTAGCTAAATACCTGAGATATCAAAACCAATAATTTTAGATTCAATAATATTTGTTAATAAAGGTATTTACTATAATAGTAATGTGCACCTCTCGATTGGATACATCCAACGGTAATGAACTGTCCCTCCTAATCTGGCCTCTGAAGCAAGATGAACCGAAAGATGAACCATGACATCAAAGAATGATGGCGGAAAAATCCTTTCTAAATCACAAAGTATTTTTCCAATCTCGGTTTCCATTTGAACCAAATCATTTGGATTAAGAACCTTTGCGCATAATTGTTTATAGTAACGACATAGCTTCATCACAGTATAGCGCACGTGCTTAGGCAACACATTTCGCAAGGCAATGGGAAGCAACTGCTGCATCAAAATATGGCAATCATGACTTTTAAGTCCAAACAGTTTTGGAGGTTTTAACTCTACGCATCTTGATATATTAGCTGCATAACCATCCGAACTTTCACCTTCTTAAGCACACGACAAAAAATATCTTTCTCTTTTTATCCATTGAGAAACAAGCAGGTGGCAAATAAACTTTGTTGTTATCTTGAACTATAGGATGAAGTTCACGTCTAATGCCCATTTCTTGTAAATCTAGGCGCTTTTAATATGATCCTTGGTCTTCCCATCTTGATTCATTAGCGTTCCAAAGACACTGTCACAAACATTCTTCTCAATATGCATTACATCTAGATTATGGCGTAGCAAGTTATCTTTCCAGTACGGTAACTCAAAAAAATACTTTTCTTCTTCCAATTAAAAGGTAAATCTGGGTTGCTCTTCACAAGTTTTCCAAATTTAACTTCAAAACCATCTAACTCATCAAGTATTTCTTGTCCTGTTAAGCCACCGGGTTGCTGTCTCGTTCTTCTGTGCCATCAAAAGAGTTTGTATCTCTTCTAAAAGCATGATCAGTAGGCAAATATCGACGATGTCCCATAAAACATTGTTTTTGCCATGACTCAAGCGTGTTGATTTTGTATGTTTATGGTAGTTAGGACATGCAAGTTTACCTTTGGTGCTCCATCCAGATAAATTTGCATAAGCAGGAAAGTCACTGATCGTCCATAACAAACAAGCACGCATCCGAAAGTTACTTTTTGTTGATGCATCATAAGTGTCTACTCCTTTACGATCCCACAACTCCTTTAGCTCAGTAACTAACGGTTCCATATAGACATCTATATTATTCCCAGGAGCAGATGGGCCAGGTATAAGTAACGTTAGAAAGAAATAAGGTTTTTGCATGCACATCCAAGGAGGTAGATTATATGGCGTCAAAACAACAGGCCATGTACTATGAGAAACACTAATTGTTCCAAAAGGGTTAAACCCATCACTCGCTAAACCAAGCCTGACATTACGAGATTCTTTGGCAAACTTATCATACTTAAAATCAAATGCTTTCCATGCCTGGGAATCTGCAGGATGTCTCAAGTAACCATCTTTCGTGCGACTCTCTTCGTGCCATCTCATGGAGGCGGCTGTTTTAGATGACATAAATAACATTTGCAATCGTGGTAAGAGCGGAAAATGACGCAACACCTTTGCTCTAATCTTCTTACTTGTATCACTGTGGTTGACTCATCTGCACAATCATCTTCACTTGCTTTATACCTTGACGTATGGCATATATCACATTCTGTTTTATTAATGTTTTCTTTCCAAGACAGATACAATCATTAGGACATGCATCAATTTTATCATAACTAAGTCCCAACTCTCGAATTATCTTCCTTAGTTCATACAATGACTTTGGTATAGAAGCATCGGGGAAGGCTTCCCTCATTGTATCTAGCATCTTGGTGAAACCATTATCACTACATTTCCCAACACACTTACCATGAAATAGTCTAATGATAAAAGAAAGAACTGATAACTTACACCCAGGATATAGTGGTTTCTTTGCCTCTCCCAACACTTTATAAAATTTTTTCGCCTTTAGGTTTGGCAAACTCATACTTTCAGTTTGTGTTCCCATGTCATCGGTTAGTGTGTCATCACCAAACCGATGGAAGGCATCATTCACCAACCCTTGCATGTCATCTTCAGGATCCAACATTGGAGCATCACTTGATTTGGAACTGAAAGGTGGAATTGTATAACCTTTCATAAACCCGACACATAACAGATGTGTTGTAGCCTCCGTCCGATCTACCCATATCCGATTACCACAATCAATACATGGACATGAAATCTGTCCATTTTACCCTCATTATAGAAAATATGATCAAGAAAGTCGTCAAGACCTTTTTTATATTCAATGGTAAATCTAGGTAAAGACATCCAACTCGTATCCATCTTAAACCTAATTCAATTAACCACAGAAAACCACATATAATTGCAACAAAAAGAAAAGGAGCCTAATTCAATTAACCACATATGTTGTTTCATAAAAAATTAGCAAAAACGATTAGGGTTTCATTTATGAGGTATTACCTGGTCTTGATGATGGTGGTGATTCCTGTTGGCAATTTTGGATGGTGGAAATGATGTGGATTTGGATCTTAAAATTAGAAATACTTTTACAATTTATTTTTAAGCTATTTCTTAATTAATTGCCTAATTATTACTTCAAAGCTAGACAAACTAATTTATATCTAAAAATTAGAAATTATAAGTCAAAATTGCATAAGTAATTAGGCAGACTTCGCGGACAATTGATTTCCCTTTAAGGCTTTTTTGGATGCTGACTATTATAATGTAAGTTTTCTTGGATGCGTTGAGTATTATAATGCGTTTTCTTGGATGCATTGATATTAGTGATGTTTGTTGTTTGTACCATATAGGGTTCAAAATGTAAGACATTTTACTGGCTAGATCCTGAGTTGCCTAATGACTATTACAAACAAGAGGTTTTTAGTTTGATTCAAAAGGAAAACGCTTTGCAAGAAGACAAGTATGGAAAAATAAGAGATTTGGAAAGGGAGATTGAGTTTCAAAAATAAACAATGGAGAAGCAAATGTTTTTGCTGCAATTGGAGTTGAAAGAAAGCAAGTCTAGTGTGGTTCTTTTTAAGAAAATTGTTATTGTTTTGTGTTTCGTTATTGCTGTTATGTTGTCAAAAATTGTGTAATGAAATGCTTGTTATGGGATATATGTGTGGATGCATTTACAGTTGTTGATGTTTGCTGAGATAGTAATGGATGCATTTACAGTTGTTATCAAAGAAGTTGAAGCTAAATGGGAATTGAAGTTGCAGAGAATGAGTAGTTAATAAGCTCTTAATATGGACATTTGAGCCAAACAAAGGATAAGCCATATTGACCCGTTTGACCCATTTGAGCCAAACACCCCTTAAGCAGATAAGCTAAAGGAATAATAAGTTACAAATAAGCTACAATAAGCTAAATAAGCTGTAACTACATGAGTAGTAACTAGATTAAGCTAAACACTACCAGATAAGCTAAAGGAATAAGGTATAGACCAGAATAATCACTTGATCAAATATCACAGGCCAAAACCAACAACCTTGCAGACCTTGTGGGTCCCACTAGGGTTGACAGGGATCCAAAGTGAGACTTGATATGAAAAGGTGACTTATTGAGGTTTCTAAAAAGCTAGGACTAAAGGTTTGGGTCCCACAGATAAGCACTTAACAAGGGCTTGAACTTGGTGGTCAACATGATCACTGCAGTGTATGGGTGGAATTGGACAAACAAAAGCTATATGCACCTATCTAATAAGCTCAAAAGTTTGAAATAAGCCCTGAACATTATAGATGAGCTTATTGGATTTCAAAAAAACCAATAAGCTCACTGTGTGGCCCACTAATGAAGAAGCTAAGGGACATGGAAAGTTGGTGGGTTTTGAGCTGATGCCCCGTGCATGGCAATGGTTAGCCCCGCATGCCACTTTCAACTATCACATAAGCCAGAGAAAAAATCATAAAAATAAGCTAACTGTGGGATTCAAAAGCTTAGATGGGGAATTTCAACATGTAAAAATCTCAAGACTTGAATCTCAACACAAAATTCACAAAAATTCTCCCAAGATCTAAGTTTCTGACTAACATACCATTTTGACTTTTTGATTTTGAACTTAAACTTTGACTTTAATGAAACTTGTTTGATCCGTATGCACTAATTATGATTATTTAAGCTATGATAACACTAATTTAAGATACATTAACAAGATTTAGACCAAGTGGGTGAGATTTGATCCTCACATGTCCCAACAAGTGGATCGTGAGAGTGAAGGTACTTTGATTTTGACTTTCTCTAGTTCAAACATTGGTTTTATTGTTTTACTAGTTCTAATATCACCTAAAGGTCATAGTGTGCAGATAAACAAGTGAAAAGGCAACTACCACAGTTGAAACAACACAGAACCAAACACCCCTTAATAACTGAGTTAACAAATTTAAAAGGCAAATGATCAATCTAAATCATAATACTGATACATAAGCTTGTACTAGGCTAAATTAAACACATATAAACAAAAGCAACCAACATTTAACAATAACAACTAACAATCACTGATTATCAACATAAGAAACATAAGCACATATGGATTATCATCAAAACACATAACAAAACAAACGGCCATTAAACATAAATATTCACATACCATTGAAATATTAACCATAATAAGTTATCCTAAACCATTGTTCAGAAACCATTGTTCACAAACCATCCCCTTCACCCTAAATACATAACAAGTTTTCATCAAAATAATTACATAACCCAACAACATGAGACCATCAGACACAAAAACCACAAAAAGACCCAACAACTACCTTCATTCATCATCATACTTCTCCAGAATCTTAATGGTCTCCTTCTTCAATGTTATCAACCTCTGAAAATCAGCGACAACACTTGCAAGAGATTCAACCAATCGCCTCTCAATGAGCTGGACTTCATGCATTGAATCATAAACATCTTCAGCTGCCATTTCTTCATCAGTATTCAAAGAAAACACCTCCAGAATTCGGTCTGTTCTTGTATCCACTTGCATTCTCATGTCGTCTCTGACGGCCGCAACATTTCTCATGTTGACCTCATTCGTAGGTATCTCATTAATATTGAGAAAAATGAAACAATCATGAAGCTTTTCAGACCCACAAAGATCTTTCAGTTCCTTCAAGTATGGAGTGGCAGACATTTTCAATTAGGGTTGAAAAAGTTATGAACTGAAAATAGGATATGGATGAACTGAAAAAATAAAAATAAAACCAACATATATATAAAGGGTAGATGCATGAACTGAAAAAATTAAGAGTATTATTGAGAAATTAAATAATTAAAACAAGTAATGATGACAAATGAAGATAATGCAGAAAATCAAAGGTCTAGAAATACTTACGAGTTCCCATAATATTGATGATTATTATTTTAATTGGGATGACTCAAAGTGTAACCAATTCTGTTTGAGTTTGAAGCAGTTGTAACAAGGAAGGAACTAGTTACTCGGTGTTGAGTATAAATATATTTCGGTCGGGTTCGGTCGACCCATCTAACCGTTATTATTCGGGTAGGTTCGGGTTGTGAATACATTAATTGGGTCGGGTTTGGGTCGACCCATCTAACCCGTTAAGCTTTTTTTCTAAATGTAGCAACTTTTGTATCAAAAAAAGGTTGACTGTGTCAACCAAAAACCCGTTTAACCTTTTCAACCCGTGAATTTCAAAAAGATCACGCCCATCTTTATAAATGGTTATAATTTGAATATTATTTTAAAAATATTCATGATTATTATTTTCAAATTGAATGAAACCAAACTAACCGAACAACCCGACAGTACACTTGGGTCATATGAACCGGTGATATTGCCTTGTTGTCGACCTTGATGAACCTTAATGACGAATCTTCATTTGAGCTAAAGTATATGTTTGGCCACTATGTTATCTGAAGGGGAGTATGGATGCATCCTATATCTGTTATCTACAGTTACTGGATTATCTGTTATATGATATGATATGTTATGTTTCTGGGCTCGTGTTGGATTACTGTCCTATCTATGACTTCATGCGAAGCAATACATTCAATCATAATAGTCGGCACTTTATGATCACCTCGCGTATATTGGCCTCGCAAATGCCTAGGACAATTCCTCCGTTCAATATGTGTAGAATATAGGCTACAAAGCATCCCCAGAATGTGACGTCATGGGAAGTCGACTTACGTAAAAACTCTTGACGATATAAATGAACGACCGCATCCGTTGAGAGTTATTCATATTAGCTTTTTCAAAGTTAATATTTCATAAACTTTACGTTTTTACCAAATCAATCCCGAATCCAAAGCAACACCCACCTACCAAACGGGCCCTTAGTTGATAACCCGAGCAACGACCGGGTAATACTCTAGTTCTTTTTTAGTTTCAAATACAATAAAATACCTATATATACCTATATATTATATATATACAATAATACAATACTTTTCATATACTGTATACTAGGTAGTATTAATTAATTTACTTATACATCAAATTATACCCTATCACCAATTCATCCCGCCCAGACCGACATAACCTACAAGGTGGTTGACCGCCTGACTACTGATTCGCGATTTTAATTTGCAACATTGAATATGAACCTTTTGATATGACACTCTGATTATGATATGATATCGACTCCCGCCAAACCCGAGCCATTTCATTATTATTCATAGGGTTCCATGCATGTCCGTCTCATTGATGCACCAATGGCATATATGACTATAGTGTGGTTTATCGTCCTACATCTCACTTTATCTTTCGGGTCAACTAGATGCGGATACGCTTTAACAAACGTAGACCACGTAGGATAAATCACGTCTGTAAGAAAATAGCAACATTTTAAATAACGCCCACGTAAAAGAAATGAACTATCTGGAGCCGCTCCATTTCGGGTAGTAAGATACAACAGAGAATGATTACTTCAACACATTGATAATGTTGTTTGACCCGGGAAGTCGGAAAAACGAATGCCAAATATAATTCATTTTTAGTTTCACATACAATAAAATACTTATATATTACATATATACAATAATATACAATACATTTCATATACTATATACTACTATTAGTTAATTTAATTATAAATCTAATTATAATCTAAAAATTAGGGGAAAACTTACACACCCACCACGTTCACATAAACCCGCTTAAAATTTTTGGGGAAAATTTCAGATTAATAAATTGATTTTGGCGCTGCGAAAATCAAGCATATCTTTTCGGAATTCAAGTATTTGATTCGATTTTATTAATGGAAATCGTTTTTCACAGACGGTTAAAATCTCAATTTTGGTTTAGGGTTGTATGTGGGAAGCAAAACAAGGATTGTGGGTTTTCACTTTTGAATGAAGATCTGACTCAACAGGTAATGCAAACCTCTCTTGTTGTTATTATTATTGTTGTTATTATTATTATTATTATTATTATTATTATTATTATTATTATTATTATTATTATTATTATTATTATTATTATTATTATTATTATTATTATTATTATTGTTATTGTTATTGTTATTATTATTGGTATTATCACTGTTATACATTGTTAGTGTGGGAAATGGTTGGTTCAAGTATGTGTTTGGTTGACCTCTTGTGATGAGTATCATATGTGATCATAAGTGCTGCTTATTTGTGATGGGGTACAAGTTGTATTTAAGTTGCTCTGTTTAATTTAAATGAATGTTGGTATACCTATGTAAAGTTGGGTCAAAGGATTTGGGTAGTGATAGTGATAGTGATTTGATATCAGTTTCTAACTAATGTATTTCATTCAAGAACATGTAACAGATAATGATTTGATTTCAGTTTTGTTGTTCTCAAACGACTATTGTTCTTTGCAATCTCATAATAATTTTATTTGTTTTGTGCACCCGTTATGGAAAATAACAGGATGCAACGCCAAATCACCACGAGAAATACGAATGATTATGAAATGTCCCGAAGGACAAGGATTCAAGAAAACCAACAGAGATTACAAGCTTTGGGAGTGAAAAATATTGCTAAGTCTTTGACAAGTCTAGTAGAGAGTGACAAAAGAAAGAAAAAGAAAAAGAAACCAACGGATACCGGTGAGAAAGATGCAGATTATATGTCTGGTTCAGACTTCCATCTTAATGCTGAGGAAGATAACCCAGAAGAAGCGGCTACACAAACAAATAAAAAGGTACGAATAATAAAGTTGGCTACTATATTTTCTTTATGTTTGTTTTCTAACAATTCTACTTGCATGAAACAGAATCGAAAATACATTGCTCCACAGTCCATGACTAGATATAAAAATTTAGCAAAAAAACGAATGAGTGCTCCGAATGTCTCCAGTTGGCTAACATCTTCAGAATCTCAATCGCAAAAGGGACAACAGATTGATACAGGGAGGGCAATACGTAGTAGGGTACAGGAGTCCGACCAAGTCCAAAAGATAAATGATAAACCAAATTCTGTCAACAGAGGGAGATTAACTGCAACTGAGAGAAACTTAGTTGCAATTGACAACGATCAAGACCACGGGGAGCGTGACTTGAGATCTGATGGTAACTATACATAAATTTCAAATACTATATATATGATATTAAATTACTATTAAGTGTATATTCAGTTAACTGTTTTCGGTGCTTACTTGTTTTTTTTTTGTTTGTTTTTTAATTTTTTTTAAAATTTTAATATAGATAACAATGAAGACCTTTATGATGTTGAAAATGATGATATCGAAGACATACCTATGAATGAAGATATTGAACAACAAGCTACTTCAGAAGATGATGTAGATAAAGACATGGATGATTTGGAGAATGAGGATGATTTGGAGAATGAGGATGATTTGGAGTATGTGAACGATTTAACAAATGACGGCGATGATCTACTCGGAGAAGAGATTCAAGCTGAGCATTCTGAAAATGAAGAAAACCATGTAGTTACACAAGCTCGAAATGAAACAAGTTAACATGGTCTACTTGATTGCATCGTTTTAAAAATCATATATCATATATTGTGTCATATAAGAAGAATATATAATAAAGTTAAATTAAAACAAGACAAAATACAACGCTAAGATATTGCCTCCATTTCGAATTATTTAGTATTTTAAATGTATACGTATCTATTGTAAATCATGTTCACTTTTTGTAGTTCGGATTGTAAGCAAAAGAAAGAGAGGACCAACACGTATGGCAAAAGTTTGGGCCCAAGAAAAAGGGGATAGAATTCCTATTTTAGTTAATGAACACGGACAACCTATTAACGACAAAAGTAGTCATCTGACTCATTTCATGGGAACACTTTCAAGGAGTGGAAAGTATTGTCCGATTTATAAACCATGGAATAAAGTTGACGCCGAAAAAAAAAGCTTTGCTTGAACTCTTAAAGGTACACAATGTTAAATTTGTATGTTAATGAATAAAGTATTTGTTTTCTAATGTGAGCTATTACATTTTTTAGACAAAATTTGATATTCCGGAAGCTGGAGAAAAATGGATATTGCAATCATTTGGGCAGAAGGTGAAGAACTGGAGGGCAAGAGTTAAGGAACACTACCATGATCCGTCTTTGTCAATTAAGCAACAAATAAGATCTAGGCCAAAGCAAGTGCAAAAAAAACAATGGAAGAAGCTTGTGAAGTATTGGAATACAGAAAACACTAAGGTGTGAAATAGTATTTCACTTTAAATAACATTAATTAATTTCCCATTATGATATTTTACTTTCATGCTGCAGAGTTTAAGTGAAAAAACAAGGCGAATCGGGCAAAAAAGAAGATGATCCAAAGAACCGGTAAAAAAAGTTATGCTCGCAAAAGGGAAGAGTTAAAGGTAAGTGTATGGAGAAAGTGGGATTGTTAATGTATCCTGTGGATATCCACTGTTAATATTCATTTTCTTTTTATTCATACAGACATATTTGGGACGAGATCCAACTCGATTGGATCTTTTAGTGCATGCTTCTCCAAAGATGGAAATACCAAAAATGATGACACCGCAAAAGCGATTGTAAGTAATATGCTTTTGTGTTTGCAAAAGTGTATTAATAGCATAAGTTAAACACAATATGCTTTTTTTTGTAATACATGCTTTTACTATATGTTGTTCATGTTTATATAAAATGCAGGATGATATGAAACAACTTAGTGATAATCTGCCCGAGGGTTCGATTGATAATCCTGGACCAGATGATATTTTTTCTACAATTATGGGTAAAGATCGAAATGGTGATGCAGGCATGTATGGTCTAGGTGTTCGTGCTTCTGCTGTTTGGGGTGTAACACCAAGTCGTTTAGCATGTCATAGAGAAAACAACGAATTGAAGTCTAGAAATGGAGAACTTACTAGTCAAAATGAAAAGTTACGAGCCCAGTTATCAGAGAAGAATGGGTCGACGGATAGTTCCATTGTTCCACCTCTTACATCACAAGATTCTCCTGTTGTAACCAATGAACCTCCATGCTTACGGGTATGTTTCTATTATAAATCGTTCCTTTCTAGTTGTTATAGCTTATTTTATCTTTGATAGCTAATGAACCTAGGCTACAAGCTTATGTATCAGTATTATGATTTAGATTGCTAATTTGCCTTTTAAATTTGTTAACTCAATTATTAAGGGGTGTTTGGTTCTGTGTTGTTTCAACTGTGGTAGTTGCCTTTTCACTTGTTTATCTGCACACTATGACCTCTAGGTGATATTAGAACTAGTAAAACTATAAAACCAATGTTTCAACTAGAGAAAGTCAAAATCAAATTACCTTCACTCTCACACTCCACTGTTGGGACATGTGAGGATCAAATCTCACCCACTTGGTCTAAATCTTGTTCATGTATCTTAAATTAGTGTTATCATAGCTTAAATAATCATAATTAGTGCATACGGATCAAACAAGTTTCATTAAAGTCAAAGTTTAAGTTCAAAATCAAAAAGTCAAAATGGTATGTTAGTCAGAAACTCAGATCTTGGGAGAATTTTTGTGAATTTTGTGTTGAGATACAAGTCTTGAGATTTTTACATGTTGAAATTCCCCATCTAAGCTTTTGAATCCCACAGTTAGCTTATTTTTATGATTTTTTCTCTGGCTTAGGTGATAGTTCAAAGTGGCTGCAGGGCTAACCATTGCCCTGCACTGGGCATCACTCCACACCTGCAAAGATTAAACCTGATCAATTTTGACCTCCTTTGTATACCCCAGCCTCCATACCGCAGATTACATCTGTTTAACCTAATACATGTGTCTTGACTATAAATTGATAAATGTTTGTTGAAAACTGAAATCTAGGTCAGGGATGAAGTTTTCCTTAAAAGCATTCTAAACTCAACCGAGTCTGTAGCAAAAGGATGGGTGAGGAGCTTGAACCCAAATGATATAGTTGGTGGTACAGAGATTGGACGAGGATGGTGTGAGGTAAACGTTCAAGTACCAACAAAAAGAGATGAAGTGTTGGTGAGACCCTATGGGTTATTTGCCACAATTGAAGACTGTGTTGGTGCAACCATAGCATGGCCTTGTCCCTTTATCTCGGTATGTCTTTGTTAATCTTGTGATACCAATAATTTTACTAACATGGAGCTTAATGCTTATACATGGGTGTTTATTTGTAGGTGGTCCGTGAGGATTGAGAGAGATGATGCATGATGACCACGGACTAAGCTTCTTGTTGCGTTAATTTATTGTTTAATGTTAACAGACTTTATGTTAGATTCTGTCTACCTTATTTATGTTTAGTGATTTTGTTATGACAATTGCTAATTTGAAATACAATTTCGTTTTATTCATTTAATATTTAGTTGATGTTTTATTCATATCGTAATAATAGAGTGTGCATGGTGAAAATAGCGTCCTATCATATGACTTGTCCGGACTTTGAAAATAGCGTCCTATCCTATTAAACTTATTAACCGTCCTAACAATTAACTTAACATTGTAAAAGTGTCCTAATATGTTGTTATTAGGACGTTATTTAGGTTGTTAATAGACATTTTATACGACCAAAAAATTGGTTTCATAATCTTCTTTGAGATATTAGAACCCTTTTCTTGGTGCTAAAATAGCTATAATGGTATATGATAAGCGTCCTAACAATTATCTTTTAAGTACGCTTGTATGTGTATCAAAAGATTAAAATTAGGTAACAACGTTTTACAACATTGTAAAAGTGTCCTAATATGTTGTTATTAGGACGTTATTTGGTTGTTCATAGACATATTATGCGACCATAAATTTGGTTTCATAATCGTATTTGGGATATTAGGACCCTTTTCTTGGTGTTAAAGTAACTATAATGGTATATGATAACCGTCCTAAGAATTAACATTAAAGGACGCTTGTATGTGTATCAAAAGATTAAAAGTAGGTTACCACATGTTAGAACATTGGAAAAGTGTCCTAATATGTTTTATTAGGACGTTATTTGTGTTGTTTATAGACCTAAAATGCAACCATAAAATTGGTATCATAATCTTATTTGAGTTATTAGTACCCTTTTCTTGGTTGCTAAAATAGCTATGATGTTACATCATAAGCGTCCTAACAATACTTTTAAGGACGCTTTTATGTGTCTCAAAAGATTAAAAGTAGGTAATCACATGTTAAAACATTGTAAAAGTGTCCTAATATGTTTTTATTAGGACGCTATTTGTGTTGTTCATAGACATATAATACGACCATAAAATTGGTTTCATAAGGGTTAGGACGCTTTGGACCTATTACAACCGCCTTACATGAAACGCTTTCATCCTTGGTCCTATTAAATGAAAGGTCCTAAAAAGTACCATTTTATGACGCTTATGGGGGTCCTAAAAAGCCACTTTTCTTGTAGTGAAATATGACACCTTTTTTATAGATAAAAGTTTTGTCCAGTATTTTCTAAAATTAAGAGAATATATTAGTAAAAGTATTTTTATAGTTAACATAAAAAAAATTAAGACTTCGTATCAAATTTTCAGAACTGGAGGTGGGCGTGTTCCAACAAGACCACATCCACGCAACCAATATGAAAGCATGACAGTGACCTCAAAACAACAAATGAGAAGAATATTGGATATATAAATGATAACCATTTTCCTTCTTTTATCTATGTGGGATGAGAGTTAGCATGTCTTTCAGGACAAGAACGAAGAAGTGCCTAGCTTTTCTCCTAATCTTGCTTGTGTTTCATTCTAATAAGTACCATCCATACGCGCATTATAGATCATTTATCTTCTACAATCACTACAACATTGAATTCAGTCTTCCAAACTATATAACTAGAAATTACTACAAAACTTTGTCAAGAAAAAGTTACATGTCAAACAATAAAATTGAATGGTTATTAGTTTTTTTTTTCATTACTCGTTTCTACCAAACGTGTTTTTAGATTATAGAGCACTAAACCTGATGTACCAAGAATCAGATAAATTATGGTGTAGATTAGCCAACCTAGCAGGAACATTACTATTTGCTCAGTTAGATAGTTGTCATTCGCTGCCAAGGTCTGATCGAAACCATTTGTAATGATGATGCTATATTCATATAATCACTGAAGTACTGTGACTACTTAGTCTACTAAGGGTGCCCATGAGAACAATAAAATCAACAACTGACAAATCACTGGTTGCAACAAAGTCCCGGTAAACTTGAGGCATGAATTTCGGGTTCAAATCTTTCCATTTACTACTACTAGTCCTTTGTTACAAAGTAATCTACTCTCGTTCACACAGTCCCTCTAATACTTGTAATAATAAAACAAAATATTAGTAAAAATAATTTTTATGGTACACAAAGTCAAGTTATAAACGAAAAATAAAGACTTAATGTCAAAGTTTGGGACAGCTGAACATAAAAGAGGAAAACCGGAAATCAACTATATGAAAGCATGACATTGACTAAAACACATCCAAAATGTAGACAGTATGGCATATACGTGATAACCATTTATGTTCCTTTATCTATGTGGGATGAATGTTATCATGGCTTTTACAACAATGAGGTATTATCCATATGCACATTAAAATTCGTTTTCTTTTAAACTTACTTTGATTATTGATACCAATTGGCTTGGTATTTTCCTAAATGATTATTGTCAAAACCTTTTCTTCTTATTTAGGAAGATAAAGATCACAAATTGGTGAAAAAAGAAAAATCAACTGTTAAACGCACCCTTTGACTTCAAGGATAATTTATTTACTTAAAAATGAAAACAAAAAGTGTTCTCGCATTGAATTTCATAGTTTACAGTACTTGTCGAAGAAGATTTATTAAGTTGTAATGAAAAAAGGTTAAGACTTCATATAATAAAAATGGGTTAAATCCACAGAATGACCATAAACTTTCCAAAATTTTAATTATAGGTAATGAATTTTGAAAGAGAAAATTGCATGAAAATGTATCATACTTGACACTCTTTGTCATTGTGTGTAGCGAACTATTTTTTTCTTATTGTGGTACAAACCTTTTTAGATCGTGCTATTGTGTGTATCGGTCCTAACAAAGTTCATCTTCTTCCACCAACCTAGACCTCCAAACCACATAAATCTATATGTTAAACGGTCCTAACAAAGTTTATATGTATTTGTTCTAATAGTTGTTTTTTGGAAATTTTCCAATGATAATAAATACTAGTACATAATAATTTTTTTAAAAATGGGGCATTTCACAGTGTGCAATCTTGAAATACATTGTCTAAACCATGATGGACAACAATGGTATTCTCCTAATCAGTAATCTCAATTTGGATGTGATGTGAAAAGTATGTGAACGCTATAGCAATTTTTTGCTTCTTCGCAGGTTAAAGTAATAATGATTTTACCATCTATAAACATTAGTCTTGACACATGAACTGAAATTACACTCGACCAAAACAAAAAGTTTTGCAGAAATTTAACTTTACTGCAAATAACATGCTTCTACTCGAGTCATACGCGATCACTGAAATGTGTTCACAGCCAAAGTTCACGATGTAGCATATTTTACGTAGTTGTTGCCATGTTTATCAAGGTCCTGTTTAAACCATTGCGGACTAAAGTTGTTATATTCTTATTAGGGCAAATATCAAAAAAAAGTACTATACTTGTCACTCTTTCCTCTTCAGGGTAGCGAACAAAATTTTTGCTTCTGCGGGTAATATACTTTCAAATTCATCCTCTTTAGGGTATTTTCATGAACAGTTGGACAATTTTGCCCCTATTACCCAGAAGAGGAAATGGAAAGTATGATACTTTTTTTTAAATAATAAATAATGTACTAGCCGTACGGAAAACGTGTTTTGGCTAAGAAAACGGAATAAGAATTAACAAGGGTAACGTATTTGTGATAGGGAAACGAATGTATTTTGGCCAGAATTTGATCGGCGACGATCAAACTCAATAGGTTTATGGGTTAAGATGCCGGAATTGACTGCTTTGATACCAGTTGATACACTCTTACAAGAATCAACGAGATTCAAATAAGAATTGAGCTCAAGAATTAGTTAATGGGATTTGTTATGGCTTACTGACTTGTAGAAGTTTATTACAAGAGAGAATTACAAAATCAAACCGCTTACAAATGTGAAATGAATTGTGTTATATACAAATGAAATGATGAAATGGCTGTAACGGCTTTTCCCGCCTAAATGGTAAGGGTTAAAACTGCTTATTTGAACCCCACACGTGCATGCACGCGATACTTATTTAAACTCATGTCCTTTGCAAATGGAAGTGGTGGTGGAACTAAATTATCTTAATAAGTAAATAGTGTAAACTTAAAACAAAACATTTTTATCATAGATTTAACACAATTATAAATCATTAAATAATTTATCTTAATACATATCCAAAATTTAACATAATAAAAACTAGGTAAGAAATGATAAAAAGTATCATACTTTCCATTTCCTCTTCTGGGTAATAGGGGCAAAATTGTCCAACTGTTCATGAAAATACCCTAAAGAGGATGAATTTGAAAGTATATTACCCGCAGAAGCAAAAAATTTTGTTCGCTACCTTGAAGAGGAAAGGGTGGCAAGTATAATACTTTTTTTTGATATTTGCCCTTCTTATTATTACTGACTCATATAATACTTAAGGGCTTTGCAAGATTTACCATTAAGGGATAAATATCTTGCATAAACTGTTAGATTAGACATGAGAGTAGTAAAGGTCCTATCACTGACTATTGGTGACACATTAGTCACAGTTTAAATGTCTTACTTGCCATTTTGTTCTAACGAGTGGGGGAGCCCGCGCGTTGCTGCGGGAATGTTCCGTTCGAAACTCATTGTACACTTTCATATAACAGTAAAACGCACTTGCGTTGACCTGTCAACAAAAGGCTAAAAATACAACAAATGACATAACGCACAGCTTAACAGTAAAACGCAGTTCGCGAGTAAGAATCTCCCATAACACAATCTCAAATGTCAGCTTAGTTGGCGTTCTCGTGGCTGGCCCTTGAAAGTCTTCGACATTGTGACAATCTTTCTGTGTCCCATATATGCTATACCTCTTCTCTTAATTTATTTCATTGTGTTGTGCTAGTGCTAATATCCATCTGCAATTCTAAGATGATTTACTAAATCATATACAGTGGCATTTTTTTTAATCAAAAGTCAGCCAAGCTGTCTCAAATGTTTAACTCTAAAAGTATTAGGAACTAATGTATACTTGTTGGCTTTATACATTTAATGGCTAAAATCACCCATATATGTCACCATTTACCTTGAGCCTTGAAGTATATCATTATAGATGTCGACATCTGCATACATGTCACCATTTGCTGTTGAAGCAACAGAACCGCCCACTACAACCACAACAGTAGCATCTGCTTCACAATTCAGCTAGCTCATTTTGTCTTTGCCGAATCCAAACCTGACAGGTAACCTCCCTACCATGCGATGACCTTGAAACTCATATACATGGACAACGTTTACATCACCCTGATAAAAAAAATACAGATGCAACCATCATGGACTATAAACTTATGACACTTCATTTGAAGATCAACGATTAACAGAAAGTATGAAAGATTTGGAAATATTGTGTGCAACACAATATTTCAGTCATCACTTAATAACTATAAACTTATTAAATCATGTCAAAACGGATCACAAATAACTCAAAGACTATGACTTCTGGATTTATTATGAAAAAGTGTAGTAACTGATTTACTAAGAAATGTAAAAGAGATCCTATATTGTTAAGCCGTTGTGTTTTTTAAGAGACACAAAAATCCTAACACTACATCATGGAGTGGTTATTGTTAAGCCGTGATTATGTACCACTCAAGCATAAGCAGGCAATCCCAAACAGCCTCTAAAAGAAATTAATTTGACTGAAAATATTGTTATAATATAAGGGGATGTTTGGAATTACTTATTACCTCTGCTTATTTTTTGGCAGATGTGGTTTTTCATCATCGAAACTAATTTTGCTTAATTAATAGGCATCTACAAAGCTATTGTATAAACGACTATCATATGCGTATAAAATGTAGACACGCACATGAACCTTAGCGAAAGTGACAGGTCAACGGTTCTTAAGCACTCCAGCTCCTTTGCTTACTTTCCTTGTCGACTTCAGACTTTGACTTTTTTTAATTCTTGATCATCTTCAACTGCACCCTGTACACATAAATAAATAACTACCTGTGAGTGGATGTACATGCTCTTGTGTTGGAGTGATAAAATGCAAAAACGCTAATTAAGTAACTTGTTTGTTGCTGTAAGCGGTCATTAGTTTCTCATAATTAATGTTAATGTGCACAAAATATTACCAAAGTGTGGAATTGGAACAATCGCATTGGCTTCAGCTTAATATATCTTGGTTTGAGATAGGCTTTAGCAATGCTAATTCGTCCTTAACCGTAAGAAACCTTTGTGTTTAGCTGTTTAAAGATACTATATAAGTACCAAACAATTAGTAAAGCATATATTCTATTCTATGACATACCCAAATTTCAATCTGAATCCACAGGTACCTCTCAAGTCTCAAGTTTTAATGTGCTCTTCCATTCTCGATGTGTAAACTGAAAAAGAAACGAAAAAAAGGTGTCGGTTGTGATTATCCCATTGTTTCATAACACAAAACCAAATAAACTTGATCGTTAAAAGATGCCACACTTCCTACGGAATGAATAATCAAACGTTAGCAACCTCATTACAAATAAAATTAACCCAATAAAACCTTACGGAGCTTACGACTTTATAAAAGCAATAAGTCTAAACTAATAACATCATAAGCAGGCCGCATCCAAATTAGGTAACAAAGCTATTACCTTTACAAAATCATCTTCAATCCCAAATTAGGTAGATATTGTATGTATTTGGAAGAGTATACAGATAAGCCGCTATCTCCGTTAGCTGCAACCCAAGAAGTGATGCGAACTGTTAGAGCTTTACCACAGATCCTAAAGGGGAGTCTAGTAAACAGTTTAACCAAACTAAGGTATATGCAGAGTTGTGTTCGTACCTTTCTTCATCTAATCATACTCGGATTCAAAAAACGTGAACGCCTGCTTTAGCGCGCTTCTCCCCTCTTCCGCCCTCGTATTTTTCTGTTGCAGCTTTGCACACTTGCCTTTCCACTAACATTGCTGATGAAATCACATTCATCAGTAAGCAAAACACACAATCTATATAAGCGGCTAAAAAGAAGTAGTTATGAAAATTATGTTTGGAGTTTCTTAATTTGTAACAATTATTCAGGGACAAAATGTAAAAAGGAAAAATAATAAAAAATAAAAAAGGAAAAAAAAACTTTAGATATATCCTGAACACACACAATCGAAAAAGACAAATGCAGAAAATGTTCACCATCGGCTCCATAAAACTAATAACATGGTAAGGGACAGAAGCTTCGTTTCATGAACCTAGTACAATAAAAGCTTCGAAATGCGGAACTCTTAGGCTCAGAATTGCAAGTGCGGAACCGTATAGACGGGTATCCGACCCGTCATGGCTGCAAACACGAAGTCGTGCTGCCCCGCCAAGATATGAATCGGTTTCACCCACCACGGGTCAGCAGCTTATTATAGCTGAAAAATCATACACGCACAAAAGCAATAACATCATCATCGCCTTATGCCTGCCATGGCTGCAAGCTCACCAAGCTTGCCCTGCCATGGTGAAATGCCAAACACAATTCTCAGGCAAGCACACAATTTTTTGGAACAGTACCAAAATGGATGAACAGTTGGTACTATAGTGCTCTCATGGAACGGGGTCAAAGTATTCATTTTCCCAAACACAATTCTCAGGCAATCACCTTTAGCCATGCGTCCCACTATCTCAACGTTAATAAAATCCACCAATAGGTTAAAAAATTAGGTACTGAACAACTTCCAGTAACACAATTTACTCCGAACCTACTTATTGTTTGTAAATAAAAGACACAACCCCTGGTAACCAATGTTTCATGGCAGATCAGCAAGAATGTATTCGCCAGAAGTTTTCATTATCCCTACCTGCAACGAATAAATTGAAATACCAAAAGCATAATTTAATAAACATACAAATATAATAAAAAATAATAATGTTAGAGCTTATGGGATTTCACAAAACTTGAAGCATATATTTTCTTGTTTCAATCTATGACGTTCATACTTGATATACTTTAAACATAAAGAAAAATAAAAAATAAATAAATAAGAAAATCAGTACCTTTTTTTATAATTATTTCTAAACAAAAAATCTACTGAATCATGTAAATTTCAAGAAGTGTAGATATATAACTGTTCTTTAAAGGTTTGTTTATAAGTCGATTCCAGTTTTTTGACATTAAATTTGGTTTCATCAATCAAGACTATGAACCTTAATATTTAGATTATCTAAACACATTGGAAGTACAGTTATAATATATGAATAAAGCTATATCTCCACCACTCTCTTAAAAGCTCTATTTATGAAACTTGCCAAAATTTCTATATAGTATAGTGACTAACATTTGAGAAAGGAGCACATACTATAAGGGGTAGATAAAATTTGAAGGTGATAGTGATACGTACCCTTGCTCAAAATAGAAGGTGATAGTGATACGCACAACATATAATTACTTTTTGCAATAACCTATTGTTGCGATACAAAATGAGACCATAAATAACAAATTAGCACAAAATAGAACATACCCAATATACAAAATGCACTATTAATCAATACCCATAAACAAAAAACATTATTACCTATAACCTAGATGTAATTTTCAAAATCCCAAAACCTCTATTACAATACAAAATAAATTAGGCAGAAAAAAGTAATTGCTGATTTTTTCCATTTGCTATGAACCAATTATTCTATTTTATGAAGCTTTATGTACCTGTTTCGATGCTATTAAAGTTTCGGCGAGTAATTCCGGCGTTCAAGATTTGGGTCGGCTTTCTGCTTATTACAAAACTTACAAACCCGGCACACCATCTCCGCTTCTTTACAACCGCCAGACAGCACCACTTCAACAAAACCTTAACCCAAGACTTAAAAAACAATAGTCGCAAACTAATCTAAAACAGCCCATACCTTCTATCTCGGATGCATAAACTGTTGATGATCTCGCACTTTATTCTGGCGCTCAAAATTTCAACTGGTTCACGGATGTTTGGATTCGTGTTGTCGTCGAAACGTTTTTTGGTTTTGATAATGAAATTAATGTGCGTTTTTTGGTGAAGCTATTTTAGATCCGGAGAAGATGAATGAGAGAGTTCCTGAAAGTGTGTCTGGATTCTTCTTTAAATGAGATGAAGAGAGGCGGTGGGAGAGGCGGTGTGATTTTTTTTTAGTAAAGGTTTGAGAAGTTAGATGGTTGGAGTTGCAGATTTTGTAACCCAAGTATCTTGAACCTCATTAAATGAGACACATTTAATGTTGCCCAACCCTTATTCAGCCACATGGAAAGTTGCATTTAATGTTTAGCAAATGAGAAGTTGACACATGGCTTGTGAATAACTCATGTCTTGCCTTTTAGTTATATTAGATAATTTTGTGCAACGTGTTTATATTTTTTTTAAGAGGCAATTCCATATTTACCCAACTTATACATGATAATGCCATATTCACCCCAAATATGCTTTAAATGCATTGTATATCATGGATTCAAAAGTTGCATTTTTGGTATATATGACATTTTCATGTTTATATTGGGTAAATATGGAATTATCCCTTTTTTTAGTGGCATAGAATTTCGTCTTTTTCGTATATCAAGTTGTGTGTATTACTTGACAATTATATCCCTCTACCATTTACACATCATGTTTATGATACAAAAAAATAAAATAAAATTCAGAAGTATGATATATAAAAAAAATGGAAATTTAATATGCTATACAAAATTAGAAAAAGTGACAAAAAAGATACGTAAAGAAATAATTACAAGTCCTTCGTTATAGATAAAAAAGAATCTTTTTAGTGCTTGGTAAAGATAGATTATGCTTCTAGTGTGTTACTCTGCTTTGTGGTTAGCATCAAAAAAATTATATAAAGATATCATTTTTATAAGCTTGACGAAGTAACTTTTTATTTTCAGAGATTATGAAAGATGATTATTTTTTTATAATCTCATATAAGTTCTGCAGCATAATCTCACTTTAGGAGGAGAACTATAGAGTAACAATATGAAAGCACGACACTGATTTAGACACAGAAACAAGTATATAATCTGGTATATAAGTGATAGCTATTTCTGTTCTTTTATCTATGTGGGATGACTGTTGTCATGGCTTTCATGAGAATAAGGTCATATCCATATGCACATTAAAGATTGTTTATCTTCTAAATTTATTTTGATTATTGATACTATTCCATGATAATCAATAATCGACGATGTAATTAGATACAAAGATCCTCCATGGAGTACTCTATAACCGAATAGCCAATGTTTCTTAAACTCAAATTAAACAATTGGGATAGTATTTTTTCTAATTGATTATTGTCAACAACTTTTCTTCTTATTTGGAAATAAGATACTATCCATATGCACATTAAAGATCGTTTATCTTCTAAATTTATTTTTGATTATTGATACTAAGCTCCATAATCATCATTAAGTGACGATGTAATCATACACAAAGATCCTCCATGGAACTCTCTATCACGGAACACCAAAAGTTAATTGTTCCAAACAATATTGAATCGAGTAATATAGAACTGTAAAATCACTAAATATTACAAACAAGCGAGAAGCTTTTAAGAGCTAAAACAACATCGGATATATTTTGATAAGAAAAAAGTACATATCAAACAAAAAATTGAATGGAGATATGAAGGACAATCCCTTGTCTTATGCAACTCTAACAATTGAAATGACTAAGAGAACAATGAAGCTCCTATACCTATCAACCTATTAGAGACATATTCGACCGCTTGGAAAGTAAGATTTGGTTTGTCTACTCAAAATAATTACGCATTCGAGATCTAGCAAGTATTTAGTCAACAAACACCTCTTAAAAAAGTAATCTACTCGTTCGTACGGAGTATCTACATAATCTTACTTTGTGATCACTTGACTATGAACCGATATTGCAATGTGATAAATACTATAAGCACTGCTAATCCTTTAGCGATATTTATGAGGAGCTTACTCTCTATGCATATATGCAGGTCAACAAGTATAAGTTGCGCAACCATTAGCAATTAATTTGGTTCATACCTCAAGGATTCGTATAATAGAATATATTGATAGAAGTTAAGATACTCAAAACCTACCTCTGTCAGATTCTATTAACACAACTAGAATGTAACTCACAATGTAACACATACCTGACTTCTACCTTCGTTTGTCAATGAATCATTTTGGAATAAACTTTTCTTCTTATTTAGAAAGATAAAGATCACAAATTGGTTATAAAAAAAACAGCAACTAATTAACGCACCTGTTGGGTTGTTGATAAAAATAATGTATATAGTTAAAACAAAAATAAATGATGATCTCATATGAGTTTCATAATTTAGAGTGCTTGTTGAAGAAGATTTATAAAGTTATAATGAAAGAGTTAAGACTTAAGACTTCATATAAAAAAATTCATCTCCTTTTTTATATAGACAAATTAAATGTTTTGCCCAATATTAATTAAAATTAAGAGAAATATTAGTAAAAATATTTTGTGGTTAATAAAAAAAATTAAGCCATCGTATCAAACTTTCCTACGGCAGAAAGTAAAGTGTTTCATTACAAATACACTAAGCAACCCATAAGAAAGCATGACACTAAATCTAAACAACAAGTTAATAGACACTTGGATATATAAATGATAACTATTTTCTTTCTTTTGTCTATGTGGGATGGGAGTTAGCATGACTCTCATGACAAAAACAATCAAGTGCCTACCTTTTCTCTCAAGTAATGCTTGGGTTTTATTCTAATAAGTGTTGGGATTTTAGAACTATGTTAACCATTAACCTCTACGAGTACGCAGCGGATAAGGATCTACTAATCGCAATTAGGTTAAACACGTAATTAATAAACAATTAATTAATAAAAGGGATAAAAGAAAACCTAACCTTGCTTGGCAATTGGACTTTAGTAATGAACAAGTAACCAATAGAAAACCCGAATATCAAAGATAGATACCTCAATGAGTATCACACACAAACTCAATAACCGTATACATTCAATAAAGAAAGCTAGTCGAGAACGTAATAAAACCAATCAACAATTGAATACACTTGAATATAACACGAACTAGAAAACTCCAAGAAACCTTCTTGTTTCCACTGCCCGAGAACCTAAACAGCCAAACGGACTGTTTTTACTTATACCCGATATCGGACAAAGCTTGTCTGATATCCTCCCTTCTTCTTTGATGTCCGAGATCCACCACGAACATAACTATTGATCCTTGATGCCAATCATGTTCAACCAGGAACATAGCAACTTAGGAAAACCCAATTGAACTAAACCTCATCTACTTGGATCATTAATGCAATGCAAGTTAAGATTTGAACAAAACAAATAAAGCCTAGTCAAACCCCTAATATGATATATAGAATCCGATTGGGTATTTGAGCAGGAGTGTGGATCAATAAGGGATAGTATTATAGGTAGTTTATCCATACATTTTATGTAGGGTGGGTTTGTTTATATATGTTTTTGACCGACCCTTACATGGGCTCAAAAACTTGCTCGACAAGCAAGAAACCCAAGCACCCCTACATGCCCGATCGTTTGGAGAAACACAAGGCCCAAGGCACTCCCAAAACCGACCCAAGAGACAGCTATAAATAGCCCATGAATCGTACAAATGGATCGGGTCAAGTACATGTATAAATGGATCTATTTATTCAAGTATTTATACGTTCAACACGTATACTCGTGTTTATCATGTGTGCCCTCATCGGCTCACACACTCTTAGTCGTTTTGTCGTGTTTTCAACTTCCACAAACCAACAATAAGTACCAACCATACGCACACAAAAGATCGCTTTTGAATTTACTTTAATAATTGATGCTAAGCTCCATGATAATCACTAAGCGACGATGTAATTAGATACAAATCCTCCTTAGAATACTCTATCACTCACACCAAAGTTCATTCTTTTAAATGATAGCAAATCAAGTAACACATAACCATGAAATGACTACAAAAGTTAAGTATCTTTTGGAACAACAATAACTAGATTAAAAAAAGCGATAAACTTCTATGAGCAAAATGCCTAAAACAGCTCCGAAACATAAGTTTTGTTAAGAATAGGTACTGCTTGGAAAGTAAAATTTGGTTTATCTACTCATAAGAGCGCTAGGTATCGTTTGGTGTCGCGGGTGGTGCCATGAAAAAAATTGGTGCCATGTCAACACTTTTTTTCCATGGCATCATTTTTGGATATGGCACCAAAACCCTTATCCCTAGCATACTATTAGTTTTTGTGATGCCGTTGGACTTTATTTTTTATTTTTTTTATTTTTTTTTATGCATCACTTTATTAGAATTTCATAGGATTTACAAAAAATTATTATTATTATTATTATTATTATTATTATTTTATTTAAAACATTACTTCATTAGAAAATCAAAGGGAATTACAAGAAATTAGTGGGGAGCCGTGAGACTAACTGGGCCCTCACTCCTCTATCAATAGCAAAACAAACCCTACTAAAAATATAGTTGGCACCACGCGCGCCAATATTTTGAGTGACCGAGAATTTTCGGATTCGTCAAAGAGGTTCACCGCCTCCTTCTCAAGTTCACCAAAAGAAGAGAAAGAGAAGGGGATGAAACTATATCCAATATTAGCGCATTTAGTTTTCAGATTTGACACGCTATGCTGCGGTCTTCAATCGCGCACGCCTGCGCCACAAAGTCACCATACCTGGGTTTGTGTCAAGGGCGATGACCCAGTAAGATCAACACACGCATCAAGGCCTCTCTCCCATGAGTAAAGTAACAAGTCAGCTGGGCGTAGGTGTTGGTCCCTCTCTCCGCAGAAACTAACTGGGCCCCCACACCTCTAGCAATAGCAAAACCAATCCTATTAAAAATATGAACTGCAACACGCGCTCCAATGTCTTGAGTCATGGAGAATCGTCGAATACGCTTTAGCAGGGTTACTGCGTCCTTCTCAAGTTCGCCAAAAGAAGAAAAAGAAAAGGGGAGAAACCCATATCCAATATCCGCACATTTAGCATCGTACTTGACTCGTTTACGTCGTAGCAAGATCAATGATCGCGACGCTCGCCTAAAATCAGTCATCCCAGATTGCGTCAAGGGCGACGATCCCGTAAGATCAACACATACATCACGCCCACCATCCCAAGAGTAAAGCAGATATCACTGGGCGCAAGGATCTGTCCCCATCTCCATAAAGCCCAATATCCACCTCCTTACGAGCTGAAATTCCGGACCGAGAGCATATATCAACAAGAACATCACGCATAACGTTATGCCGATGTTTAATGCCAACAATACCCGCACACGAAACAAAGATGATCCCCATAAATATCTCCATAAAATACCTTGGAACAAGCTGAACACCTGCATCTGAAAAGAGGAACACCCAACCGATAGCATAGCGCACAACGATAAGCCCTGGCATTCATAGTTTGACACACCAGATATCGGAGCCACCCTAAGCCAACCAGTATGATCCTCCTTTAGTGAACTCCATAAAGCCAGCTGTCGAGGGGAAAGATGGAAAGTAGACTCAACATTGGGGTAACCAGATCGAAATATATATCTGCCAATTTCTTCATAAGTTTGGGGGCAGCGACCTCGCTAGGGTTACTCAAAAGGTCAATATCCATTATTATTATTATTATTATTATTATTATTATTATTATTAGATAAAACACCAGCTTTTGTCAACCATTAATAAACTTAAAGGAGCTTATCATAGAACGAGCATGTAGCAACTATTCAACCCTAACTAACAAAATATTGCACATCCCAATTCATTACACTTTTACCCTAGAAAAATCAGCCACTAAACGCACCCTTTGAGTTCTTGATAAGAATAATTTGTATAAAGTTATAACTAAGGTGATCTCATATTAATTTCATAATTTAGAGTGCTTGTTGTAGAAGATTAAGATCTCATATTAAAAAAAAGTTCAAAACCTTTTTTCTTAAGACGAATGTTAGTCCATTCTTTATAAAACTTAGGAAAAATATTAATAAAAATCTTTTTGTAACTAATATAAAAAAAGAATTAATTTCAAATTTCCGTATCAGTTACATTGTTGAATGTTGAGTTCCTCAAAAGCTCGACAAAGCAACCCATACAAAAGCATGACACACACTGTTAAACAACTTATTTGTAGAGAGTGTGATACATAAATGATAAACTTTTTTATTCTTTTGTCTATGCGGGATAAGAGTTAGTAACTCTCATGACAAAAACAATGAAGTACCTACCTAGAAAAATTATTATTAGTTAGAAAAGAAATTTAACAAAGAAAAATTAAAAGAATAGTATTCTATTAGTTAGAAAAGAAATTTAGCAAAGAAAAATTATTATTTTTATGTAAACAAAAAAGAGAGTCACACACATAAAATTAATGGGCCCCAATAAATCAAAAAACCTAGCACACTTGGGTGGATTTACATAACCCATAAAATTTGGGTACCATAACCGAATCTTAAGCCCAATATTCCAACCAAACATTTTTTTTTTACTTTCACTCCATAAACCAAATCTTATTCCCATAAACCAAACGGGCCCTAAAATCACAAATTGGTTAAAAAAGAAAACTCAACTACTAAATGCACCCTTTGAGTTCTTTGATAAGAATAATGTATATAGTTAAAACAAAAACAAAAAATGTTCTCTTTTGAATTTCATAATTTAGAGTGTTTGTGGAATAAGTTTTGTGAAGTTATAATAAAAAAGTTTAGTCACCTTTTTTTTAGACAATTGTTTTGTTTTTATCCAGTCTTGAAAATATTAATAAAAATATTTTTGTAGTTAAAAATTAAAATTAAAAGACTCCATATCAAATTTTGGTTACAGGAGTGTATTCCATTCGGATTACACCATGCACCAAATATGAAAGCATGACACAATGTCCAAAACAACAAGTGTCAAGATAGTTGGACATATAAATGAAAACTATTTTCATTCTTTTGTCTATGTGGGATGGGAATTAGTATGTCTTTCATGACAAAAACAATAAGTACCTATCTTTACTCTCGAGTCATGGATGTGTTTATTCTAACAAGTATACTTAAGATTATTTTCGGATTTGCTTTGATCACTGATGCTAAGCTTCATGATAATCACCGTTTATCGATGTAAATTAGTTACAGATCCTCCATCATGGAGTACTCTATCACCCACACCAAAGTTCATTCTCCAAAACAATATCAAATCAAGGAATAGAGAATGTGAAATCACTACATGAACAGTACTAACTGGTCTACTAAGCGCACACAAGAGAACAAAGATCAATTTAATAGGAGGCTTAATATATTGTTTATTTGTGTACATGCCTTGACCATATACATAGAAACAAATTTACAGAATCCAAAATCACTTGATTAAATCTCAATTCAGTGACAACGGCATAAACTTTGAGTTGCGCTCATCAAAGCTGATGCAAGTCTCACTTTCTTTTTATCGATTATAAGTTGTCCAAGAATGAATTAGACTAGGCTAGTATATGACCACCAACGGACATACCAGATCAACGGTAATTTTCCCATTTTAAGGACGACGCCATATAGATTACATGCCAAAACATCTCGTTCTTACTGGTTAGTTCCCGAAAGAACAAATGACAAAACAACGAATGAAGTCAGCATGTACAAATGAATACAGAACCGATCAAACACTTGGCTTTATGAACTATCTTTTTAACACCTGTCTCAGTGTTTGAAACTGAATGAGATTCATGATTAGCAAGAGCAATGATAACTGCAACAACACTCTCATCAAGCCCATCATCTTCATACTTACACTCCACATTCTCACCACCAAACACATTCCTTGCAATCTCAATTGCCTCACTGGCCAATTTCTACATTATTTAATATACTTAACAAAATCAATCATTATCTCCAATTTGAACACCGGGTCTGTAACCGACCCGGCCGAGTCACCGGGTCAACCCGGTTTTATGCAAAAAACGAAACAGCTAATACACATGTCCAAATAACCATTTGTCTGCTGCATTAGTATCACTATTTTTTTGCTGTAAAAAACATTGACCTGGACCGGTTTAACCAAGGTTTTCGGCTGGAACCGTTGACCCGGAGAGGTCGAACCGGGTTTTTACCACATCAAACTGAGCTTAAACTATATCACACATTATACCAACTTGTTACTAAAAAAACCCGGTTTTCAAATATGTATAGACTAAGACGATACAGATGTTGTCATATCAGTACAACACCATTAAACTCATTGTTAATACTTTCAGTTGTAACATAAAACGTGTAACGTACTAAACACACACTAATCACAGTGTTGTTCTATCAGCATAGAGTAATAACGCTAGAAATAATACCTAATAAGATGTCGTGTAAGTGTTCAAAATCGTCACATAGATGCACATTTGAGTCAAAAACTTGCCATTATCAAGTAACTTTAACAAGAAAAACTATAAGGAAATTTGCAAAACTGTGACCCAAGGTGACACTTATTTCTTAATTGACTCAACTTTGTGGCATATAACTAAAAGTAGGACTTTTTATGTGACATGACGAGATGGTACTCACTTTAAATGCGAACTTTCACTACATACCCCAAATTGCAATCGGTCTCATGTATACATGTGACCGAAAGTGCCATCCATTGTCCCACTATCATAACTGAAATAAGACTTGTTCTATAGTTTTGCTTCGATTGCGGTTTTAGCTTTTGTGAATTTACGTTTAAACCCTTTGACAATTATAGTATCGCCTAATTGTGAAGCCATTGCTGTAGTAGCTAGAAGTGCAGCAAACCCATAAGCAACCACAATACGCACTAACACCGTGAATTGTCAACGTGTCATGTTTGATCGGGGAAACCATCATATTCGATTATACAGTCATCACCCCAGTCATATCTCGGCTCCGAATGACAAATTACTGGTTGAAGCAAAGTCCTGGTAAACTTGAAGCACAAATTTCGGGTTCAGATTTTTCCATTTACTTGTATCATGTATGTTGTAAGCGTTCATTTTTCGGGCCATGAATCATGAGTTCCGAGATCATGCGTAACCGCTCATTTGACTTTTCAAAATCCATTTTTTCCATCAGCTAAAAATTTGACTTTACTTTTGTCTTCGAGCAACACAACCCTCACGAATTCCCATTGAATGGTGAGTCTGATCTTTGGAAAGAGTTCAAAAAGAGCAGATGATGCATAGAAATGAACATCATAAGAGATCTATATCGCATATGATTCTTACCACATGTGATTCTTACCACATGTAATTTATATCACATGTGATTATAGAGGTTTAACATATAAACTATTCTAATCTAGAATTTGATATACAATGTCTGCTACATGTTTAGAAAATCATGAATATGTGGTTTGCAGTGCAAAAAGCAGGGAAACTCGTAATTCATACACAAATAATTATGTCAATTTTAATACAGCTGTTTAGTGTTTAGAATTTTAAATGATTGTTAAACCACATGTGATATATTATGTAAATTTCAATAACAAAAACAACATGAAAACAGAACATTAATAAAACAAAAACTTTTATTTCGTCGAAATTTGCCCGTCTATGAAAACGGTATATTTTATTTTAGTTGACGATAAACGATTCATGAAATATTGAAATGATAAAAAAAAAAAAAATAGATGCAATTGCATTTTTTAATTAAAGTATTGCCTAATCTTCCTCCTGAGTGATGAGATTTGAAAACTTATGGTAAAAAAAAAAAAAAAAAAAAAAAACCAAGGCCTGATACCAAATTTTCGTGCATTTCATGAAGACTAGTTCCTCGGGACTAACCAAAACGACACACACGAAAGCATGACACTTACCTTGAAACAATAAATTTGTTGACATTGTGATATATAAATGATAACCATTATCCTTCTTTTGTGTATGTGGGATAGAAGTGCCTAGCTTTTCTCTCGACCGATACTTGTGTTGTATTCTAATAAGTACCATCCATTCTTACATTAAAGATCATTTATCTTCTAAATCAACTACAACATTGAATTCAGTCTTCTAAACAATATCGACTAGAGTAAATATACAACTTGAAATCACTACAAAATTGAATGGTTATAACTTTTTTTACGCGTGACTCATTTCTATCAAATGTGCTTAGCTTATAAACCACTAAACCCTACCGGGAATCAAATAAATAATGCTATAGATTAGCCAGCCTACCGGGAACATTATAATTACTTGTTCAGTTAGATAGTTGTCAGTCGCTGTCAATGTCTGATGGAAACCATCGTTGATGAAGATGCTATATTCATATAATTACTAAAGTAATGTGACTACATAGTCTACTAAGGGTACCCTAGAGAACAAAGATCAACGTAATATGAGGCATTGAGGCTTAATATATTGTTTATTGTGTACATGCTCTATTCCATAGGCATAGAAACAAATTTACTGAATCCGAAAATCAGTTAATTAAGTCTCTTCAAAGCTGATGCAAGTCTCACTATCTTTTTAACAACACATGGAGTATCTCCGAAATCACTTAAGTAAGTCTCAATGTAGTGTATGATTCATGGTGATTGGATCATGTAATGATAACGATGTTAATACCACTTGCTAAACTTTATGCTTATGCGTTAGTTGTTTAATGTTTTGTAGGTACAAGTTCAAAGGCTAAGGACAAGGGTAAAGAACCTAGGGAATATATGTTGCTGGAAGCTCGTCTATGTTTTTTAGAGACGAGAAGTCGTTTGAATCTATGTTATGATCCAATGTTGAGCCCCTCTTTTGTTAAGTAACGGCCGTCGGGCTTGGGCCTAATTATCCAGTAGTAGTCATATGAGTTTCATAATTTAGAGTGCTGGTTGAAGAAGATTTATAAAGTTATAAAGAAAGAGTTAAGACTTCATATAAAAAAAATCATCACCTTTTCTATATAGTCAAATGTTTTGCCCAATATTAATTAAAATTAAGAGAAATATTAGTAAATTTTTTTGTGGTTAATAAAAAAAATAAACCTTCGGATCAAATTTTCCGATGGAGCTAAGTAAGGTGTTTCATAACAAACACATCACGCAACCCATAAGAAAGCATGACACTAACTCTTAAACAAGAAATGAGTAGACACTTGGATATATAAATGATAATTATTTTCTTATTTTTGTCTATGTGGGATGGGAGTTAGCATGGCTTTCATGACAAACACAATCATGTACCTACCTTTTCTCTCGACTAATGGTTGTGTTATATTCTAATAAGTACCATCCATATGCAGACTAAAGATCGATTTTTAATTCATTTTGATTGTTTATGCTAAGCTTCATGATAACCACTAAGCGACGATGTAATTAGATACAAATCCTCCATAGAGTACTCTATCACCCCCACCAAAGTTCATTCTTCCAAATAATATCATATCAAGTAATTAAAGAATGTGAAATCATTAATGAAGTTAAGTATCATATTGAACAACAATGACAAGATAAAAAAGCGACAAAGTTCTGAGAGCTAAAACAGGGTCGGAACTTAAACTTTGTAAGAAAAATATACATATCAAACAAAAAATCGAATGGTTATTAGTTTATTTCCTCATTACTCGTTGAACAATCGTGCTTTTAGATTATAAACCACTAAAACTAGATGTCATCCCACATAGAAAAAAGAAGTTCGAGGGTATAAGCCTTTGTCACCTATAACTGTTAACATTGATTAGGACTTGAACCATATTGACATTTCATTATCACCTTTTCTTTTACTCATATCTGTTCATTTTATCAACGAAATCGGGTTGATTAACTAATGAGGAGCCTAATATCGATCAGCTAATGTGTTGATTACGTTGCTTTTAAATTGATATTTCCCCAAAGAGAATATAAACCAGACGTAGTCACAGGCACAACACTCTGGTAACAGATCTTCATTCACATCAAAATTTCCATAAAGGTTATTTAAAACTCTCTTTCCCTGGATATATAAGAAGGGAACAACAAACAACCTATATAAAAGCATGACATTAACCCAAACACTATGAGCAAGTATAAGTGATAACCACTTATATAAGTGATAACCACTTATGTTCTTTTTATCTATGTGGCAAGAATGTTATCATGGCTTTCATGACAATAAGGTATTGTCCATATGCACATTAAAGATTGTTTATCTTCTAAATTTATTTTGATTATTGATACTAAACTCCATGATAATCAATAATCGACGATGTAATTAGATACAAAGATCCTCCATGGAGTACTCTATAACCGAATAGCCAATGTTTTTTAAACTCAAATTAAACATTTGGTTTAGTATTTTTCTAATTGATTATTTTCAACAACTTTTCTTCTTATTTAGAAAGATAGAGATCACAAATTAATTATAATAATAATAAAAAAGAAAAAGATAATCAGCCACTGAACACACCTTTTGAGTTGTTGATAAGAATAATCTATATAGTTAGAACAAAACCAAAAGATGATTCCATATAAGTTTCATAATTAGAGCAAGGTTTTCAAGATCGAGATACTACCCAAGATTGTTTTCATTTTTGAAAGATCGTGATTGTAAGATTGGATCGGGATCTAAAGATCCTACTCTAATACTATTTCTTAATAGTTTTTGTAATATCACACAAATCTACAAATTATAATACATTATAAACGCAAAATACTATGAATGTTTCATAGAGATATTGTCCTAAATTATGATTATTAAATATTTAAAAAGATTAGCATGTTGTTTTCTGAATTCTACAAAAAAATAACTAATAAATTTGTGGTTTTTTGTTTGCAATCCAAGAAAAGTAAGATCGGACCGGATTAGATCTTAAGATCGTACGGGTAACATTGGGATCCTATAAGATCTTAAGTTTGCAAATATCCTATATAGGATCCAAATTGTTTTTGCTTTGCAGTATCATAAAATCGTAAGATCATAAGATCAAGATCGAGATCCTGACAACTATGATTTAGAGTGCTTTTTGAAGAATATTTTTAAGTCATAATGAAAGTTTTAAGACTTCACATAAAAAAATCGACACCTTTTTTGTAGACAAATGTTTTGTTCAGCTTCAATTAAGAAAAAAATATTAGTAAAAATATTTTTGCATTTTTTATAAAATAAAATAAAAAAGATTTAATATCAAATTTTCATAAGGGCACCGGGGACTGGTTCTAAGATCAAGATCATAAGATCAAGATCGAGATCCTGACAACTATGATTTAGAGTGCTTTTTGAAGAATATTTTTTAAGTCATAATGAAAGTGTTAAGACTTCACATAAAAAAATCGACACCTTTTTTGTAGACAAATGTTTTGTTCAGCTTCAATTAAGAAAAAAATATTAGTAAAAATATTTTTGCATTTTTTATAAAATAAAATAAAAAAGATTTAATATCAAATTTTCATAAGGGCACCGGGGACTGGTTCTATAAGAACCACACAAAGGAACTGATACGAAAGTAAGGCACTAAACCTAAAATAATAAGCTGGTAGACAGTGTGAAATATAAATGATAACCAATTTCCTTCTTTTTTCTGTGTGGGATTGGAGTTAGGAGCTTTCATGAACATTCTTTCGAGTCATTCTTGTGCTTTATTCTATCAAATCATGTAATACATAGCTGTCAAATCACAACAAAACTTAAGATCATATTGAACATATCATTGACAAGACTAAAAACCAGGGCCGTCTCATGAAATTTGGTGGCCCGTGCCGATCGATATAAGAGGCCTTTTAAAACACGATTTTGTTATTAAAAAATATTCTATCAAAGTTTTAAGATAAATTTTATAAGTGCTTTCATTTAAGAAACATGGTTTTCTTTTTTTCTTTTGTAAGTCGTTAAAAGTTTTTATAATAAGAAAATCAAACTTCACATATAGATGATTTAACCAGTGAGATTTAATAGAAAATGGATAAATGATAATTAATGAGGAGCCACTTTTTAGAATCAGTCTGTCACTCTTCTCAAATGAAAAACGTAAGAAGCTTTTCAGAAATTAGTGGACTTTTTTTAGTTATATATTGGATTTTACATGTAAATTGGAGGCCCTTTAGTTTAGTGGGCCCTGTGCCATTGCCCCTATTGCACATGCCTTGGGCCGGCCCTGCTAAAAACAAGCGACAAAATTCCAAGAGCTAAAACACGGTCGGAACATAAACTTTGTACAATGAAAAGGTACATGTACGTCAAACAAAAAATTGAAGATGGTTATTAGTTTTTTTTTTACACATAATGTGCCTTTCTATCAATTGTGCTAGGTTGGTATAGATTAGCCAACCTAGCAGGAACATTATTACTTGCTCAGTTAGATAGTTGTCATTCGTTGTCAAGTGTCAAGGTCTCATCGAAACTATTGCTAATGATGATGCTATATTCATATAATAACATAAGTATTGTGACTACATAGTCTATTGAGGGTGCCCAAGAGAACAAGATCAATTTATTATGAGGATTGAGGCTTAGTATAATAGAATCTATTTTTAGATACTCAAAAGTTACCTGTTCGTAGAATTCTAATATGGGGATGTAACTGACATTAATGTGTCATTTTGAAACTCGTTAATGATAGATTGTAGAATACTCACTTAAGCATAAACCAACAGTTTTGCTACTCGTCAGTTTTACTAACAAGAAAGCGAACGGAATTTCGTTTTGTAAAATGTTGTTATTATTCACCAACCTTTGCTTGTGGCGTATTAAAATTCTGAGTAGAGAGGTTTTGAGCATTTCATCACCATTTTTCATTTCAGAACGTAGTCTTGGGGGGTATGAACTTGATAAGGTTGGTAGTACATTATACGCCAACTGGTATTCTTTGACTTGAGTTTGTACAATCTGAGAGCAAGTCAATTGCAAAAATCTTTATAGTTTTTCTTTGTTGCAACTTGCAAGAGTAAAACCAATGTCATTGTCATCATAATGATGGCTGGTTCGAGGTCAATCGGTTTGTTCACTAAAACCAGGGATGGAACCAGGGTTCCGCGGGTGCCCGGTTGCCCTATGGATTTTTTCGATATAATGTTAATTTTTGAAAAAAAAAACATAAATTTTTCATAAGTATATCTTAAATGCACCCGGTCCATCGAAATGTATTTCTATATTACTGTTCAAAAACTTTTGTGCACCCGATCATATTGAGTCCTGGTTCCGTCCCTGACTAAAACCCCAACACAAACTTATAGCATAAACAAAGGAGGTGATTACCACGGTAGTTTAAATAATTTTTAAAAAGCAAAGAAAAAAAAAGAAGCTTAAAAGCCTGAACAACCAATGTTTCCTATGGTTATTGTCAACAACTTTTCTTCTTATTTAGGAATATAAAGATTACAAATTGGTGAAAAAAAGAAATATCAACAACTAAACACACCTGTGAGTATTTGATAAGAATAATTATAGAGTTAAAAACGATCTCATATGAATTTCATAATTTAGAGTGCGTGTTGAGGAAGATTTGTAAATTTATAACAAAAAATTTAAGATTTATAAAGTTAGAACACCATTTTGTTAGACAAAAGTTTCCTCCCATATTTTCTTGAATTAAGAGAATGAATCACCAAAAATACTTTTTCTGTTAAATTATTAAAATAATTAAGACTTCATGTAAAATTTTCATATTGTTTGCAGAATCCTTCCCTTTCCCTATCACTTCAAAGCCCGGTTGGGCGAATGAGCCGGTTTACCCAATTAGGAACAAAAGCATGAAATTGCTTGATGGTTCTTGGTTTACGAGAATTTCTTATGCTGATGGTCTATCTACTCTCTACCAGCTTCTGAAACAAGATCGGATTGATCATGCTTCCTCTCCCGCTGGTCGAGTTTAGTTAGACCTTACCTTTCATTTCATCTTTGTCTTTTAGCTAATGGTAATAGTTTCAAAGATAACTCCAAGCCATCAACATTTGGGAAAACAACATACCTTGATGCAAACCTATAAACTCCTTAAACCACCTCTTAAAGTGAACGTGAGTAGGATCTGTGGACACACGAGCAATCCAACCCGCAGGATTTCCTTTTCCTCTTCCCATTCTGACTTCTGTAGGTTCCCGGTAATAGGGAGATCTGCGAGAACTCTTACCCATATCTTACCATTTCTATCGTTTTGTTTAAAAACGACACCACACACCCAATATGAAAGCATGACACTAATCCTAAAACAACAAATGAGTAGGCAGTTGGGAATATAAATGATAACTTTATTCCTTCTTTTTCTATGTGGGATGGAAGTTGGCATGGATTTCATGACATACGCAATGAAGTACCTAGCTTTTCTCTCGAATGATGTTTGTGTCTTATTTTAATAAGTATCCTACATATGCACATTAAACATCGTTTTATCTTCTGGATTTATTTTGATTATTGATGCTAAGCTCATGATAATCACCAAACGACGATGTCATTAGATACAAATCTTCCATGGAGAACTTTATCACTCTCACATCATAGTTCATTGTTCCAAACTATCTCAAACCAAGTAATACAATTCTGTGAAATCACTTCAAGAGTTAAGTATCATATTGAACAACAATGACGAGATAAAAAAATAGCGACAATCTTCTAAGAGCTAAAACATGGCCGAAACATAAACTTTGTAAACAAAAAAAGGTACATGTCAAACATAAAATTGAAGATTGTTATTTGTTTTTTTTACGTTTTACTCTTTCTATCAAATGTGCTTTTAGAATATAAACCACTAAACCCGATGTACTGAGAATCAGGTAAATTGTGGCATAGATTAGCCGACAGGAACATTACTACTTGCTCAGTTAAATAGTTATCATCCCTATCAAGGTCTGATCGAACCATTGCTGATAATGATATATTCAGATAATTACAAAAGGTAGATCCGTAGATGTTAAACAATAAACTAAATGGAAGTTCGAGGGTATAAGCCTTTGTTGCATATAAATATTAACATTTAATAGGACTTAAACCATAATGCATTTGGTTATCACTTTTTGTTTTACTCATCTTTGTCCATGATTTTATCAACAAAAGTGGGGTTGATTAACAAACGAGGAGCCAAAGATCGATTAACTAGTGTGTCAATTGTGTTTCTTTTAAATTATATTTTTCCCCAAACTGATTATAAACTAGACAACGCTCTGATCTTCGTTCATCTTCAACCTTTGTTATAGTTGTTTATGAAAGTTACCTATTTTTCTAAAACACAAATATTGATAGTTGTAAACAAAAAATAGACCTTCGTACAGCTTAACTTTTTTCGGGACCATTTCTGGTTCCATTTGCAAACTACCTTTTTCATTACATTGCTGGATTGCTAACTTTTCTATCTGATAGTTTTGTTGATCTAATTGGACAAGTTAGAGTTAAACCAACCTAGCTACTAGGAACGTTTCGAGGAATACTTGCTAGGTTACATAACTGTCGCCATGCTTATCAAGGTCCGGTTTAAACCATTGCTAACTAAAGTTGTTAAATACATATTATTACTGACTCCTATAATACTTAAGGGCTTGGCAAGACTAACCAGTAAAGGATAAATATCTTGCAGAAACTATTTGAGTAGACTTGAGACTAACCATTAGTCCCGGTCAGTGTAGCACCAAAAAGGGAACCGCAAAGGATACGGGGATGATACGGGAACAGGAAACGGCAAAAATAAAAAATTCAAGATACGGGAACGGCATAGATACGGTAATAAAAAAATATAAAAAAAATAATATTAAAGAAAATCCAAAATAGATACATGTTGATGTAAATTGTAAACTCCAAAAATATATACTACATATTAACTAGCCTAAATGTTGCAAATGTTGAAGACCAAAATGAGTATTTAAACTAGGGGTAATTGGTTCTTTAAATGTCTTACTTGCCATTTTGTTCTAATTTTGCGCAACGTGTTATTTTTTTCTTATTAGTATATCGTACTTTTGAATTTATGTTTTTTTGTATATTATAGACCATTATATACCCTCTACCATTTACACACTCAAATTAACTGTGGTAGGGGTAAATTGATCAAAAGAATACACACAACTTGTCTATGATACACCAAAAAGACGAAATTCAAAAGTAAAAATAAAAATTTAATACGTTACACAAAATTAGAAAAATTAAGAATCTTTTTAACGCTTGTTAAGAAAGAAAAAAAAGTACACGAAGTCAAGTAATAGACGAAAAAAAACATGAAGTCAAGTCAAGTAATAGACGGAAAAAAAGTACACGAAGTCATGTAATTAGATACAAATCCTCCACGGAGTACTCTGTCACCCACACTAAAGTTCATTCTTCCAAACAATATGAAATCACAACTGTGAAATCACTAGAAAACTTAAGATCCTATTTAACATAATTGACGAGATAAAAAAAAGACAAACTTCTAAGAGCTAAAACAACATCGGAACATAAATTTTGTTAAGAAAAGGATACTTGCTCAGATAGATAGTTGTCATTCGTTGTCTAGGTCTGATCGAAACCATTGCTAATGATGATGCTACATTCATTTAATCACTTAAGTATTGTGACTACTTATCCACTAAGGGTACCCAAGAGAAAAAAACATCAATTTAATATGAGGATGGAGGCTTAGTATAATAAAATCGATTTTAAGATATTCGAAACCTACCTGTTCGGAAAATTCTAATAACATAACTAGAATGCAACTCACATTAATGCGTGATTTTGAAATTCACTAGTGTTGTATAATAGTCACTCAAGCATAAACCGACAGTTTTACTACTCGTCATTTTTTAGTAGTGCTCGGACTAACGAGAAAGCGAATGGAATTCTCTTTTGTAAAATGTGAATCTTAGATAATAATGATTGGTATAGTAGTTAGATATCTTTGTTTTTACTTGAATGATTATTCACCAACCTTTGGTTGCGGAGTATTAAAATCCTGAGTGGAGAGAGTTTTTGAGCATTTCATCATCATTTTTTTCGTTTTAGTTAGTTCTCTTGGTTATATGAACTTGATAAGGTGAGTAGTACATTTACACAGACTTGTATTCTTACTCGTGTTTGTACAACGTGAGAAAAGCCTATTGCAAAATCTTGAAAGTTTTCTTTTGTTGCAAGAGTAAAACCAACGTCATTGTCATTTTTAATTTGGGCGTTAGTAGTAAAACATAGTAGGGTTGGTTCAGTGGTAAACCCCTTGCCTCTCAACCGAGAGGTCAGGGGTTCGAACCTCACTCCCTACAAAAGGCCGGAGGTCCTTTCTACCTTTGATAGAATTTGAAGCAGTCTCTCTACCTTAGGTAGGGGTAAGGCTGTCTACATCTTAACCTCCCCCATACACCGGAAACGGTATTGGGTACCCATAACCCGTGGAAGACGGCATTGGGCGTTACTTTTTTTTTTTTACTTTAGTAGTGAGGGACTACATTTGTTAGCATTTGAACCGAAAACAAGTTTTATGATAAACCAAGTATAGTTACATAAAACATATTGTTCGACAACTCTCAATTGAACAAATTGGATCGACTTATTTTGGCAGCTCTCCGGTAATGTCTTGTGTTTATTGGTGAGTCTGGTTTACGGTATTTTAGTAGCGGGTTCGATTGCTCATACTGGTGATCGCGGGTTATCTCAGGTTTTTCCATGCTGATAACGAGGAACTGATGCTCGTGGTCTTGCGTCGGAGTATAAAGCATTGCACTTCATATCTCACATAACGGGCACAAAAAAACTATGCGAGATAGTTTAATAAAAAATTAATAATAATATAGTTTAGAAAAATCAAAAATAATTATAGTTGCAATATTGTGGTTAAGTTTTCATCTAACGTCTATCTTCACTTCATATAGTGGCATATAATATTTTAAAATCAAAATCGCCAATACTCATCTTGCCTAGAAGCTTTTCAAAAACGGCATTAATTAACCTTAACTCGGTTACTCATTTTTCTTTTTTTACAAAACCACACAACAAGAAAAACAATAAAAAGATGAATGTGTTATATAATGGTGATTGTGGTACATTAAAGGCAGTTATTAATTTTAATATTAATTGGAAAAGGGGTGTAAAAGGTTATAAAGCACAAATCGGTTAAAAAAGAAAACTCAATTACTAAACGCACTCTTTGATAAGAAGAATTTATATGGTTAAAACAAAAACAAAAAGTGTTATCATATGTGTTACAGAACTTAGAGTGTTTGTCGAAGAATGATTTATAAAGTTATAACGAAAATGTTAAGACTTCATATAAAAAATTCAAAACCTTATTTGTAGACAAATGTTTTGTCCAATATTTTATAAAGTTAAAAGAAAATATTTGTAAAAATATTTTTATAGTTAAAATGAAAAAAAAAAAAAAAGATTTCGTATCAAATTTTCATATAGGTGGAAAAATGTGTTCCATTCGAACCATAACGGAACACAACAAACAACCAATATGAAAGCATGACACTAACCTTAGAACATCAATTGAGCAGACAGGTGGACATATAAATGATATCCATTTTCCTTATTTTATCTATGTGGGATGAATGTCAACATGACTTTCATGACAAAAACAATTAAGTGCCTACCTTTTCTCTCGTTTGATATTTGTGTTTTATTCTAATAAGTACCATCCATATGCACACTAAAGATCGTTTTGAATTTATTTTGATTATTGATGCTAAGCTCCATGATAATCACTAAGCAACGATGTAATTAGATTACCAAATCTTCCATAGAGTACTCTATCACTGACACTAAAGTTCATCATTTTAACGATATCAAATCAAGTAATACAAAACTGTTAAATGACTACAAAAGTTAAGTATCATTTTTAACAACAATGACTAGATAAAAAAAAGCGACAAACTTCTAAGAGCTAAAAGCCTAAAACAACCGTCAGAACATAAGTTTAGTTAAAAAAGTTACTGCTTGGAAAGTAAAATTTGGTTTATCTATCAGAATAATTAGCCATTTAAGGCCTAGCGAGTATTTACTGATCAACTAGCCCTCATTAAAAGGTAATCTACTGTATATAATGTTACTTTGCGATCAACTGACGTTGAACCGACACTGCTACGTGATAATACTATGTTACTATAAGTTCTGCCCATCTTTGCATAGATGCAAGTTAACAAGTATAAGTCACACAACCATTAGCAATTAATTTGCATAGTTTATGCACTACCAATTGTTAGCACCACAAACAAGTTTTATGATAAACTAAGTATAGTTATATAAACATTTTGGTAAAATTTATTTTGGTTACATAAAGATTCATGAAATATTTAAATGATAAAAAGATAGATGCAATTGCATTTTTTAATTAAATTATTGCCTAATCTTCCTCCTTTTTCTCAATTGAGAAAAGAGTGATGAGATTTGAAAACTACGTAAATGAAAGATCTTTCGTCTTTGTAATTAATATAAAAAATCAAGGCTTAATACCAAATTTTCGTGCAAGAGGCGAGAAGGTTAGTTCCTGGGACTAACCAAAGCAACACACACGAAAGCATGACACTAACCTTGAAACAATAAAATTGTTGACATTGTAATATATAAATGATAATCATTATCCTTCTTTTGTCTATGTAGGATGGAAGTGCCTAGCTTTTCTCTCGACGGATGCTTGTATTGTATTCTAATAAGTACCATCCATACGCACATTAAAGATGATTTATCTTCTAAATCCACAACAACATTGAATTTAGTCTTCTAATTAACAATATCGAATAGAGTAAATATACAACTTGAAGTCACTACAAAATTGAATGGTTATAACTTTTTTTACGCATGACTCATTTCTATCAAATGTGATTTTAGCTTATAAACCACTAAACCTGATGCACCGAGAATCATAAATTTTTTTTATTACAATTAGTTGTAAGAAACTAATTCATCCAAGGAGAATGAAGTGTTTGTTGTGTTTCTGGATTTTTAAGGATTTCATCCACTTTTATCGAAAATGGCATCCAATAAGAATCATTAATTAGTTCATATGTAATAAAATAAAAATCTTAACAACCACTCTTAGGGTTGCCATTAGCAAAACCCTATAAATAATGGTATAGATTAGCCGGCCTACTGGGAACATTATTACTAGCTCAGTTAGATAGTTGTCATTCGCTGTCAAGGTCTGATCGAAACCATCACCGATGAAGATGCATGCTATATATATTCATATAATTACTGAAGTAATGTGACTACATAGTCTACTAACGGTACCCAAGAGAACAAAGATCAACTTAATATGAGGCTTAATATATTGTTTATTGTGTTCACGCTCTATTCCATAGGCATTGAAACAAATTTACTGAATCCAAAATCACTTAATTAAGTCTCAATTCAGTGACAACGACAAAAACTTTGAGTTGCACTATTCAAAGCTGATGCAAGTCTCACTACCTTTCTACCCACACATGGAGTATCTCCGAAATCACTTAATTAAGTCTCAATTTAGTGTATGATTCATGGTGATTGGATCATGTAATGATAACGATGTTAATACCATTTACTTGCTAATTAAGCTTTACGCTTAATCGTTAGTTGTTTAAGGATAAGGGTAAAGAACATATGGAGTATGTTGTTTTTTGGACCTCTTTTTTGTTAAGTAACGACTGTCTTTGTATAAACTCATGATTACCATATGTAAAGGCTCATGCCAAGTAGTAAACAATGGTTTATAAAACAGGCCATATAGTAAACCCGTAGTAATGTTTTGTGTTTTGAGACTAGTATGTTAACTGCAAGTTTATGTATTTGTTCTAATAGTTATTTTTTGGAAATTTTCTAATGATAATAAATACTCGTACGTAATATTTTTTAAAAAATGGGGCGTTTCACTGTGTGTAATCTTGAAATACATTGTCTAAACCGAGATTTGTGTAATTAGCCAAGCATTTGTCTAAACCATGATGGACAAAAATGGTATTCTCCTATTCGGTAATCTCAATTTGGATGCGATGTGAAAAGTATGTGAACGCTATAGCAATTATATATTTGCTTCTTCGCAGGTTAAAGTAATAATGGTTTTACCATCTATAAATATTATTCTGAACCGAAATTACTCTCGACCAAAAATAAAAGTTTTGCAGAAATTTAACTTTACTGCAAATAACATGCTTTTACTCGAGTCATACACGATCACTGAAATGTGCTCACAGCCAAAGTTCACGTTGTAGCATATTTTACGTTGGCAACCACTTTTACATTTGTAAAGTTCATCTGAATTCATAGTTACGTTATTCTAGCACTCTCATATGGTTCTTTAGTAAGATTGGTTTGTTAATACTCGTCAAAAGATCGACATTTAATTGCAAACAACAACCACTGGCCAACGACAACTAAGTTGCATTAGAACATATTTTGTAATTAGCTGTATGTCTCTATAATAAATTTCTCCTTGAAATAAAGTGTATCCAATCCAGTACATTTGAAATAAAGGGTTTCGCAATTGGGGTTAATTTCATCTATATCCTTGGAAAAGTTGGATATTACGTCAATATCCTTACAAATTTTCTAATTACATAAATATCCTTTCAAAATTTTATAATTCTCGTGTATATCCAAAACTAATTAAATTATATTTATAATGATTTTTAATTTCTAAAAGTAATATCTTATAATAAGTCAAATGCTATTTACTACTTTACCCCTCTTACCCTAATATAAATAATTGATGTAATTTGTTTCTCTTCTTCATTGGTCTTTTCATCTTCTGGTGAAAGAGTGCTTTCTTCTCACAACCCGATCTCGAAACAAGTTTATAGTCGTAAGTTGTTTAACAATCTTTGATTTCTCTTTGGTTATTAATGAATTACATTATGAAAACAAAGGATAAACGAGAAAAAAGAAATTAATGAAAGTGACGATTGGAAGTTTTTTTTGGGTAAAGGGTCTTCCACCCAGTAAAATATATTACTCCAAAAAACAGTTAAATACAATGGAATGTGGCTGAAATACCACATTAACCGCAAGCAATCGATTAACACAACCACTAAATCATTTATGACAGACCATAAATGAGAACTAGCTACAACCAGCAAGACCACTAAACCAAAGCCAGCATAAAAGAAACATCAGAAATTTTATGCAAAAAATAAGACAACCTAGTTAAGACAAAAATCTTGAATTCCAGCAGCCTTTAATTGTGCGGGAGAGAAGTCAAAATCATCATCATCATAATTGTTGCCGTCACCGTATCCGCTTCCATTGCTCATAAAGACTTTGCTCCTTACCTCCACTTCCAGAATACAGCGTCCCAATGTGATTATCAAAAACTTCATCTTCATCGCTGTCAGAAACTACTACATTACCCACCTTAGAGAATGGGTTACCCACCTTAGTTGAAGAATCAACTTTTTTAAGAGGTTTACCATCATCATCCACAAGAGAAGCTTTCCCCTCAATAATTAACTTTTCAAGCTTCCCAATTTTCTCAACAACAGGAGCAGTACTAGTGCTATCATAATTGCCCAAAGAAGAAGTACAAGGAGAGGAAGAAGTACTAGGCTTAGAAGCCGTGGCCTGCCCCTTCTCCTTACCAATTGGAAGAAAGCCATCAACGCCCTCATCACCCAACGACTTCAAAACATCAAAAGGATTGGAAGATTTAGTGTTCGTACCTGATTTATCATTAGGAGAAACATCCTCCTCAACCAACGAGTCTACAATATCAAAAGAATTGGACGACTTGGTGCTCATACTAGATTTATCATTAGAAGAAGAAGTCTTCTTTTGAACCTTAGGGTCCGAACCTTTATTGGTAGCTGCCATTGGTTTAGGCCTCCAAAAATTTGGTTTTGGCTTGTTAAGCCGAATACCACCTATAGGCCAAGTTTGAGAAGTAGTCACACTCTTCCCTTTATTCTTACGATTCCGTACCTCAATGAAACCCTCTCCATGATTATCCACCGGATTAAACACCTTAGCTGCTACATTAATGTCATTAGGAACCGTCTCCTTAACACATTTCGGACAATCTATAAGAGAATGCCCAAAAGATTTACAATCACCACAATGAGGAGGCTTCCATTCATATTCGACGTTAATAATTTCCGTAGTATATCCACTTCCATTCTCTTTTGGAATTGCCATAGTAACTTGGCTCTTTAATTCAGAATCCGAGCTTAATTCAACTAAGGCACGAGCAAAACTAATACGACCCCATGAATCAACACACATAGAACTCGTAAAAGCATCCAACATGATAGGTTTCCCTACTTGTGTAGCAATCAAGCACAAACCATCCTCAGAATATGCAACTAAAGGAACTTTGTGCATTTTAATCCAAACCGGAACCTTGGTTACCTCGTTTCTATTAAGGGATAAGGAAGGAGACCATTTATTAAGGATAATAGGCGAATTACGGATTAACCAAGGACCTCTTTCCAATACTCTATCCACACCATCTTTAGTAACAAACTTAAAAAGAAATACACCATCATCATTTTTCATTAACTTTTGCAACCCAAATTTACCCCACGTATTAGTAACATAACTTTTAACATTAGGGAAAGCAATAGTCTTACCAAGAAAGTATCCGACCAATGTATTATCAAACCGGCTTAAAACCTTCTCCATCGCAGCCATAGGAAGCATAGTGTCATGGTTATCCACACGATCCTCATTAACCAAAGATCGAAAATTCACTTTCTGAAGAGTGCGGCCAGCCGTGAGCACTTGAGCAAACGAAGAACACTTCGTTTGAGAGTCATCCATTCGAGTATCATACCCCTTGTTACCAGCAACATGAGCATCATTCGAGGCAACCTGCCCCTCCACACCAGCCTCCTTTACACACTCTCCACTCTCCATATTTTCATCGAATCGTAAAGTTATTCAAGATAGAATTAATGTCTTCGCCGCCTGAAGCCGTCTTCCCCTCTTGACCATAGTTGATCTCTCGATTAGGAGAGACATTAACATTCTTTTTCCTATGATTACTTCCCTCTCTCCCAACCCAAAAACCCTCTCTCCATGTCTCCGTGACCTTCACATTAACCCACAGCACAACTCAACCCCGAACAACACCAGTACCAAGCACACCCTTAACACCACGAAAACCCTCCAATCAGTCACTTCCCAAATCAAATATGTACCAGACCAAAGGTATACCCTTGGTGTTCCCACGATGAAGTCACCCCAACTGCGACAAGGAGATGGCGGTTGGAGAGGTGGGAAACACCGGCGGCAGAGGTGGTGGCCAGAAGAGGAAGTGGCGGCGCAGGAGCCGGCCAGAATCCACTATCGTGAACCAAACACGAACCAAAATGGCGAGTGGGGTACGTCAAAATGACGAGGGAGATGAGATGAGTATTATGGAGGTGGCGGTGTGGGTGGACGCGCGGTGGTAGTGGCGGTTTAGGGGTAGCTGGCGGCGGCTTCAAGGAGAAAGAGAGGCCAGATCTGGTAGTGGCGGTTTAGGTGGTAGTGACGATTGGAAGTTTGAGTTTGGGAACCACCATTAATGCACTGATTGATTTTTTTTCATTTGTGACTACGTATCTTAGTTTTAATCTCCATTAAATGTGTTTTTCATAGAAGTTAATTTGTAATAAAATAAGCTATAATGTGTCACATGTCTTATTAGGTTGGCTTTTGCTTATAATCAGGTAACATGGAGGTTTATTGAATTTTGGTTCAAGATGGACAATATTGTTGATATTAGTAATACCGTTCAATCGCCGATTATCGAGTAAGCTTATACTATTCTTTTTGTGTGCATGTGCTCATTATATTAGAAATTCTTAATTTTGTGTTCACATGGTCTTTAAGTCCACTGGACATTAAAGAAACAACAAAGAAAACTATGACATGGTACAAAATACAACACAAGACTTATGAGAAACAATCAATCCACTATATAAGAGAGCTCATCTTATTTCAATATATAGATTTGGTTACTCTAATACGATTATTAAAGTAGATGCTTTTGAAAAGTGTTGTATGTATTGATTTTCATTCTAAACTTTAACAGTTGTAATCAAGTGAATACATCATACTTGCATAATCACAGCCCATATCACAACAACCTTAAATTGCAAAATACATCATACCTTAAACTTGCAGACCTTAGAATTGTAATATACTTTCACAGAAATTCTCTGCTTTATTTATGCATTTCATTTTCATTTTCAGGCAAGTAGGATCAAAGTACAAGCTTAACTTGAAATATGGAGGCTTATTTCGATCGGCAAGGAACTCATGTAGGAAAGTATATTCTTTTGGAAAAAGAAAGTGTGTCCACATAGACATAGGCTCATACCACTTGAATCAACTACTTGAAGAAGTGACAAAACATTATCCAATACTCATGATGTAGTTTTGTCAATACTTTTTGTTGACAAGTGGGAAAAAACAAACTTTCATACAATTGGATTCTGAGGAGAAGTTCATGGTGATACTCAACATGTACGAGGAGGAAAAAGAAGTAACAATCTATGTGACTACAGATAATCGTATACAAGATAGGTATAAACATTTTAATTATGTAACTTATTGTTATTGTTATACAAATATATCTCAAGTAACCTTTTCATACAGATCTCAAGATGAAGTTACTAATGAACCTCTGGGTGAAAATGGTTCAGACTCAGATTGTCCAAGTGAAAATAGTTATCACAGTCGTCATAATACAGATGATGAATGTGACACGCAAAATTATGAATGTGAAAGTCATTCGTATATCAAGAATAGTCCAAATATGGAACTTCATAAGAAATTTAAAAATGTAATTGAGTTTAGACGAGCTTTAAACCACTATGCACTCATAAATGAATTTGAGTATAAAATTGAGAAAAGTGATTTGGAACGATTGACAGCATGTTGTGAAGACAAAAAGTACGAGTGGATGATTCATGCTTCTACAACTGAAGATAAAATTACTTTTCAGGTTAGTGTGTAGTTTTGGAAATAATATATGTTTTGACTTGCTTGTTTTATCAACTGGATTTTAGATTTATTTTACAATTGTGTAGGTCAAAAAGTTTATCGAAACACATTCATGTACTCGAAGCAATAAGTGTGGTAATAAGCGAGCTACTAAAGGATGGATTGCTAATGTTATTGCTGATAAACTAAAATCTGATGGGGATATGTCCGCAACTGAAATCATGAAGTGGCTAATGAAAACTTACAATGTTGATGTACCATATATGAAAGCCTTTAGAGGTAAGGAACAGGCTTACACGGATATGCATGGTAAGTGGGAGGACTCTTTTATGCAGATGGATGTTTTCAGACATGAACTACTAACTAGAAATTTAGGAAGCGTTGTTGATATTGCCTTTGAGATGAAGGATGGCAAAAAACATTTTCAAAGGTTTTTTAAATGTTTAGAAGCTTGCTCTAAAGGGTTTCTTGCTGGTTGTCGGCCCTATATTAGACTCGATGCATGCCATTTAAAAGGGAAGTTTAATGGTGTACTAGCCGCCGCCTTGAGTATTGACGTAATAACAAAGCATATTTCCAGTAGCATATGTGTGCTTGAATCGAAAATACAAGATCGTGGGAATTGTTTCTCTTGTCATTAAAAAAAGCAATAATGCCAAATGGTCTTGTTATATCACCGGACATGCAAAAAGGTTTAGAAGCAGCCATCACACAAGTTTATCCTGATGCCGAGCGTCGAGAATGCATGAGGCACCTCTATAGCAATTTTAAGAAACATTTTCGTGGTGAATTTTCAAGTCTAACTTGTGGGGTGCTGCAAATACTTGTTGTGTTACTGAGCATAACCGATTATTAGAGGAAATTCCTATTGTAAGTAAAGAAGTGATTGCGTATCTCAATCAACACCATAATAAAACATGGAGTAGAAGCAAGTTTGGTACAACATCCAAGTGCGACTACATCACGAACAATATTTCAGAAAGTTTTAATTCTTGGGTAGGTGATGCTCGCTTTCAACCGGTGCTTGATCTTCTTGATGCCATCAGAGAAAATCTTATGGTGCGGATTAGAGAGAAGAGGAATATTGTGAAGAAATGGAAGGGAACCTTAGTTCCAAATGCTAGGAATTACCTCAAACAAACATCTAAGGCAAGTTTACTGAGTTTTTCTCATTATATACTCTAATGTCAACTTAGGCTTATATAAACATATGTTTTCTTCTTTTTTTCTATTTTTCATGTAGAACCTGCTGGGTGATTATCAAGTTAGTAAGCAGCGAGAATCGTGCTGAGGTAAAGTATAAAGGAAAACGCTGGGAGGTTTTGTTAGATGAGAAAACATGTAGTTGTAGGGTTTGGCAGATTAAAGGCCTTCCATGTGTGCACGCGGCGGCATTTATTGCTTTTACAAGGGACGTTATTTGGGATAGTTACGTTGATCCATATTTCACAATCGATAAATTTAAAAAAGCTTACGCTTTAGAAATTGCTCCACTCCCCAGAAAGGATCAATGGGTACACATAAACACAAGTGAGAAGATCCACCCACCTATCGTCAAACGGCCTATAGGACGACCCAGAAAGAACAAAATTGTCGCACATGATGAGACAAAAAAAAGACACAAATGTCCAAAATGTAATGGATATGGACACCATCAGAAATCATGCAAGAATCCTCCATCATCTCAAAATTATGAACCATTCCAAGCACCCACAAGAAAAAGGTTAACTAGTTCTCAACTTTTAATTTACTTTTTCCATGTATAATCTTAGTGAGATACTTTGAATTTGAATGTTTTTATTTTGTTATTTCAGGGGCCGAGCAAAGAATACAAAATCTCGTGAGACTAATAACTCGAAGCAAAACTAAACTAGAGTTGCTGGCATGTTTTTTGTTTACAAGTATAAGAACATGTCATGAAGAAAGGTTTAGTAGTGTTGGATTAAGCAACTTGATTTTATTCTAGTGTTACACATTTGGAAGTTGTGTTATTTTGTTGAATGCTTTTCATGTATTGACTTTGATATTCTATTGATCAACTGGTTTTCGAATGAATTTGGTGGTATATACTGTTCAAATTTGCATCTAAACTATAGTCTACTGAACTATTCCATGTTGGTGCATGGTGGTTATTCTCACTTTAATCTGTTGTGAAGCTTTCTTTATGAAAGTTCAAATAGTTTTCTTTTGACTTCATGCACGTCACTTTAGATAAATTGTTGCTTTTAATGTGATGAAAAAACGTGTTTGATATGAGTAAATAATGGTTATGGAAAAGATTAATACTTATGAGAATTCAAGATATCATTCGTAGATTAGTATTATATCTGGGTAAATTTGTGATTTTTATGTTTCAAGAGGGTATGTATGTAATATTAAAGAAAGGGTAAAATTGTCATTTTAGTTATTAAATAAGAGGTAAATAATAGTTTTAGAAATTAAATCATTATAAATATAATTTAATTAGTTTTTGGATATACACGAGAATTATAAAGTTTTGAAAGGATATTTATGTAATTAGAAAATTTTCAAGGATATTGACGTAATATCTAACTTTTTCAAAGATATAGATGAAATTAACCCTAACTTTTAAGATAATATTTTTAGTGCTTGTTAAGAAAAATACATGAAGTCAAGTTATGAATGAAAAATCAAGACTTCATATCAAATTTCAATAAAGGTTACTTGAAGTTCTCTTTCCGTGAATGTATAGAACACGTCCAGAAACCTTTATAAAAGCATGACATTCACACGAACACAAATGAACGAGTACACAGTGTGGTATATAAATGATAACGATTTATCTTCTTTTATCTACGTGGGATCAAAGTTACCATGGCTTTCATGACAATGACAATGAGGTTATCCATATGCACATTAATGACTGTTTATCTTCTATTTACTTTCATTATTGGTGCTAAGCTCCATAATAATCAATAACTGACGATGTAATTAGATACAAAGATCCTCCATGGAGTACTCTATGACCGAATAGCCAATTTTTCTTAAACTTAAATCAAACAATTGGCTTAGTATCTTTAAATGATTATTGTCAACAACTTTTCTTCTTATCGGAAAAGATAAAGATCACAAATTAGTTAAAATAGAAATTTAATCCACTAAACGCAGCCTTGAGTTCTTGATAAGAATAATCTATAGTTAGAACAAAAAAAAAAAGATGAACTCATATGAATTTCATAATTTAGAGTGCTTGTTGAAGAAGATTTATAAAGGTATAGCAACAGAGTTAAGACTTCATATAACAAAAGTTCGACAACTTTTTTTAGACAAATGTTTTGTCCAGTATTTTATAAAATTAAGAAAAAATATTAGTAAAAATATTTATGTAACTAATATACAAAAAGATAGACTTAATATCAAACTTCCATATGAATAACCTAAAATGATTCCTTCCGAATCACACAAAACTACTCATATGAAAGGCTGACACCAAGCCTAAAATAATATGCCAATAGACATTGTGATATATAAATGATAACCATTTTCTTTCTTTTGTTTATGTGGGATGGGAGTTTGCATGACTTTCATGACAAAAACAATGAACTACCTACCTTTTTGCTTGACTGATGCTTGTGTTTTATTCTAATAAGTACCATCCATATGCACGCTAATAATCGTTTATAGATTTATTTTGATTATTGATGCTAAGCTCAATGCTAATCACTTAGCGTCGATCTAATTAGATACAAATCCTCCATGGAGCTAGTACTCTATCACCCACACCAAAGTTCATTTTCCAAACAATCAAATCACAACTGTGAAATCACTAGAAAACTTAAGATCATATTGAACATCATTGACGAGATAAAAAAGCGGCAAACTTCTAAGAGCTAAAACAGCATCGGAACATAAATTTTGTTAAGAAAAAGATACTTGCTCAGACAGATAGTTGTCATTCGCTGTCAAGGTGTGATCGAAACCATTGCTAATGATGATGCTATATTCATAAAAACACTTGAAACTGTGACTACTTAGTCTACCTAGGTTACCCAAGAGAACATCAATTTAATATGAGGATGGAGGCTTAGTATAACAAAATCGATTTTATGATACTCGAAACCTACCTGTTAGTAAAATTCTAATAACATAGCTAGAATATAACTGACATAAATGTGTTATTTCGAAACTTGCTAATGTGTAGAATACTCACTTAAGCATAAACCGACAGTTTCATTACTGGTAATTTTAAAGTAGTATCTTACAAATGAGAAAGTGAACGGAATTTCATTTTGTAAAATGTTGCATCTTATTCACCAACCTTTGCTTGTGGAGTATTGAAATTCTGAGTGGAGATAGGTTTTGAGCATTTCATTACCATTTTTCGTTTCAGATCGTAGTCTTGGGGGTTATGAACTTGATAAGGTTTGAGGTCAATCGGTTTGTGGGCGTTAGTAATGAGGGACTACTAGTTGAACCGAATTTATCGTCACTAAAACCGGGACGGAACGGTTCATGCGGGTGCTCGGTTTCCCTATGGATTTTTTTCAATATAGTGTTAATTTTTGAAAAAAAAAACACAAATTTTTCAGAAGTATATCTTAAATGCACCCGGTCAATCGAAATGTTTTATATATTACTGTCCAAAAACTTTTGTGCACCCGGTCATATTTGTTGTTGGTTCCGTCCCTGACTAAAACCCAACACAAACTTATAACATAACAAAGGAGGTGATTAGTACCACGATAGTTTAAATAATTTTTAAAAAGCGAAAATAAAAATAAAAAAGGCACCCTGAATAGCCAGTGTTTCTTAAACTGAAATTAAACAATTGGCTTAGTATTTTTCCTGTAGTTAGTGTCAACAACTTTTCTTCTTATTTAGGAAGATAAAGATAACAAATTGGTGAAAAAAAGAAATATCAACAACTAAAAGCACCCTGTGAGTTCTTGATAGGAGTAATAATAGAGTTAAAAACGATAACAAAAAACGATCTCGTATGAATATCATAATTTAGAGTGCGTGTTGAGGAAGATTTATAAATTTATAAATTTATAACAAAAAAGTTAAGATTTATAAAGTTAGAACACCTTTTGTTGTTAAATTATTATCTTGAATTAAGAGAATGAATTACCAAAAATACTTTTGTTGTTAAATTATTAAAAAACAATTAAGACTTTACGTCACATTTTCGTATTGACTGCCCATTAGTTCTGTTTAAAACAACAATACGCACCCAATATGAAAGCATGACACTAATCCTAAAATGAAAAAGGAGTAGATAGTTGGGAATATAAATGATAACCGTGTTCCTTCTTTTTTCTATGTGGGATGGGAGTTGGCATGGATTTCATGACATAAGCAATGAAGTACCTAGCTTTTCTCTCGAATGATGTTTGTGTCTTATTTTAATAAGTATCATACATATGCACATTAAACATCGTTTATCTTCTGGAGTTACTTTGATCGTTGATGCTAAGCTCATGATAATCACATGCGACGATGTAATTAGATCAAGGTTGCAAAAATTGTGAATCGGTAGTCGGGCGGTCGACCACCTTGTAGCTTGTAATCGGTCTAGGCGGGATTAATCGGTGATTAATCGGATTGGCATTTCTGGCAAATTTTAGGTATTTCTGGCAAGTTTTGTGTATTTCTGACGAGTTTTTGGTATTTCCGTTAAGATTTTTTATAAAAACCAACTTTGTAATAGATTTAAACAATTACTATAAGTGATCAAAATAAGCTTACATTGAGTTTTGGGTACTTCCAGCAAGATTTGTAGGTTTCCGGAAAGTTTGACCATCATTGACCGTCGTTGACCACGGTTGACCTACTTGTTTGACCCAGTTAGATTAATCGGCAAGGTCGGTGGCCCTGTAGTGCCTAGGCGGCGATTAATCGGCCTTGTAGACCTTTTTTTGCAACACTGAATTAGATACAAATCTTCCATGGAGAACTTTATCACTCTCACACCATAGTTCATTGTTCCAAACTATATCAAATCAAGTAATACAAAACTGTGAAATCACTTTAAAAGTGAAGTATCATATTGAACAACAATGACGAGATAAAAAAATAGCGACAATCTTCTAAAAGCTAAAACCTGGTCGGAACATAAACTTTGTAAACAAAAAAAGGTACATGTCAAATAAAAAATTTAAGATTGTTATTAGATTTTTTAGGCATTACTCTTTCTATCAAATGTGCTTTTAGAATATGAACCACTAAACCCGATGACTGAGAATCAAGTAAATTGTGGCATAGATTAGCCGGCCGGAACATTACTACTTGCTCAGTTAAATAGTTATCATCCCTATCAAGGTCTGATCAAACCATTGCTGATGATGATATATTAAGATAATTACAAAACGTAGATCCGTAGATAAACTGAATTGAAGTTCGAGGGTATAAGTCTTTGTTGCCTATAAATCTTAACATTTAATAGGACTTAAACCATAATTCATTTGGTTATCACTTTTTGTTTTGCTCATCTTTGTTCATGATTTTATCAAGGAAAGCGGGGTTGATTAACAAACGAGGAGCCAAAGATCGACTAACTAGTGTGTTGATTGTGTTGCTTTTAAATTATACTTTTCCCCAAAGTGACTATAAACCAGACAACACTCTGATCTTCGTTAATCTTCAACCTTTGTTATAGTTGTTTATGAATGTTACCTATATTTCTAAAACAAAAATATTTTGTAAAAAAAAATAGACCTTCGTAGAGCTTAACTTTTTTTGGGGCTATTTCTGGTTCCATTTGTAAAATACCGTTTTCACTACATTGCTGGATTGCTAAGTTATTTATCTGATAGTTTTGTTGATCTAATTGGACAAGTTACATTTAAACCAACCTAGCAACTGAACGTTCCGAGGAATACTTACTTGGTTACATAGTTGTTGCCATGCTCATCAAGGTAAGGTTTAAACCATTGCGGACTAAAGTTGTTATATTCATATTATTACCGACTCCTATAATACTTGAGGGTTTGCAAGACTAACCATTAAAGGATAAATATATTGCGGAAACTATTTGATTACACTTGAGAGTAGTAAAGGTCCTATCGACTATCGGCGAGACATTACTCACAGTTAAACTAAGGATTGAAGACCCAATGACTATTTAAACTAGGGATAATTGGTTCCTTAAATGGAGATCTAAAGGACAATCCCTTGTCTTGTGCAACTCTAACAACTGAAATGACTTAAAGAACAATGAAGTTCCTGCTAGTTTAACTCTATCTGATATTGTTTGGATGACTGAATTCAATTTTGTAGTGATTGTAGAAGATAAATGGTCTATAATGTGTGTATGGATTGAGCTTACGTGTTGACAGAGGTTACGAACTGATGTGTTTGATGCGTTGTTCATTGAGTGAATGAATTAATAAATGTGTTTGATTAAAATTTTTATTTGGTGATATGAAGTTTGAAATTATTAATTTGTGTTTATGAAGCTGGTGTTAATTGGTATTTTCCCGCGCAATTGAATTGTTGGTTTTTGGGGTGTTTGGTAAAAGGTTGGACTTTTTGCCGAGTTTTCAAGTTTTTTTAGTAACAGAAATTTTAAAAAAAAAAAAAAAAAAAAAAAAATTATCTTCGAACCACATTGTCTATTTTTGGCATTAGAGACAGAGGGTTCGGGGCGGGTTTTAGTTTACTCGTATCCGCACCCGTTTATAATATTTGAATCCGTACCCGCCTCATTACCTGCTGGATACTTGATTAATATTATCCATCGGTTTTTTGGGTTTTCCCGCGTATCGTTATCCCCAATTGAATATTATAATGACAAAATAACGGTATTAAGATTAAATCAACCGACAAAACAAAGGAAAGCACCGTAATATATTCAAAATTTGTAAAAGTTAACGAAAATGAATATCGTATCAAACGATTTAACGCTTTTGAAATATTCATGTACAAAATAAAATGTGTTATCTAATAGAGATACTTATATAAAAATATAATTGAAGAAATTATATATAATGTATATATATTCTAGTTAATTATAATATCAAGAAAGCGGTATAGATTCGGGTAAACGGATATGGGTACGATATTACCAGAACCCATACTCGAACCCTACATGGCTAATTTTTTTTTGTTAATACCCGAACCCGCATCCAAACCCACCAACCCGCACCCGAACCCTAACCCGACCCAACCGGTTTGGGTTTCGGTTTTCCCGTCGGTTTCGGTGCTTTTGCCATCCCTACAGACATATTACGCTTATTTTTTCAAAAAATAAGCTACCTAATAAATAATTTTATATATAAAGACAGAACTTATAAAAGATTATAAAAAAAGAATAATCTTTCATAATCTCTGAAAATAAAATATTACTTCATGTAGCTTATAAAAATAATTTTTTAAATTTTTTTTTAGCAACAGCACCAACACACTCTATTTTTGCCAAACATACTCATTAAATATTCACTATGACTTTTTAAAGTCTTTTTTGAGTAATAAGTAAACATTTTCAGAAACATTTTACTTAAATTCTTATATCGATATTAATATTTATCGAAAACAAAAGTTGTCATTGAATTTAATGTTAAACTATTAAATGTAAACATGCTGAACCGGATACAAAAGGTATGAGGTATGCAATCGCACACCGGATCAATATTTACTTAAATTATTTTACCTAAAGTCTACACACTAAAAAACATCAACTTTTCTAAATAACAATTTTTGTATTCCTAGTAGATTAGAAAATTAAATAATGATTATTTAGAGAATCATCACATATTTACCCCATTTGCTTTTGATACATTTGGGTTTCTAGCTTCAGCAGCTGTGGAGTTTTTGATTAGGGTTCAACGGGTTGTGCAAAGTAATTTTGCGACCCCTAAGTCACAAAATTTCATTTTTAGTAGAATTGGTTTTGCTATTCAAAAGGGGGTTGCGGCACAACTTGTTGCCCGTTTGCCTGCCATCTTATTGTAATCCATTATTAGAAGTAATAATAAAAATATTATATTCAAAAAAAAATGATTCATTATTGTTAATAGCAAATTAATTTTTGTACAGGCTTTCATTGTCTTACCTTGTTCTGCATAACTCATTCGACTGTCTTACTAGTTACACCAATTCCCGATTATAAGTAAATTTTCATAAAGGAAGTGGAAAGATTTGATCCTTTTTTCTCCCTGACACAGGCACGTGATATGACGCAGATGATAGAGATGCCTTCTTATAGATTTCCTCACATGCCATTACCCCGTTAGGTGGAATACTCACCTAAGGGTGATGTTGTATCGCTATTTCCATCCAAACTTAACACTGATGGTCGGGTTTGGTTTATAAGTGGGTATGGATTAGGGTTTTGATTCGGTTTAGGATTTGGATTTGGTTTAGGATTTGGAGAGAGAAAATATATTTATTAAATGTATTTTATAATAAAAATATTATTTAAAAATTTAAATAAAAATAGTATGTGAGAGTAGAAAGTGGTGGGTCCCATGGTTTTTGACAAACCCTCTAATTTTGTGTGGAATGAAAATTCATTCCATCTATCATTTTTTCTCAAAAAATGAACCAATAAAACTTTATTGTCACATCAAGCATAAAATCCAATCCAAAGTATCCAACCAAACGCACTCTAAATGATGAATGTGACCATGAACTTAGAAGTAAGTAACCCTGTAGTCAAGCTAGAGACTCAAATAAAAACAAGTGATTCTCGAAAGGCAACCCGTGTTATCTTAATATTAAATAAGTAGCTTGCTACACTTAGGATTATTTTGAGTAAGTTAAGATATTAGGGTGTGCTTGGTTCAAACTCGAGAAAGGGAAAGGAAAAGATAATGATAATAGTGGGGAAAGGGAGAGAAAAGCATTTCCCACAATTTATTGGGTAATAGTCTATTACCCACTATTGGATAATGGGTCATTCTCTTATATAGCACCAAGTATTATTTTTTAATGGGAATATATTAGCTACAATTTTTTGTAGCCAATTTTGTGTGTATAAATGTGAGTCCCTGATTCTTTTTGTGGGTCCTGATTATTTTTTGTGGTCCCTAATTTATTGGTTGTGTATTTTATATAAGGGATTGTAGTTAATTTGCTACAAAAATTATAGCCAAGCTATCCCTTTTTCAATACCTTTACTATTACCCACCCTCAAAAACATCCTACCAAGCACCCCCTTAGTATTAGTTATGAATAAGTTTTGGAGTGTTGTTTTTATTGTTGCTACTTGGCTATTATTTTTGCTCATAGGATCCCTGGTGATCGAGAAGACTTTCATGACTGTTGTTGTTGCTTTCCATCACTCATTCAGTCTTCGATCGATCTGCATGTTTATATCAGGGGAGTCTTCAGTTCTCATCATTTATATCTGATGTTTTCCTTAAATCATGCATTTTTCACAATTAATAAATGGCTTAGGAATTGCATTAATACCCGCTTCACACTTAGAATTTTAGCATTGGTTTTTTACGTTATAAGTGTAGGGGTGGCATACAAACACTTTAGAACATTGAGGCCAATGTTCGGTTCTAAGTGTATGGGGGTTTTTATCAAATGATCATACTTAATTTTATTCGATTTTGTGATATTTTTGTTTATGAAGATGGAGTGAATTGGGGACTTGAATGGATTCAAGTGTTTTCTTTCCTCACAGATGCTCCGAATCTCTGGTTATATAGATGGCTTGTAGCTTATTTGGTTTTTAGCTTACGTTTAATAAGCTCACTTTTTATGGCTTATTTTGAAACTTTTCCGATTAGAGCATTAAGGTTGTGCTGAAGTCAAACTAATAAACACATCATAGATCATAACCGAAAACTTAATATACTAGAAATATGAACTAATTTACACATAAACCTGAATAACTTGATACTCGTAATGTCGTACACATTATAATCACTAATCGTAACATACACATAGATATCGAGAAATACAAACTAGTATAAATATAGTGATCTAACATTCTAACTGATTCAGATTCAATAATAATACCTTCATTAAGCTTAACCTAGCTACATCCAAACTGATTACACATGTAAATCGCAATCGTAACGTACTTGAAATACGAACTAACAAATCTGAATAATTACATATAACTTGTATATATAAGATAAACAACAAATAATATATAATGTAACTAATACAAATTCGATTACATTATGTTCAATAAGCTAAACCTAAATTGGAACAAATAAACGCGTAAATCGTAACAGAAAGCGTAACGTGCTTGAGATATAAACTAACAGAAAGCGTAAATAATACATAATATATATAGTGTAACTAATGCAAAATTCGATCAAATAAACGCATAAATCGTAACATAACGATACTTATACACGTTATAATCAATAACATAATAACTGATCTAACAAGTAGATACAGTAATATATAGGGCAAATCGCATATAAAGGTACTCATCTTATGTTCAATTTCAATTAAAGGTACTATTCTTTTTTTTCTCAATTTAAGGTACCCGACTTCTTTTTTGGACCGATTTATGTTTTTTTCTAACGTCCGTTAACTATTTCGTTAGTAAATTACATGTTTGGTCCTTGGGTTTGTATAGGCATTTCATGCTTGGTCTATTTTCGTCCGTTTTATACGCTTTCATACGTTTTCGTCCGTTTTTGCACGTTTATGTCTGTTTTTACACGTTTTCGTCCGTTTTTACATGTTTTCGTCCGTTTTTACACGTTTCCGTTTGTTTTACATGTTTTCGTCCGTTTTTGCACGTTTTCGTCCGTTTTTGCACGTTTTCGTCTGTTTTTGCACGTTTCTGTCTGTTTTTACACGTTTTCGTCCGTTTTTACACATTTTCGTCTATTTTTTTCCGTTTTTACATGATATCATATGTTTTTAATTGTTTTCGTCCGTTTTTGCACGTTTTCATTCGTTTTTACACGTTTCCGTCTGTTTTTGCACGTTTTTGTCTGTTTTACACGTTTTTGTATGTTTTTATACGTTTTCATCCGTTTTTGCACGTTTTCTTCCGTTTTTGCACGTTTGCGCCCGTTTTTGCACATTTCGGTTCGGTTTTGCACGTTTTTGTCCGTTTTTACATGTTTATGTACATTTTTACACGTTTTTGCACGTTTTTGTCTCTTTTTACACATTTTCGTCTGTTTTTACATGTTTCTGAACAAGGATCTCTAACATGATCTCGAAGAAAACATGGAAAAAGGATGGAAACGTGCAAAAATGGACAAAACGTCGAAAACAGACGAAAACGTGTAAAAACATATGAAAACGTGCAAAAACATGTAAAATGGACGAAAACGTGCAAAAACATACGAAAACGTGCAAAAACGGTCGCAAGCGTGCAACAACGGAAGAAAACGTGCAAAAACAGACGGAAACATGCAAAAACGGACGAAAACGTGTAAAAACGGACGAAAACGTGCAAAAACGGACGAAAACGTGTGAAACGGGCGAAAACGTATAAAACGGACGAAAACCTATGCAAACGTATGAAAACGGACGAAAATAGACCAAACATGAAATGCCTATACAAACTCAAGGACCAAACATGTAATTTACTAACGAAATGGTTAACGGAAGTTAGAAAAAAACCTAAACTGGCCAAAAAAAAAGGTCGGGTACCTTAAATTGAGGAAAAAAAAAGAATAGTACCTTTAATTGAAATTGAACATAAGATGAGTACCTTTTTATGAGATTTTCCCTAATATATAATGTAACTAATGCAAATGCGATAAGTATACGTTTATTAAGCTAGATTCTAACAAATAAACGTAACGAAAAGTGCGTAATGTACTGGAGATACGGACTAACGGAGGATCGGTTAACGGAGTGGATTTTAAGCTGACGGATAATCGGCAAAGGCCACCGGAGATGCGGCATCGTTTAATCGCCGATGTGATTAACTGAAATAATTATAAATTATAAATTTACTCTATCTGATATGTATGGATGGCACGATTCAAGAGAAAAGCTAGGCACTGCCTTGTTCTTGTCATGAAAGGCATGCTAACTCCCATCCCACATAGATAAAAGAAGGAAAATGGTTATCATTTATATATCCAACAGTCTTCTTCTTTATTGTATTAAGATTATTGTCATGCTTTCATATTGGTTGCGTGGATGTGGTTCCGATGGAACACGTGTAATGTATTAATATGAAAATTTGATTCGAAGTCTTAATCTTTTTATGTTAACTATAAAACATATTTTTACTTATATTTTTTCTTAATTTTATAAAATACTGGACAACATTTTTCTATAAAAAAAAGTGTCAACTTTTATGGATACCCTTAGTGGATAAGTAGTCACAGTACTTAAGTGATTATATGAATATAGCATCATCATTACAAACGGTTTCGATCAGACCTTGAGAACGAATAACAACTATCTAACTGAGCAAATGGTAACGTTCCTGCTACGTGATAAATACTATAAGTACTGCTCATCCTAAAACAACCGTTAGAACATAAGTTTTGTTAAAAAAAGTTACTGCTTGGAAAGTAAAATTTGGTTTATCAACTCAGAATAATTAGCCATTTTAGCCGTGGTGAGCATTTAGTGATCATCTAGCCCCTCATTAAAAGGTAATCTACTGATTCGAATGGAGTCTTTACATAATTTTACTTTGTGATCAGTTGACTTTAAACCGACAATGCTATGTGATAATACTATAAGTTCTACTCATCCTTTAGCGATTTTCATGGTAAGCTTACTCTCTTTGCATAGATGCAAGTCAACAAGTATAAGTCACGCAACCATTAGCAATTGCATAGTTAATGCACTACCAAAGTTTTATGATAAAATAAGGGTGCGCTTGGTTCAAACTAGGTAATGGGAAAGGGAAAGGTAAAGGAAATACTAAGGAAAGGGAAAGAGTAAGGAAACCATTCCTCCCAATTTATTAAGTAATGGCCCATTACCCACTATTGGGTAATGGGTCATTGCATTAGAGCCAACCAAGCATCATTAATCATTATCTTTGCTATTACTTACCCCTCAATACCCTCAACCAAGCACACCCTAAGTATAGTTATAATGTCTTGAGAGTTTAGTGGTATTTTCTATTTATGGTATTTTAGTAACGGATTCGTATGCATATATTGACGAATCGTGAGTAATCTCATGTTTTTTCATATTGATAGCGAGGAATTGGTGTCCGCATATTGTGTTGGAGAATAAAGCATTGCATTTTATATCTAACATAATGAACAATAAATCATGAGAGATAGTTTAATAAATAAATAATAATTAGATAAATTTAGAAAAGCAAAAAAGAAAGGAAAAAAAAAAATCTAAAAAGCCCGAATAGCGAATGTTTCCTTAAATGAAATTACATAACTAGTTTAGTATTTTCTTAAATGGTTATTGTCAAGTGTCAACAACTTTTCTTCTTAGGATGAAGTTTCAAGATACGCAACAAACTTTTTAAAAAATAACGAAATATGTAACCAACCAAATCTATTATTTATATCTCTAAAATAGTTTTACATTTTGAACGATATATATATTGCCCGGTTATTAACATGTTTGACAGGTTACCAGTTAGAAAATTTACAATAATTGCCCTTGTGGTTTGTGTTGACTTTCACCAATTGTCCCTTGACTTTATGTAACTTAGAAAAGTTACAGCAATGGTCCATGTGGTTTACATTGACTTTCACATTTGGTCCTTTTACACGTTTCGTCCGTTTTACATGTTTTGTTATTTTTGAGAAAACTTATTACGTATTTTTAAACTTCACCCTTCTTCTTAATTAGAAAGATAAAAATCACAAATTGGTGAAAAGAGAAAAATCAACCACTAAACGCACCCTTTGACATCTTGATAAGGATAATTTATATGCTTAAAAATGAAAACAAAAAGTGATCTCACATGAATTTCATAATTTACAGTACTTGTCGAAGAAGATTTATTAAGTTGTAACAGAAAAGGTTAACACTTCATATAAAAAAATATGACACCTTTTTTATAGATAAAAGTTTTGTCCAGTATTTTCTAAAATTAAGAGAATATATTAGTAAAAGTATTTTTATAGTTAACATAAAAAAAATTAAGACTTCGTATCAAATTTTCAGAACTGGAGGTGGGCGTTTGTTTCCAACAAGACCACATCCACGCAACCAATATGAAAGCATGACAGTGACCTCAAAACAACAAATGAGAAGAATATTGGATATATAAATGATAACCATTTTCCTTCTTTTATCTATGTGGGATGGGAGTTAGCATGCCTTTCAGGACAAGAACAAAGAAGTGCCTAGCTTTTCTCTCGAATCTTGCTTGTGTTTCATTCTAATAAGTACCATCCATACGCGCATTATAGATCATTTATCTTCTACAATCACTACAACATTGAATTCAGTCTTCCAAACTATATAACTAGAAATTACTACAAAACTTTGTCAAGAAAAAGTTACATGTCAAACAATAAAATTGAATGGTTATTAGTTTTTTTTTTCATTACTCGTTTCTACCAAACGTGTTTTTAGATTATAGAGCACTAAACCTGATGTACCAAGAATCAGATAAATTATGGTGTAGATTAGCCAACCTAGCAGGAACATTACTATTTGCTCAGTTAGATAGTTGTCATTCGCTGCCAAGGTCTGATCGAAACCATTTGTAATGATGATGCTATATTCATATAATCACTGAAGTACTGTGACTACTTAGTCTACTAAGGGTGCCCATGAGAACAATAAAATCAACAACTGACAAATCACTGGTTGCAACAAAGTCCCGGTAAACTTGAGGCATGAATTTCGGGTTCAAATCTTTCCATTTACTACTACTAGTCCTTTGTTACAAAGTAATCTACTCTCGTTCACACAGTCCCTCTAATACTTGTAATAATAAAACAAAATATTAGTAAAAATAATTTTTATGGTACACAAAGTCAAGTTATAAACGAAAAATAAAGACTTAATGTCAAAGTTTGGGACAGCTGAACATAAAAGAGGAAAACCGGAAATCAACTATATGAAAGCATGACATTGACTAAAACACATCCAAAACGTAGACAGTATGGCATATACGTGATAACCATTTATGTTCCTTTATCTATGTGGGATGAATGTTATCATGGCTTTTACAACAATGAGGTATTATCCATATGCACATTAAAATTCGTTTTCTTTTAAACTTACTTTGATTATTGATACCAATTGGCTTGGTATTTTCCTAAATGATTATTGTCAAAACCTTTTCTTCTTATTTAGGAAGATAAAGATCACAAATTGGTGAAAAAAGAAAAATCAACTGTTAAACGCACCCTTTGACTTCAAGGATAATTTATTTACTTAAAAATGAAAACAAAAAGTGTTCTCGCATTGAATTTCATAGTTTACAGTACTTGTCGAAGAAGATTTATTAAGTTGTAATGAAAAAAGGTTAAGACTTCATATAATAAAAATGGGTTAAATCCACAGAATGACCATAAACTTTCCAAAATTTTAATTATAGGTAATGAATTTTGAAAGAGAAAATTGCATGAAAATGTATCATACTTGACACTCTTTGTCATTGTGTAGAATAACTATTTTTCTTATTGTGGTACAAACCTTTTTAGATCGTGCTATTGTGTGTATCGGTCCTAACAAAGTTCATCTTCTTCCACCAACCTAGACTCCAAAACCACATAAATCTATATATGTTAAACGGTCCTAACAAAGTTTATATGTATTTGTTCTAATAATAGTTGTTTTTGGAAATTTTCCAATGATACAAATACTAGTACATAATAATTTTTTTAAAAATGGGGCATTTCACAGTGTGCAATCTTGAAATACATTGTCTAAACCATGATGGACAACAATGGTATTCTCCTAATCAAGAATCCTAATTTGGATGTGATGTGAAAAGTGTGAACGCTATAGCAATTTTGCTGTCTTCGGGGCAGGTTAAAGTAATAATGATTTTACCATCTATAAATTAGTCTTGACACATGAACTGAAATTAAC